>JAYESA010000006.1:50971494-51571494 GCA_036927795.1 Iris macrosiphon
ACCAATCGAGAGTGGGAGTACTTTAGTGTAGATATGTGATCAAACCCTTATTGTATCAAGTATTGTTTAGTGAATAATATTAATCTGTCATGCCCCAGTCCCAAAATACGTAGGACTAGTGGAAACACGTAAGAATGCCAGCCGTATTTATATGGTAACTCCAATATATGGATACCATAATACATACGTACGCTGTAATATGAATATAAACTCACATGTGGTATATATAGTGTCACAAGTCTCAGAAATACTAATCTCATCCATACAACAAGCCACAGAAAAGAATATAACTAAACTAGAATAAAGAGTCTGAATAATCTATAAATGATAGCCGGGTGGAGACAAATCCACTACCAATGACTATATCAACTAAAATAAGAGAGAAGGGTAAAATCACCAATATAAATAAGGTGATGATATAAAAGTGTCAACTAAAGGATCCATCGCTAGAGGTAAACAATGATGCTCAGTGGGTAAGGTCTCCTCGGCAGAAAGTAATGCGTCAGGTCCGGGTCCGTACTCCTACGGATACTCATGGTCGTCTATACCTAGCAAGGGACCAGGTCTTCAGAGGGACATAACAAGATACATAGAAGCAAGCCAATTGAATACAGTAAACATGCATAATGTTTGAAAATATATAAGTACGATGTACAAGACAATCTATATGAATGTAAATGAGGACAACTTTTTGATGTATGGGCAAGGGTAGGCTACTTGATCTAATCTCACAACTCACACACGTTAGGAACATCATCAGCCGTCATACCGCCGAGGTAGCGACCATCGTGACACCATCAATCGACATACCGCGGGGGTAGAGACCATCGGACACGACTACCATAGTGCATGCTAGATACTAAGGTTTACCAGAGTGGTTATAGCCCATACGCCTAATGGTTGTCCTCTCATGATACTAGGTTTCAAGTGTGTGTCAACATATCTAATATATAGTAATGACTGAACGAAACTACACATGCAATGAATATACAGGAATATAAATAGCATGCAAAGTACTCTAAATTATTTGGCAAGGTATACTTGCCTGGTCTGAAAAGGATGAAGTCCCAACTCAAGGCGTCGTCCGATCTACCCATCACATAAATTAAACAAGTTAGGTTACAAAAGTGGGTGAATAGTAAAGTGGGTGAATAGTTTTCACCATTTTAATCTATTTTAACTCTGAATAAAATAACCTAAAATAGTATTTTAATCTTATTATAATCTGATTTTATTGTTAAACCCTAATTTTGGTCCAAAGAAAGTCAACTTTACGGATTTGTGATCCGTGGCACGCAAATCGAGTCAATCCGTTGACCAAAAAGTCAACCGACTCAAATCCTAGATTTGTATGTGGAATGATAAAGATTTTAATGTTATATGAACACCGGAATCAATGGTTTCATAAAATCACAAGTCGGTAAAGAGTTATGTCCATAAGGGAGCACAGATGACAATTTTCGGTGGTTTTCTATTTACCTCTACGTTGCACGAATATTACAGTAAATTAAACTTACATGTTAAATTCTGAAAATATTATTTTATGTATTTCATTATGTCAACTTTCCGAAACTTCAAACGGTTCATAATTCCGAATTTGGGATCTCCCGAAATCTCGAAAATACGAAAACGCGTCTGATTTCGTACAACTAGCACTTTTAGAATATTCTAAAAAAATAGGTTTTGAAATTATTAAAATAATTTATATATTCAGAAAACTAACCTTGATACGGTTCTAACAAAAAATACTAGAGCGCGTTTGGAGTCCGGAGCTAGGTGATATCTTCTTTTTAAGTCGTCATAACTACTAGAAAATGAGGCTGAATTTATGACGAATTTTGACTATTTTTGGACGAAAAAGTGGGGAATTTGGGGAAGAAAAATATGAAGGATGAGGTATTTATAATGGTGGACACTACTTAATTGAATACGACTAGGATTTGTTCATTTGGATAGGATTATGATAAATTTAAATAAGGATAGGATATGCATGAAGTTGCTTTCCTAGTAGGCTCAGCATTTGAATTAATTTAAAATAGAGTTTGAGTTTATCTCAATAATTTATAATCTTAAATAGAATTAAAGATAATACAAATAATTTATATATAATCTTATTAATATCTATTAACACTAAATTAGCATATATCTAATATTAAGACTATATATATCCAAATAAATCCTAAATAATTTTAAAAATCCAAATAAATTTCTTAAAATTATAAATAAATTACAAAAAAATATAATAAAATATTTTAACCTAAAATAAATATTTGGTAGGAACAATATACAAGTATGTTCTCATAGTAAATCATGAAAGTTCTAGAAATTTACGTTTCCTATGTTTTAATTACCCTAAAATTCTAGAAAAATCTTCAAACATCTAAAATAGCCTAAAATTGATTCTAAATAAATACTTATATAAGTAAATATATCAAGAAATTTATTTTCAAATTAACTAAGAGAATACTCTAAAAAAATTTAATATTTAAAATAATCTATAATAAATATAATAATATAAAATACACACAAAATATCTATTTTGGGTGAGGGGGTTTACAATCTACCCAACTTATAAAAAATTTATCCTCGAAATTAAAAATAAGGAATGATTTGTTAAATCTTTAACATTCGTATCTAAGGCAAGTCAACCGCAATCTTCTTAAAAATTTAATTGACAACTTCAAATCCATCATAATCTCTTCAAAATTGAAATAATCACTGTTTAAATCAAAATTTAACCTATCATAATCTCTTCTAGATTTTTAAAGAATTAACATCCAAATTTAATTCAAATCTATATGATATCTTGAAGATTTAAATAGCCCACATCAAATTTTACATCACGATTTTCAACTATCATAATCTCCTATAAATTTTAAACAATTCTAATCAAATCTTATTCCTATATATTTAATTCAAATCTATATGATATCTTGAAGATTTAAATAGCCCACATCAAATTTTACATCACGATTTTCAACTATCATAATCTCCTATAAATTTTAAACAATTCTAATCAAATCTTATTCCTATATTTCAACTTAAGAATTTTGTACCCTTCAAATTTTAAATTTAATTTCTATTATCAATATTTCAAATAGGTGATCCAACAATCAAAATTTAACTTTTAATTCAAATCAAATTGTAAAATTTTGAATTCAATCCATCAATGTTCATGTTTAGAGTTCTATTATTTATTTTTATTTTCTCAAGATTTAAATCGTTAATTCAATCTCCAATATTCAAAATTTAAACTATGTGCTCAAATTATAAATATTGGGTCTGCAAATCAAAATTTTAAAATTTATTCTATAAGGCATTCTTATCTTTAAAGTTAAATCCTCATCATCTAAATCATTCTTCTAAAAATTCTCAAAATTAAAATAACTTAAATCTTTCAATCTAATCTTACTTGATTACAATCTAAAAGAATTCATCTCAAGTTTAACAATGCGGTTTCTACCCAACTTAGAATGTACCCATCTATTTATCACCTAAGGCTATACATCTAAGTAAATATTTCTTAAATTATTTAATCATGTTATTCAATCCTCAAAGTTTTAACACCAAACATATCATATATGATATGTCCTTAATCAATTATAAAAGAGAGTCACCAAGTCATGTGATTAGCCTATGGGGTATATCTAGTACTATCAGTGTATCAACTTATACCAAGCACGATGTTTCGTCTTTCCGAAATAAGGGAAGATGGAAAACAATAATAAAGAGTTCAAGGGGGAAGGTAATATAATAGAAGTATGGAGGTCAAGGCGTTTAAAGAATTCAAATGGGAATTGTCAAGGCAGTTGTGGATTAAAATCATATTTGGTAGTTTCTTATTCGCATGCTCGTATCAGTACAGTTATGTAACCGATACGATACGCTCAGACATGTCTAGAGGGCAAGTACATTTGTCTAAGAAGCTACGTAAATTTTTTATCTCAATCCACGTAAATAGTCATGCGAGGGGCGAACCAAGCGCACTATGGTTGATCAGACCATAATACACTGATTCTGAAATATATTACTGTGTATACCCAATAATACATATATCATGATCAAGCTCGATAAAAGAGTAAGCATGCAAAACTAGGCTATAATATCAGCATAAGTCAAGGTAGTTTAGAAAATAATAAATACGCTGGATTATGATGAAAGAAGGTACAAAATAATTCAAGTTCATAAAGAAGATAAGACTCTACAGTCTCTACAGTTGTCATACTAACTCCTTGTCTAAGTTGTTAGTCGACCAAATAGGGGTATGGGCCTCTAAGTTCTACTGTCTGAATAAATACTATCTTCTTATGCAAGTCTATAGTTGGTGTCATTCGGTTATACTTCATCAATGGGTCAAGAGGGCTATGTGATACTATATTGTGAGGCATACTACCCAACTTAAAAGAATTAACTAATATTGTACTGTCTTAAGGATACAGTAGAAACTCCTGTTAGGGTAGACGAGAAAAGATATTGGTATTTATTAGGGTATCCTATTGCATTAAAAAGGTATTGGTCATCTTAAGTCTTAATCATAGTGCTTATAGAACAAGAGTTAATAGTAAGTATGGAAGGATTAGGTGGCACGAGTTGAAAGAAAAGAAGAACATAATTAGTCGTCGCACAATTAGCGAGCGCTAATTTTTTAGAGGAATAAGATTTGAATTTAAATAGAAAGACTCTAGATAATATCATGGTTTTCTAAGGGGAAGGTGGTATGCTAATCTCTGTGTTCGAGGTATGATCTAGGGAAGTGTTATTCTATTTCTCTTGGCTTCCTAGGGTACTGTATGCTAATAATAAGACAATGAATCTAATTGTATAGTTTTATAATACTATTTCACTATAAAAGTTAGGTTTGGTCCTAATATTCAACCTTGGATTTCTAGTGGTCCCTCAATACTAGGGTCAAACAATATGGTTAAATTTCTAATTAACTCAGGTAGTATCTATACTACGCTCAAGTCTTCATAAATACATCAAGGGGTAATGGTCATCTAATTTATAGGTATGGGGTGCTAGGGTTCATTTGGTGTCCTAAACTTAGTGATGTGTCAATACTCTAGTTGTATTCTTGGTAGGTGGGTTACCCTAATTATCATTCTAACAACAAGGATTCCTATGTTCTAGGGAAAGGCTATACTAAAGAAACTATTAGGAAGCACAGAAAACAAGCAGGATGCGATTTTTTTTTTTAGATAGATCTGGTTGGAAGGAAGATGAGTCCTAGTCAATTGTGGATGAGATCCTATACTCTAATCCTAATTGTAGGCTTGCTCGGTACAATAACATAACCGAGACAATATGCTCTCGACCTGCATGGGCCACCACAAAAACATGTCACGTCCCAGTCCCAAAATACGTAGGACTAGGAACACGTAAGCATGACAGCCGTATGTATATGACAACTCCAATATATGGATACCATAATACATACGTACGTTGTAATATGAATATAAACTCATATGTGGTATATATAGTGTCACAATTCTCAGAAATACTAATCTCATCCACACAACAAGTCACAGAAAAGAATATAACTAAACTAGAATAAAGAGTCTGAATAATCCATAAATGATAGTCGGGTGGAGACAAATCCACTACCAATGACTATATCAACTAAAATAAGAGAGAAGGGTAAAATCACCAATATAAATAAGGTGATGATATAAGAGTGTCAGCTAAAGGATCCATCGCTAGAGGTAAACAATGATGCTCAGTGGGTAAGGTCTCCTCGGCAGAAAGTAATGCGTCAGGTCCGGGTCCGTACTCCTGCGGATACTCATGGTCGTCTATACCTGGCAAGGGACCAGGTCCTCAGAGGGACATAACAAGATACATAGAAATAAGCCAATTGAATACAGTAAACATGCATAATGTTTGAAAATATATAAGTACGCTGTACAAGACAATCTATATGAATACAAATAAGGATAACTTTTTGACGTATGGGCAAGGGTAGGCTACTTGATATAATCTCACAACTCAGACACACGTTAGGAACATCATCAGCCGTCATACCGCGGGGGTAGCGACCATCATGACACTATTAATCGATATACCGCGGGAGTAGCGACCATCGGACACGACTACCATAGTGTATGCTAGATACTACGGTTTACAAGAGTGGTTATAGCCCATACGCCTAATAGTTGTCCTCTCATGATACTAGGTGTCAAGTGTGTGTCAACATATCTAATATATAGTAATGACTGAACGAAACTACACATACAATGAATATACAGGAATATAAATAGCATGCAAAGTACGGTAAACAAATTGGCAAGGTATACTTGCCTGGTCTGAAAATGATAAAGTTTAACTCAAGGCGTCGTCCGATCTACCCGTCACATAAATTAAACAAGTTAGGTTACAAAAGTGGATGAATAGTTTTTGCCATTTTAATCTATTTTAACTCTGAATAAAATAACCTAAAATAGTATTTTAATCTTATTATAATCTGATTTCATTGTTAAACCCTAATTTTGGCCCAAAGAAAGTCAACTTTACGGATTTGTGATCCGTGGCACGCAAATCGAGACAATCCATTGACCAAAAAGTCAATCGACTCAAATCTTGGATTTGTGTGTGGAATGATAAAGATTTTAATGCTACATGAACACCGGAATCAACGGTTTTATAAAATTACAAGTCAGTAAAGAGTTATGTCCATAAGGGACCACATATGACAATTTTTGGTAGTTTCTTATTTACCTCTACGTTGCACGAATTTTACAGTAAATTAAATTTACATGTTAAATTATAGAAATATTATTTTATATAATTTTATCATGTCAACTTTCTGAAACTTTAAACAGTTCATAATTCCGAATTCGGGATCTCCCGAAATCTCGAAAATACGAAAATGCGTCAGATTTCGAACAACTGGCACTTTTAGAATATTCTAAAAAAATAGGTTTTGAAATTATTAAAATAATTTAAATATTCAGAAAACTAATCTTGATACGGTTCTAACAAAAAAATTGGAGCACATTTGGAGTCCGGAGCTAGGAGATATCTTCTTTTTAAGTCGTCATAACTACTAGAAAATGAGGCTGAATTTATGACGAATTTTGACTATTTTTTGACAAAAAAGAGGAGAATTTTGGGAAAAAAAATATGAAGGATTAGGTATTTATAATGGTGGACACTACTTAATTGAATACGACTAGGATTGGTTAATTTGGATAGGATTATGATGAATTTAAATAAGGATAGGATATGTATGAAGTTGCTTTTCTAGTAGGCTCAGGATTTGAATTAATTTAAAATAGAGTTTGAGTTTATCTCAATAATTTATAATCTTAAATATAATTAAAGATAATATAAATAATTTATATATAATATTATTAATATCTATTAACACTAAATTAGCATCTATCTAATATTAAGACTATATATATCCAAATAAATCCTAAATAATTTCAAAAATCCAAACAAATTTCTTAAAATTCTAAATAAATTACCAAAAAATATAATAAAATATTTTAACCTAAAATAAATATTTAGTAGGAACAATATACAAGTATGGCCTCATAGTAAATCATGAAAGTTTTAGAAATTTACGTTTCCTATGTTTTAATTACCCTAAAATTCTAGAAAAATCTTCAAAAATCTAAAATAGCCTAAAAATGATTCTAAATAAATATTTATATAAGTAAATATATCAAGAAATTTATTTTCAAATTAACTAAGAGAATACTCTAAAGAAATTCAATATTTAAAATAATCTATAATAAATATAATAATATAAAATACACACAAAATATCTATTTTGGGTGAGGGGGTTTACATAATCATACACCGTACGTATGATTAGCCAGGCCATATATACTGTATCATGTTCCCAAGCCCATCACATGTTAAAGCTAGTACTCACACACTTAGTCATTAGTATTCTTGTTCATTGTTGTATTCATTCCAGTATTTTCTTATTGTATATCTCTCGTATCTATTGTGCATCTTGTATATTCACATCTATTTACTGTTACATAGTTTTTATCATTGATTGGAACTATTGTTAGAGATGTACTATGCTCCTTTCCTGACTGGATATATTTTTTTCCAGATGACACTGAGGAATGGTACCATACACATTATGGACCCCAGGATGTTGTGGGCTTAAAGTCAGAGACCCTGGCTCAGGAGGAACTTATCCCAACTGAGACAGATGACCCGGGATTAGTACCTTCTTAATATTTTTTGTACTGGATTTGTCTCTAGCTTATTTGTTAGTATTCTTTCTGACTCATTAATGTATTATTTTAGACTCATGAGTTGTATGTGACTATTTCAATTTTTTTATCTCATTCGTGCTCGTTTCTATCTTAGATCTGTGATTGGGTATATTGGTATTGTTGGTGGTTCATTATATTGCTAGATAGATTACCTAGACAGCGTTCTACCGTCGATTATGTGGTATAGGCTGGACGTTGTTTCCGACTTGCATCCTTACATCGGCTGCGGGTCGTGATAATATTCCATTGGTGGCATTATTATATCTTGATTGCTAGATAGATAGTTTATTCACACAACGTTCTACCGCCGATGCTGCGGTGTAGGCTGGACGTTGTTCACTACTCGTGCCCCTACACCGGGTGATGGTCGTGACAAGCAGAAGATGTAGAGGTAGAACAAACATCTCTGGGTGCTGAAATAAACATCACCGATGTTTCCTGAATGGATGAGATGGTCAAAAAGTTCTATCCATATGTCCAATTTGGACACAGAGTCAAAAATGATAATTTTGGGTTAAAGTAGGGTCTATAGTAGCCTACTTTGTACCCAAAAGCATACCAGAACTAAATGTCTCTATTTTTAGCATATTATCGGTCAAATAAACTCTACATGATGATACAAACTCAATAGTATGTCCAAATTTGGATTTTGATGAGACGATCATAAATTTGTCCGTCGAATCAAATCATAGGGCCCCTGAAACAGCGATTCATCGATTGTCTCTAAATTTGACAAAAATTGGGTCACAGGACAAGTCAAACGCTACGAGTCTAGTGGCATAAGTTTTATTATGATACGATGAGCGAACACAAAGTAATTAGGTAATTTGCTAAAGTACTAATATAGGGACTTCCGACGGATAAGGGTCAAATTTGTCGTCCATATGCGACCAATTCAAATTTCGTCAAAGCCCACACATCCACACTTACTGTACGCACCTTTTGATGCAATCAGTACATGACGGGGTGGACTGATTTGTCGGGACCAACTCCGTATCGAGGTTTTCATTATTTTTCTAAAGTAGTTTTTTCGTGATTTTCAGCAAGGATTTTAATATAGAATTAATAATAAAAAAATACAAATAATATATTATTTTGAAGCTATTTATGTTTTCTACAAGTCCATTCCATTAGATTTCTGAAATACCTAATATTATGGTAGAAAATAGACTTCCAAGTTGGGGTTTTGTCATGCTTTTATGCCAAAATAGTTTATGTAAAAACATAATTTTTGTTATTTTGTAGGTTGTTTTCATCGATTAAAACTCTATATTCTAATAAGAAAATTACATATTCATGTAGAGGGTTAACCAGGATTCGACGGATAGAAAAATGATCGAATATAATAGGTGAATTCAAGCAATGAAGGGGGGTACCTGGGGTCGGGTTCGGCTAAACCGAGCGACGGTCGTGGGCTCGGAGGCGACGGTCTGAGGGGTCTCTATTAAGGTTAGATGGCCTGTGAGTTTCGTAGGACATTGGGGGTTTCTCAGTAGTTCAGGGCTTCGATCTCGAGGATGTATGCGGCCGCGGGGAAGAGGAAATAGGGTTTTCGAAGTTATTTTTATACCTAGGTTTTTGTCTAAATTCTAATTGATTTTTCCCTTGATTCAAATTCAGATTTGATTAGGATTTAGATTTTTCTAGAAGAGAATAGGATTAGGTTTGCATTGGATTTGGTTTGGTAAAAATCGGTTGAGATTTGATAGTGTTTTGATTAAGATGAAGATGGTAAAAATATGGGTATTCTGAATGCATGGGGGGAGGGGGTGGTCTGACTTGAGTTGTCCATCTCATGAGATTTTGAATATCTCGCAAGATATATATATATATATATATATATATATATATATATATATATATATATATTTCTTTGTTAAGTTCATTTCTTTTATATAATTGTTTTTCTACTTTACTAACCAATTAATCCTAAGGTTCTAAAGTATTATTCTATGTATCACAATTATTTCTTTATTTATTCTATTAGGTGAAAAATTAATAATCCATTATTAACTATAATAATAACACATGTATAAATATATTTAGACTTATATACTAATTTATGTAACGATACATACACTAAATGCTTATATAATGTATTACATGTATTTTTCTAGTATTTCACTTAATTAAAATTTAGGGTGATTACATTAGGTGAGTCGGGTTCATACCGAGCACCAATGCATTTCCCAATGTGCTGACTCATGTCTCAACTGGTATTGGGAGATAAGAGGATATTCAGAGGTGCTAGAAGATCGTCCAACTCATGGAAACTTGTTCAATGTCTCGAAGCTCTTCCCTCCAAGTTTTAGAAGTTTTTTCCCAAGGTGTTTTATCTTTTCTATAGTTAGGGGATATGAAGTATAAAAGATTGCAGCTTATTACAATTTATAATATTTATGCTAAGTTCAGCATTTTGGGTTGGCTTGTGAGAGCCTTTATGTAATCCTATTGCAAGTTATGAATAAAAGAATTTTATTCTTGTCTTATTGTTGTTATTTTATTTTTTGTATTAATTATCCTCTGCTTTAATCTTAACTTAATCTATTTTGTTAATGTGTAAGTTCATGTCTTGTAAAGGCGTAACTTAGGCTTGTATGACATCATGCTAGTGGTGAATTTTTTATTCTTCGGGATCAGGGTATGACATAATAGTATCAGAGTGCTAGGTTCAATTCCTTGGATTTCTCAAAATCGTTTAAAAAAATTATATATGTATCTTGTTAATTTAACACCTCGATTTTGAGTTTATGAAATAAGTGTTCCATATAGTATGTCCATAATATTTTATGAGACTAATGAAAGTTACTCTCTTTTGTAGAGCAATGATGAAGGGAAATAACCTGAACAATTCTAGAGCATTGATTTCGACCGACCCGATAGAAAAGATGATGAATCTGGTGAAAGTGCAGCAAAAGCAAGCAGAAGCCCAACAATGACAATTTGAGGCTCGATTCATTATACAACAAAAGCAACTCGATGCGTTGACTCAAATGATTACCATGATAGTTTCTAATAACAATACTACTATAGAGACCATGACTACAACTTAAGAGATTGGGCTAGTTGAAACTAATGAACCCCAATAAACTAGCAATAAGTTCATTTTTAAAGCTTTAGAGTTCAAAAAGATGAACCCCCTGAGTTTGAAGGAAGAACTAATCTAGATAAGGTAATGGATTGAGTTACAAATATGGAGGGCTTGTTCAAGCTCAATGTAATCCAAGGGTCCAAGAAGGTAGCATGCACAATCAGTCCAACAGTGTCTGTGCGTACATTATTGTTAGAAGGCCAAAAAGAAATATCTCTATAACATAAATCAAGATGGCTAATTTTCTTAGAAATATCCAAGCAAGCTTTCTTGTTCGAGTTTGTCTGACTTAAGCAAGGAAGGATGTCCGTGGAAGACTACAAATTAGAATTTTCAAAACTACCTAAGTTCACCGACCCTCTGCTAACATATGAGAAAGCTAGGACCCACATATTTATGAAGGGCTTGAATGATGATATACGAAGGGATATTGTGAACTGAGAATACAAAACATACAACAATCTTTTGAGGCAACCATAGAGATGGAGCAATTCATCTCTCGAAATGCTCAAGAAAATATACAGAATAGTCGCACCATTTCAAAAAAACATCATATGACGGAGAAAGGAAGACCAAGGCAGAACAACACTACGGGGTGGAGTACAGCTTCTACAACCGACGGGGTCACACGAAATAGGACTTACTTACTGTAAACATATAATGTTATAATGCAGTCAACATGGTCATATTGCTAAGCAATGTCAAAACAAAAAGTGTAAAGCCTCTATTTTAAAAATTAAATAATTAATTATAATTAGATTAAATAGAGTAGCCCTAGAAATTTGAATATATATATATATATATATATATATATATATATATATATATATATATAAAAGGATGGGTATGTAAGTTAGTATAAAAAGAAAATAACAAAATAAAAACATATGGATGCAAACATATATAGCTAGAAATAACTAAATAAAAAGAAATCATATTTAAAAGAAATTAGATAAAAATGAAAGAAAAAAATATAAAATAAAATAAAAATAAAAATACATTAAAAAATAACTCATTTTGGTGAACCGTGAACATCCAACGTTCACTATCCTCATAATACAAACTCGAGCCCCATGTTGTCAAAGGATTAAGGAAATCTTTCAAAGATTTAAACCAAAGCAAATCTAAATCAGTTAAAGTTTTAATCCAAACCATATCCATCTCAATCTTAGTAATAATCAGAATAAATTTCTTATAATAAGAAATCAAACCAATCATAGTGCACCTAGAACATGCTGCCCGAGCCTCGTAGACCACATGGAAAATAAATTTCTTATAATAAGAAATCAAACGAATCAGACCCACGAAGAGCCTTCCCGATGCCTGCATATGCTGCTCGAGCCTCGTAGACCACCGGAGCACCCCCTCGATCGAGAATAGAATATTCTCATAGTGCACCTAGAACTTTTTTTAGGTTTCTCGTGGTGTGCATACTTAGCGCATGTTCGAGGAAATCCTAATCCAATCATGCAGGTATGGACCTATATAACTCGACTGCATCTCCATAAATTTCTAAAAAGTAATTTGAATTAAAATTTGTTTTAATCATTGCTCGACGTTAGTATCATAAATTGTTTAATTAAAATCAAAAAAATTGTTGAACGAGGGTTGTCCCTCAGACTCGAACCAATTATACCGAAAGACGTATATAGTATACCCCAACATGTGGACTTTGATAGAATTCAAATTGCTCGCATGTGTACAATAAATTTGGCCCGTATCTGTTAAAAATTATCATATCAAAGATTTTGTGAAAATTCCAATTGTGTCATGATAAAACTTGCTTCGTTGGACTCACAGTATCCGAGTGACCCAAATTTTGTCCAATTTTGAGACAGTAAATTCGATCGTCATATTGCGGGCCTACGATCTGAATCATTCATTGAAATCCAATTCATAACGTTGAGACCATGTCATCATTTAATAGTTAGTTAAATTTGGATACCTTCATTTTGGCACAATTTTGGGTGCAACATGGACCCACCTACGGACTCTACATTGACCTAGAACGACTATATTTGGCCCTATGTCCAAATTGGACTTATGAGTTAGCTTTTTTGAGAATCTCACCCATTCCAGATGCATTGGGGATATTTATTTTAGCATCCAGTGATGTTTATGCATCTTCCACTTTTCTTGCTACCTTTGACTTGACGAGTTCACAGCCAGAACATCGTTAAATCGTCATTTCCCTTTCAGGTAAGTATACCTTGCTATTTTTTTACTGTTATTTACTTTTATTTTTAGCAAGTTAAATTATTTTTTATAATTGCCTTAATTTTATATGATATAAATTGTGTGTCCAACTAAACTAGGGTAAGAATGATGAGTACGTTGGTTTACATATTTATTTTATGCATGTTGGCCTAGTTTTAGTGGACTACCTTATGATTGAGGAATATTTCCATATCTCATGTGACCTTGATACACACATGACACAGTATATGTTATTCATGATAGGGCATGTGTTATTGTATCCAACTGATCATCGATACCTACGGGACATGTAACTCTAGTTACAAAGTGGACATGTTATATATATGACTTCGTTAGTCTTAGGGATAAGGGAGAAAAGACATTAGGCATATGGGCTACCCTAATTTGTGAACCATAGTCTCCGGAGGAACTATGAGAGTTTATAAGCTTTTTTATGCTGGTCTTTAAAGTTCGATGAATGTTATGCACGATTTATAGATGACTGGTTGACATTATTGTAGAAGCATGAAAAAATCTCTCCATGCGCTCCAGTTTACATTCAACAAATAAACAAGAGATGCATAACAGGGGTGGACGTATAACACCCTCGGATACATGACGTTCCAAGACGTATGCCGTCTTTTGACGCATCGTCCCTACAGTCACATCAGAGCATTTTTGACTCTAACAAAACAGACAGTTATCCTGACCGCAGCGAATCCTGCACCGAGGATTGGAATTCGGGCTAACGGCTTCGTCATAATTACTTTTGGCAGTATACAGCTATTCAAACGCCACGAATGCAGAAGACGACAAAAATTTATGCGTCTCTGGCCCAATCTATCCCAGACTCCAAGCGTTCCATGCTTTTCTAGCCCAATGCATTCCAGACTCCATGCGTTCCATGCGTCTCTGGCCCAATGCATCCCAGACTCCAAATATTCCATGTATCTCTGGCCCAATGGGTTCCAGACTCCATGCGGTCCATGCGTCTCTGGCCCAATGCGTTCCAACTAACAAGATCTTTTTGTTACAACTGAAGAGATCTTCGTACAGTTGATGTGGGCTACGCGTCCAAACGACCAAGTTACGCATACAACGGGCTAAAATGACCCCGAGATCTCATCAACACTAAATGCTAACCAAGCTCACATGGCAGCTTCATCGTGACATGCGGCCACAGTTACAACCACATTATGTGGAAAGAACCCTATGCGGCCATCAAACAGAGGCGCATGCGGCATCTATAGCATTCGGTCACAGAACAACTATAAATAACAGGGTACTACACCCATGTAAAAGGCTGGCTGGCTATCTGCGAATCTATACTCAAGAAAGAGAGAAGAGCTGCTGCATCGGATCATCTACGGAGTAAAGAGAGTTGCTACACTCTTAACCCTTTATTGTCCACCCCCCCCAGAAAATAAATTTGTACTTAGATTGTCTTCTAGGACTCTTCTTTGTACTTTCTTAGTTTGTTAATCAAATCCAGTTCTCCCAGTTCTTGTTTTGATTTAAATGACAAACACGTTGGTGACTCTGCTGGGGATGTCCTTCTCCACTGTTGAGAAGTTGGTGATACAATCTGATGCAGCCAAGCTTGGCTCGACGCAAAAGATGCTGGTGGTCCACTTTGACCAACAAGCGTTCGAGGACATGCTCTTCGAAGAAAGTGTTAATCCTTCACCAAGGATAGCCAAGCCCAAGAAAACCCGCATAATATGGGTAGCCAAGGCCGCTGCGCCCCACCCAGCTGTCGAGCAGACGCTTCCAGCCTCTCATTCTGTTGCCAATGACGGTCGTCGGATGAACACACAGAATGTCCACGCCTATGCGGTAGCCCAGCACCTAGACTCTGGAAGAGGAAAATACTACGATGCCAGACGTTCTAGTGCTAAAGCAGCTTCTATGCGGCCAAAGAGGAGGTCACATAAGACTGTCCATGCGGCATCAACTCACAGCCGCAGACAGCAGGTCGTATGCGGCCCTAATAGCAACATAACCTCTATTTTTGACCGTATCTCATGCAGCGCAGATCCTATACGACCCTCTAAGAATGGTGAAAATCCAAATCTGAACACTTTATACTACGCATCTATGGTGGCTAGGCTGAAAAAGTCCAGGGCAGTGCGAGCCCGTCAAGCTCAAGCAACTACTCATACGTCCGACCACTAACAGGAATTGCTAACTATTACGCGAGCCTCTGACAAAAAGTTGTACAGGACTGACCAATGCATCCAACCCATAGGGACCAATGGACAGAGTCAGTCTCAAAAAAAATTTACCGATACCTCGGGGCAAGTTCGTGTACGAACCCCAATCCAGGGAGCAAATACAGCACCGGTGCATCCATGTGTCCGGGATACCCGGACTCACAAAGAGGATGCAAAGGTAAAACACCCTTTGCATGATTTGCATGACGTGATTACTCACAAGTGCAAAGCAAGGAAAACAACTACGGCGTGCGACGTGCCCTCTACAAGGCACAGCTGCGCCAACATTATTATCAACTGTTGTTACAATAAAGCGGCAGTACCCACAGAAAGCACCTACCTGGCAACAATCCCGAGATCAGGTGCAAGTATCTAGGAGAAGGAATTACCCTTTTTCTCATACTACTCAACTGGAAAGCTTCCCTCCACCAAGGGAAGAAAGAAATCAAATACCGCTAGTCCGGTGCTCTCTACCACTGCATTGCGAAGGCGACTACCCAGAGGGCTGACAACGGCACCTGCAAAAGGCGTCTTCCAAGGCACCCGCTCAAGGAAGAAGCTGTCAGCCCCTGGGGGTAATTCTTTCTCAGAACCTCTGGGGTGGCCCAAGCTGGGGGTAGTATCCCCCTAGACGCACCACACAACCCGGCATTCCGAAGAGACAACGATTCCCAAAGAATGGACTCTGAGATCCCGGAGGGTAGCTACTCCCACCAAGATGACACAATCTTCTACGTTGGGGGTAGTATCCCCTCCGAATCCGAGGAGGACACAACGGCTCCCACCCTTCTTGAAGACTACTCACTACAAGGGTACGAGATAGGGAGCACGACATCCACTGCCCCCACCATTTCTTCCTGTGTAAGGATGGTTTACATGGACGGAGATGACCATGAAGGCTCCAGTGACCGGCAGCGCCTCGAGATGCTTGAAGCCATGATGCATACAATGAGTGCATCAATACAAGCTTTGACCCAGACAATGCTGAAAATTAAGGCAAACATGACCTTTCAGCCGTTAAGGGCCTCTAGGCAAGCAAACCTGGACCCCGGGACCAACGGGGATTCAAATACGACCGCTTCACCGGCAGTCGGTGATCCTCTCCTACCTTGCTCGTCGACGCCTTCTGTCACTATCATATTTTCTAGGAAAAGGTATTTTTGTCATTTCATAATTTATTAAATATTGTGCATATTATATATTTATTTATTATATTATTTATTTATTGTTAGATGTTAGTTTATTACTTTGGACTTGTTAGTGGACCTAATTAGTTTAGATTAGATCCATGAACCAATATTTAAATCGAGTTAGAATTGAGCCCAATTAGAAGCATATTCATTAGGAGGAGGATTAATTAAGTTAAACCCATTAGACTAGAACCTTTCCTCCTGAATTATTTCTATATGAGAGACCCCAAGGGATATTTTAGACATTGAATAGCAGCTTGGGAAGGGAGAATAGTGGTCGACCTTGATAAAAATGGGGGGGGGGGGAATTCTCTCTCTTTATATTTTATTTCCAATCTAGATCTAGAATTTTTCTCTTCCAAATTTCTTCATTCCTACACCAAATTCTATCCAAATTTATTTTCAATTCCTTCCCTAATCATTATTAGAGGCTTTTTTGTCACGACCCGCACCCGAAATTGGGGCACGAGTATGCGGGTACGTCCAGCCTACGCCGCAGCATCGGCGGTAAAACACTGTCTAGGTCATGATTCTATCTAAGCAATCTTCCACAAGCATCCAATCTCCATAAGGAGGCACGGATGACGCAATACAAATGAATCAACATACTCAATCACATAACTATAGCACAATAAGAATCGAACAAACAACACAAGTCTAAAATATAAATAATCTAACTCAACAACAAATCCAAGTCTCAACAAAAATGCCGGAGACAAATCCGGTACCAAATAAACTACTGAAAGAAACTAACTAGATAACTAGTGATTCCGACTAGACCTCCCAGAATCATAATTGAACTACCAAGTCCAAGTCTGCAGCTACTCACCCTGTGGTCCATAAAGTGTCGGACACCGGTCCTCTAAGGCATAGTCTGGAAAAATGTTTCCAGTCAGGAAGGAGCAAAGTACATCTCAAATAACAGTTCCATTTAATTGATAAGGACTATAAAGCAATAAACAGATGATGCTATATACTGAGAGAAGACAGTAAATAAATGCAATGGCAAAATAAAGAGACAGGCCATGTAAAGAGACAGGCAATATGATACAGTCAGTGCATATATAAAATGAAGAGAACAAGGTACAATATCATATACGGGTGATGTAGTATATGATCTAAAATAGAGAACTGTAATCTATTCTAAGTGTTTGAAATAGTAGTTCGAAATATGATCGGCTTGGGAACATGTACATGAGCTATAGGGCCTGGCTAATCATATGTGAGGAGCATGATTAACACTTACATTGTTCTATACTTGCATAATAAGGATATGATCAAATTTCTCACTAACTACTTCCCCGCCCCCAATTAGTACTGTGGATCCAATCATGACACGTCACGGTATACGAGCAATATCGAATATATCATGTACGTGGTCTAAATATCAATGTCGTGTACAATGTCAATACGATAATCAATGTAACACCTCATGACTAGCGATCCAATCTATATACTAGTCCGTGTAGCACAGTGTCAAGAATCAGATGTAACATTTCTAGATACTGGAATTATAGAAATTATCAAACAATTGAAAATTATCAGAGAATGTACTTGCCTTAGGTCCTTAGCTGGTAATACCAATGTCCTGTTCCAGAGTATCGCCTGGATGAACCAACATTCCTATAGACATATCACAAATATAACATTTGTATCAGATGCTATACTAACACACAATCATAAACACTGGCCTCTGGGCTATGCCAGGTATGACACTGGTCAACTAGGGTCAAGTGCGTCAAGTTGCACGGACGTCGCGTCTGTGATTGCTGTGAATCCAGACAGTCGGTAATACGGGTCTCGCCAATACGTGAGTGTACATATGGCAGCCAACTAACAATTCACAGGGTCATAGGTCATGTGTAAGGACGGGGTATTCGTATTTACACTCGGTTACCTAGAACATTCATCAATTAAACATATTATCAATAATTAAATTAATACATATATATGGTTATACCAAATTATATACAAAATATGTATAAGTGTATACCAATAATAGAATTATATAACATATATACATACGTTTTTAAAATATACATTCAACCAATATTTATACGTATACGAGGAATTTATATATATATATTTACTGAATATATATACGTTTATATATATATATATATATATATATATATATATATATATATATATATATATATATATATATATATATACCAAAATAATACGCTTACATATACGTATACAAGTACATATATATATATATACCAATACAATATATATATATATATATATATATATATATGTACATACATATACCAATACGAAAATATATATATATATACATATATATATTTATACCAAAATACGTTTATATATATATATATATATACCAATACATTATATAACATATAACATTAAATACGTATATACTAATTTATATATACATTGAATACATATACATATAATAGAGAATACACGATATATATATATATATATACACATATACACATACACTCAAATACGTATACAACATACGTACGTACACCCATACACACGTATTTATATACATATACGAAAATATACTAATACATACATGCTTATATATATACCAATACGTATATATATATATATATATATATATATATATATATATATATATATATATATATATATACACTAAATAGGAGGGAAGAGGGAGAGGAGACTCACGGTGGTGGTGGTGCACAGAGGAGGGAAGAGCGGTGGTGGTTCGGGTGGTGGCTTGGAGGTGTACAGGCGGGGTACTCGCCGGAGCAGTGGAGTTGGGGCTCTACGCCGGGACAGCGGGCGGGAGGAGCTTCGAGTCAGGAGCTCGGGGATGAACGGAGATGGCAGCTCGCCGGAGTCGGGATGCAGGGAGGAGGAGTACAGCAGAAGGAGGCCGGGGAGTGGTTGGCTCGAGGGGTGGAGAGTGGTGGCTGTTACTGCCGGAGAAGGGGACAGTGGCAGTCGATGGGGATGGCTGAGGGGGAAACTCGCCGGAGTGTCGAGTGGTGGGTGGAAAAAGATGCAGCGGGGACGAACGGAGCGGATGGAGGCTAGGAGCTGTGTCTTGTGGGGTGGAGCCAGTGGGGAGCTCGACCGGAGGGAGGAGCAGTGGCTGCGGGGGTGTGTGACTGGAGCAGGGTGGCTGCCGGACTACGAGAGTATGCAGGGAGGAACAGTTGGAGAGGTAAGGTTTCCCCCCTTCTAAATTCAAAAAAAACAAAGGAAAGAAGAAGAAGAAGAAGAAGAAGAAGAAGAAGAAGAGAAGAAGAAAGAAAAAAATGAAAAGCCTACGGTTGGGGGCTTGTGAGGAGGTGGGGGGCTTCCCTAGGCTTGGGGATTATGGCTTGTATGATGGGACATTAAATAGGATGGTGTGTGTGGGAATGAAGGGTGATGATGCACCCATTGAATGGATGGTCAAGATTAGACATGGAGGAATTATTTCATATGGGGATGAGGGTTGTTGACTAGTCAAATATTATTTGGGCTCTCCATTTGGTTAAACCAATGGGGTGTAGACACCTAATACAACATTTGCAAATTAGCCCCCTTAAATTTGGGTATTTGCACAGACACATAAAATGATGAAAATTTGGTGGGCGATTCGGTGTTTGGCATTTTGTAGGATGAGGGGACGTTGTGTGTTTGGTATGGGCTTAATTAGTAGGGCACTGGAATTAAATCAGGATTTACGAAATCAGTCAAAATGGTATCCTCAATTTAATTAGAAATAAATGCAAGCTGTATTCTAAAATTAATTAGGAGTACATGGAGCCAAAATTAGGTCGGGTTACGAATATCAATAGTGAAGAAGACTCAGAACAAAATATTACCCTAATTTGGGTCGCACAAAAAATGGGTCAAGATTGCCTCCAATTTCGATTGGAACGCACAACGATACAAAATTAGAATATATTTAGAAATTAAATAAACGTCTGCGACGATTATTGTGTGGCTAAAATGAAGCACAAGAGAGCATAATTATGAGTTTCAAAAAGGTTAGAATGGAAGGCAGGTATGTCTAGGGCAAGGTTGTGAAATTTGTTGGAAGGCAAAAGCTAGGGTAGCGCTCCAAATATCGAAGCAACGGCAAGGCGCAATAATTAAATAAATTACGGTAATTAATTACTACCTCCAATAATTAAATTCTAATTAATACAAATTAAATACAAAATTCTATAATTCAGACAGGTGTTTGTCTAATGGGCTTCTAGGTCCAGTTTACTAGCTCAACATTAATAAACATTATATAATATATTTAAATACACATCTCATGCAATTATTTAAATTAAAATATACTTATCATGCAATTATTTAAATTAACTACCACAATATTAAATATATATAAAAGTCAAAAAAACTCCTATTTTTGGAATGTGATAGTGACAAGTCTACCCTCCTTAAAAGAATTTTATCCTCGAAATTTAAAATCCTTATAGTAGTATTTACTCATACACATTATTATTTTCCATCAAAATTTAAATTCATCTACCCACATAATCCTGAAATAATCCACCTTGTCATTTCACAATTTTCAAAAATTCTGAAATTATTGTATTCCTGAAAAATCCTCGAAATAAAATCAGTTTCCATTTTCCTCACAATTTCCTCCGAGTTTTTAAGTTAAAAATTAAATACTCAAATTTTAATATCTACTCCTCAAATTTAATTTCAATCAATGCAATAAAATTGAAATCTCGTCCCAAAAAGTTTGAATTCAAATACTAATCCATCAATGATCTTATTCCTTGGTTTCCTTTTTTCTCAAAATACTCGACAACGCGATACCTATGGATTCTTCAAATGCAACGTCCATAATATAAAATTTTAAAATTCATAACTTGCAGTCAAATAAATATAATGATAATCTCCTTAATTTCCTCAAGTTTTTAATGATAAATATATCATAATCAATAATCATCAATCCTATCATATTAAATTCTTAACCTCTTATTTAAATCAATATTTATCCTCAAATTTTAATGATAATTTAATCATATCTCAATCTTGATAAAATCAATGATTCGTCAACTCTGCCATATTAAACCCTTTACTCTTTATGCTTATCCTCCAAAATTTTAAGCATCTTGTTTCTCTTGTCAAGTCATAACCTCTACATAAATCTACTATGGTCAACCCCAATAATCATGGTCTAAGAAAAAATATACCAACAGTCATGCAATCTAAGAAAAATATGTACGGTCATGTATCTTTTGTCATGGTATTGCAGTCTCTGTCAGGTGTACTACTAACTACATTCTAACAAAAATTATGCATACAACTACGGTACTAGGGAATCAGTCAATCAATCAAATAGAAAGGAACAGAAGGAAGGAAAGAACAGAACATGCTAACATATTACCTGTAGTATCGGTCTCCTCGACCGTCATCGCAAATGCCCTGTCCTGCTGGGGTGGTTCCCTTCGCGGGTGTTGAGCAATATACGGTTCCACAGGTAGCCTAACTGGATCTCTATAGTTTGGAGCTGCGTGCTGGCCAGGAAGATAAGGAACTCGAAGACAATCCCTTACTCGATATCCCGCAGCGCTGCAGTACAAACAAAGTCCTAGCCTCGTTCTACAGCTCTCCCAAAGGTGACCTGGCTTCTTACAGAAATGACAAGTCTGATGTCTCTCTCTGTCACACCCCAGTCCCAAAATACCGAGGGACTAGACACGTGGCAATGGCCAGCAGCACAAACCGATGGACAACCCAATCTAATGGACCATCGGGGCATGCTTAAGCTGTAATATAACAATAAGTAGGTCCAATGATACAAGTCACAGTCTATTCTAATCTCATCCACAATAGAACAATATATGAACTAAATAGCAAACTGGAATAAATGCTGAAAGTAAAGTTACTGTTGAATATCCAGCAAGAATAATACTAAGTCGGGTGGAGACAAATCCACTACCGATAAATGGAAAATAGAGACAAGGAAAAATAACTAAAACATGCTAGAAAAATAACTAAGTATAAGCAGGGCCATCAACTGCAATCGTACCCTCGTTTGGTGTCGGTCCATAAAGTTGTGGGTGCTCCTCGTCTGCTAAATCTGGAGAACAAAACCAGGTCCTCAGAGGGACATAACAAGATACAAAAGAATACGAGCCAAAAGTACAGTAAATAAACATGCAAGATAGACAAGAAAGTAAATACAAGAAAGCAAATAAGACACGAGAAATCACTACATCTAAGATGGTGGCGTACCGATGGTGCTATCAAACATGACTACAAACAAATTGGGGTAACCGCAACTCAATGGGAGATCACGGTCCTATAGAAAGTAGGCCAATGGGGACTCCCAATCTATAGTATAGCTCTTTCGCAGCCCAATGGGAGCTCACGAATGAGGTAGTCAAATGAACAAGTCTCCTTCGCAGCACAATGGGTACTCACAATCGAGAATGCTCAAGTATAGTCAATGCCTAATAATGATCATCTAGGAACGTAAAGAAACCAATCTAGTCAACTCAAGGAAGCATAGAGCAAACTTATACCATCACAATATGTCTATGGAACAAATAGTGATCCATGGAAAAGAGTAAATAATGTACATGCACGTAAAACGAGAAAATAAGACTAGAGCAGCAGGAATAAATCAATATAAAAAATGCATCAAGAACTATATACGACAAGAAAATAACAACTGAAAAGGAAAGCATGCAAATATTGTACAAGTATCTTGCACGACAATGTATAAATAAGTCCAGGAGATAAGTAGCAAAACTGCAGGATTTGGCAAGGTATACTTGCCTAGGGTTCTGGCTCCAACTGTAGCCCTGTGTCAGTGGATCATGCAGGTACTCCTCCAAAAGCTATAATAAATATCACCAATAGTCTCAGAAGATGTCAAATATCTAGAAACGCCTGTCCTTAAGTCCAATTTGGACACAGGGGCAAAAATAACATTTCTGGGTCAAAATGGGGTCCACATGTGGGTCACTTTGCACCAAAAAGCGTGTCAGGGTCAAAGGTCTCCAAATTTGTCAAACTCAGTGGCAATAAGTCAGGAACGATGATACGAACTCAACGGAATTTCCAAAATTGGATTTCGATGAGCCGATCACAAAATTGCCCGTCAAGTGGAGCCGATAGGGCCCATGATACACGATTTTGTCAACGTTCTCAGAATCGAACCAAACTTGGGTCACAGGACCAGCGTATTGCTACGAGTCCGATGGTGCAAGTTTCGTCTCGATCCGATGCGTGTACACAAAGTTACAGCATATTCCAGAATAGACGGATACGGGGCGTTGTCGACGGATACGCGTTGATTCCGGTGTGCACGCACATCCGAATCGACTTCTGCGAAATCCCACACGTCCGTATCAACGTCGCTAACATTTCGGTAAAGACCGCGTGCGACCAAGTCGTCCCGTTTGGCGGGGCGCACTCAGTTCCGGGGTGAAATAGGGCATTGTTTTTCCTGTTTTTGGATCGCGGTTTGCGATCACCACAGGACGCGATACACCAAGTGGGTTGCACGGACACCGAGAGGGTTACACAGTCTACGCAACGAAACTAACGGAATCGAAAACGGAATTACGAGAAAAGAGAAAAGAATACCTGAACAGGGCTCCAAAAACTGCGAATTTTTGTGTCCGAGCGACACGAAGGTCCGGGTGCTGTCCACCTAGGGTTAGGGCTAGGCTGACGGAGCTCAGGCGGCCGGAGGCGAGCCGGAGGGAGGCTGGGGACGTCACTGGCGAGGGCGGCGACGCGCCGGAGCGAGCGGGTACGGCGGCGCAGGGCTCGGGCGAGGCGGCGAGTGGCCGGAGCTGCTGTTGCTGCGGCTGGGGCTCGTGGCCGAGCGGGGAAGGAGGAAGGAGGAGGAGAGGGAGGCCGGGGGCAGTACGGCAAGGCGGGAGGCGGTGGCGGCGAGGTCTGGAGACATGTGGAGAAGGAAGAAGGAGGAGGCTGAGTCGTCGGCGGGGGAAAGAAGGAGGGTGGAGGTGGCTCGCGGCGGAGGACAGCGGGGAGTTGGAGGAAGGAGGAGGAGTTCTGGTGGAGGGGCGGCGGCTAGGTCGTCGAGGGCAGGAGGTCGGGAATGGAGCCGAGCTAGGGTTCAGGTCAGGGGCGGGGAGCGGCGGAGCTAGAGAGAAAGAGAGGCGGCGGCGGCTTCACGGATCCCGAGGCAGCTTTATAGGGCTGCTACAATAATCCCGAGGAGAATTGGGATTAGGGTTCAGGCATGGGTTTGGGTCCGCGGGTTGGGTCGGGTTTTGGGCCCGGATCTGACCCAATAAGGAATTGGGTTTGGGTTTGCTAGACCGGTCGGTCCGGTTTGGTTTAGTTCGGTTTATTTGAAATAAACCTGGTTTATTTAAGGGGTTTAATTTGGGTTTATTTATATTATTTCTTTTAGGGCTTTAAACGGGTTTCCGGAGTCCAATAAATTCACAAAAAATTATCCTATGTCCGGTTTTCCATTTTACACCATAAAATATTATTTCCATAATATTTTACTATTAATAAACAGTATTTAAAAATCATTTAATTACATAAAGCCTAGGTTTTTATTACAGAAAAATTCCAAAAAATTATAGAAAAATTGTGAAAAACCAAATTAGAAATTCATGAAAATCAGGGGGCTTACAATCTACCCAACTTATAAAAAATTTGTCCTCAAAATTAAAATATAGTAGGGTTCATCTATCCAATCTCACTTGATTACAGTCTAAAGGACTCCTCTCAAGTGAACACTGCGGTCTCTACCGAACTTAGAATTTACCCATCTATCATCTAAGGCTATATATCTAATAAAGCTATGCCCCAACTTATTTAATCATGGTATTGAATCCTCAAGTCTTTAACACCAAACATATCACCTATGATATTCCCTTAATCATATATAAAAGGGTCATCAACAATGCGACCGGCCTGTGGGGTATATCTAGTACTGTCTATATATCAAACTTATACTAAGCACGAGGTTTCGTCTTTCCGGAATAAGGAAAGACGAAGATCAATAATAAAGAGTTCAAGGGTGAGGTAATAGAATAGAAGTATCAGGATCAAGGCGTTTAACGAATTCAAATGAGATTTGTCAAGACAATTATGGATTGAAATCCTATTCTGGTAATCCTTTGTTCGCATGCTCGTATTAGTACAGTTATGTAACTGATACGATATGCTCAAATATATCTAGAGGGCAAGTATACTAGTCAACTATATATCTCAATCCATGTGAAGTAGTCGAGCGAAGAGCGAACCAGAATGCACTAAGGTTGATCAGACCGTAATACACTGATTCTGAATAGACAATTGTATTAGTGTGTCGACCCAATAATACATATGTCATGAACAAGCTCGATAAAAGGATAAGCTTGCAAAACCAGGCTATATTAGCAGCATAAGTCAAGGTAGTACAACAAATATAAGTACGCTAGATGATGACGAAAGGAGGTACAACTTAATTCAAGTTCACAAAACAACACAAAATAAGCACAATAACAAAAGACTCTACAATCTCTATAGTTATCAATTATAAAAGCATACTAGGTTATTAGCAAGTTCAAAATTACTAGGTCAAGGCTAAGGTCATGAACCAACATGCAAAAACTAAAGCAAATCTAGAAGCAGAAAACTATGAAAACTTATGCGCATTAGCTACTCCATGAGTCTGCGCGTCTTCCAAAGTCATCGCGAAAGCTTGTCCGCGTTCTTGAGGTGGTGCCCTCTGTTGTTGCTGGGCCTGCTGGAAGAGTGCTGCTCGAGGTGCCAAGGGTGACCTTGGTTGATACCCTCCTGGTGCTGGTAGAGCTCGTTGGTTAACTGTTGGTGCTCTTTCTCGACTCTCAGGGCATTCCCTCAATAAATGTTGACTGGATCCGCAAGCTAAACATAATTTTCTTTTGCATCTGCAATCGTCCTCAATATGGCCTCGCCTGCGACAATATGGACAGATAGGTATTGCCTGTGGAGATGCTTCTGGTGGCTGGTGCATGTGAGGTCTCTTTGTAACTTCTTTCTGTGGTGCTCCGGCTGGTGCTGATGTAGACGATCGCTTCAGACTGGTCTCTCTTCTGGTGATGCGCTCCATGCGTCGGGCTACGGCAAGGACGTTCGGGTAAGATTTAGGTACAATAGAACCAATCAGTTTCTGTAGCTCAATGTTTAGTCCGTCGAAGAACTTCTCAGCCTTCTCTTCTTCTGTCAGAATCAAGGTTGGGGCAAAGCGGCTCAGACGAATGAATTTCGTGTTGTACTCTTCTACTATCATACTGTCTTGAGTGAGGCGATTAAACTTGTCCCGAAGTTCTGATCGAGTGATAGCCGGAATGTACATCTCCTGAAAGAGTCTAGAAAACTCTTCCCAAGTGACTCGGTCTGGTCCGAGCCATGTCTCCTCAGATAGCCACCAGTGATGTGCATTATCCGTCAACTGCATCCTGACGGCAGTCATCCAACGTTCTCTGGGAAGCTCAGCTGCTTCCAACTGGTGTTGTGTGTTGGTGATCCACTCATGAACTTCTGTGGGCTCCTCCTTGCCGGAGAAGGTGCGAGGCTTCAGCTGGCAAAAATCGGTAATAGAGCCCGTCGGTTGCCGTCGAGTTGGTAGATTTGCCTGCTCCAGTACAAGTGCTAGGCTGCGACTCAAAGTCTCTTGTTGAATCTGCTGTTGAGCTTGCATCATTGCGTAGATCATTTGAAATATCTGTTGCCCGTCTATAGCTTGCCCTTATGAGAATACGGCCATTGGTGGTGTGAACTGCGGCGGAGGTAGAATATCGTCTTGCCGATCTCTTGAGGTATCTTGACTGTTTTGTTGTTCTGGTTGGCCTCCACCAACTGGTGTCACTTCATCGTCATAGGTGACATCTGCAACTTGTAGTGTTCCTGTGGGAGTCTCGTCGCGTGCTTGTGAATCCATTGCTCTGCACCAAAATAAACTATAAGGGACGCACAGGAATCAAGACAAGATGCAAGTTAAGAATAAATTTTGAATCCGATATAGATATCAAGAACGTTTCAAGCAAGTGGATGAGATCCTAAAACTTATCCTATTCTTATTGCAGGCTTGCTCGGTCCCTAAGTTGAAACCGAACAATTTAGTCATTGACCTGCATGGGCCACCACAAAAACCATGTCACGCCCCAGTGCTAAAATACTGAGGGACTAGACACGTGGCAATGGCCAGCAGCACGAACCGATGGACAACCCAATCTAATGGATCCATCGGGGCATGCTTAAGCTATAATATAACAATAAGTAGGTCCAATGATACAAGTCACAGTCTATTCTAATCTCATCCACAACAGAACAATATATGAACTAAATAGCAAACTGGAATAAATGCTGAAAGTAAAGTTACTGTTGAATATCCAGCAAGAATAATACTAAGTCGGGTGGAGACAAATCCACTACCGATAAATGGAAAATAGAGACAAGGGAAAATAACTAAAATATGCTAGAAAAATAACTAAGTATAAGCAGGGCCATCAACTGCAATCGTACCCTCGTCTGGTGTCGGTCCGTAAAGTTGCGGGTGCTCCTCGTCTGCTAAATCTGGAGAACAAAACCAGGTCCGCAGAGGGACGTAACAAGATACAAAAGAATACGAGCCAAAAGTATAGTAAATGAACATGCAAGATAGACAAGAAAGTAAATACAAGAAAGCAAATAAGACACGAGAAATCACTACATCTAAGATGGTGGCGTACCGATGGTGCTATCAAACATGACTACAAACAAATTGGGGTAACCGCAACTCAATGGGAGATCACGGTCCTATAGAAAGTAGGCCAATGGGGACTCCCAATCTATAGTATAGCTCTGTCGCAGCCCAATGGGAGCTCACGAATGAGGTAGTCAAATGAACAAGTCTCCTTCGCAGCACAATGGGTACTCACAATCGAGAATGCTCAAGTATAGTCAATGCCTAATAACGATCATCTAGGAAGGTAAAGAAACCAATCTAGTCAACTCAAGGAAGCGTAGAGCAAACTTATACCATCACAATATGTCTATGGAACAAATAGTGATCCATGGAAAAAGTAAATAATGTACATGCACGTAAAACGAGAAAATAAGACTAGAGCAGCAGGAATAAATCAATATGAAAAACGCATCAAGAACTATATACGACAAGGAAATAATAACTGAAAAGGAAAGCATGCAAATATTGTACAAGTATCTTGCACGATAATGTATAAATAAGTCCAGGAGATAAGTAGCAAAAGTGCAGGATTTGGCAAGGTATACTTGCTTGGGGTTCTGGCTCCAACTGTAGCCCTGTGTCAGTGGATCCTGCAAGTACTCCTCCAAAAGCTGTAATAAGTATCACCAACAGTCTCAGAAGATGTCAAATAGCTAGAAACGTCTGACCTTAAGTCTAATTTGGACACAGGGGCAAAAATAACATTTTTGGGTCAAAGCGTGGTCCACATGTGGACCACTTTGCACCGAAAAGCGTGTCAGGGTCAAAGGTCTCCAAATTTTTCAAACTCAGTGGCAACAAGTCAGGAATGATGATACGAACTCAATGGAACTTCCCGAATTGGATTCCAATGAGCCGATCACAAAATCGCCCGTCAAGTGGAGCCGGTGGGGCCTACGATACACGATTTTGTCAACGTTCTCAGAATCGAACCAAACTTGGGTCACAGGACCAGCGTATTGCTACGAGTCTGATGGTACAAGTTTCGTCTCGATCCGATGCGTGTACACAAAGTTACAGCGTGTTCCAGAATAGGCGGATACGGGGCGTTGTCGACGGATACGCGTTGATTTCGGTGTGCACGCACATCCGAATCGACTTCTATGAAATCCCACACGTCCGTATCAACGTCGCTCATGTTTCGATAAAGACCGCATGCGACCAAGTCGTCCCGTTTGGCGGGGCGCACTCAGTTCCGGGGTAAAATAGGGCATTGTTTATCCTGTTTTTGGATCGCTGTTTTCGATCACCACAGGACGCGATGCACCGAGCGGGTTGCACGGGCACCGAGAGGGTTACACAGTCTACGCGACTTAACTGACGGAATCAAAAACAGAATTACGAGGAGAGAGAAAAGAATACCTGAACAGGGCTTCAGAAACTGCGAATTTTCGTGTCCGAGTCGACACGAAGTATCCGGGTGCTGTCCACCTAGGGTTAGGGCTAGGCTGACGGAGCTCAGGCGGCCGGAGGCGGGCCGAAGGGAGGCTGGGGTCGGCACTGGAGAGGGCGGTGATGCGCCGGAGTGAGCGGGGGACGGCGGCGCAGGGCTCGGGCGAGGCGGCGAGTGGCCGAGCTGCTGCTGCTGCGGCTGGGACTCGTGGCCGAGCGGGGGAGGAGGAAGGAGGAGGAGAGGGAGGCCGGGGGCAGTGCGGGGAGACGGGAGGCATTGGCGGCGAGGTCTGGGGACGGGCGGAGGAGGAAGAAGGAGGAGGCTGAGTCGTCGGCGGAGGAAAGAAGGAGGGTGGAGGTGGCTCGTGGCGGAGGACAGCGGGGAGTAGGAGAAAGGAGGAGGAGTTCTGGTGGAGGGGCGGCGGCTAGGTCGTCGAGGGCAGGAGGTCGGGAACAGGGCCGAGCTAGGGTTCAGGTTAGGGGCGGGGAGCGGCGGAGCTAGAGAGAGAGAGGCGACGGCGTCTTCACGGATCCCGAGGCAGCTTTATAGGGCTGCTACAGTAATCCCGAGAAGAATTGGGATTAGGGTTCAGGCATGGGTTTGGATCCGCGGGTCGGGTCAGTTTTGGGCCCGGATCCAACCCAATAAGGAATTGGGTTTGGGTTTGCTAGACCGGTCGATCCGGTTTGGTTTAGTTCGGTTTATTTGAAATAAACCCGGTTTATTTAAGGGGTTTAATTAGGGTTTATTTATATTGGTTTTTTTTAGGGCTTTAAACGGGTTTTCGGAGTCCAATAAATTCACAGAAAATTATCCTTTGTCCGGTTTTCCATTTTACACCATAAAATATTATTTCCATAATATTTTAATATTAATAAACATTATTTAAAAATCATTTAATTACATAAAGTCTAGGTTTTAATTACAGAAAAATCCCAAAAAATTACAGAAAAATTATAAAAAACCAAATTAGAAATTCATGAAAATCAGGGGGCTTACACTCTCGGAAGCTGCTGCTGATTCTGCTGAACATGAACTGGTGCCTGGTACTGCTGTTGATGCTGAAATGCCCATGGCTGTTGCTGAATTTGAAATGGTGCCTGGTACTGCTGTTGATGCTGAAATGCCCATGGCTATTGCTGAATATGAACTGGTGCCTGGTACTGCTGTTGCTACTGAAATGCCCATGGCTGTTGCTGAATATGAACTGGTGCCTGGTACTGCTGTTGATACTGAATATGGGGACGCTTGGCCGGTCCTGCGCTACCATCCATATCTCCAGAAATATTATGACTCCTCTTAGGCCTGAGATCCAGATCCTCTTCTGCAATCTGGACATCCATCAAGATACCCTCAAAGGTAGCGGTACGACGACCAGAAGTGCACGACCTAATCTCTCTCATCAGCCCCTTTCTAAATTTTCGGGCTCGATCTCCTGGGTCCCGAATCATAGACGATGCAAAACGGCTAAATCTACAGAATTATGCAGCGTACTCGTCGACCGACATGTTTCCTTGAACCAAGTCATGAAACTGACTTTCCAAGGTTCCCAATGCCACGTCGGGAAAGAACTTCTCCTTGAAGAGCTCCTTGAAGGTCTCCCAAGTAAGTCCTTGGGCAGTAAGTCTCGGCTCCGTGCGATACCACGTGAGTGCGATATCGAACATCTGACTGCCAGCCGCCTCTATCCATAAGCTCTCCGGAATCTGGGCCAATTGCAGGCTCCTTTATATATCCTCTAGCCAGTCGTCTGCGTAGAGTATCCCTTCGGTGCCTTTGAATTCTCGAGGCATCATCCTCTTGAAGTCCACTATAGTGTCTGATCTCTGCTGTTGCTGCTGGCCAGGAAACTGCTGGTATTGTGCTACTCTCTCAAAAGCTTAGAGAGTCACCTGATGAGCATTCTCCATGCTCTCCCTCATCAGCTCGGTTTGTGCCTGGTACGTTTCTGCTTGCACCCTCTGAGCTCAGCTTGAACTCGCTGAGCGTCTGCCGTCACTCTCTGGGCATCTACCATGCCCTGGACCAAGGTAAACATCTGTGCCCCGTCAATGGGCAAACCTCCAGGAATCGGAGTCGGTGGAGGAGGAAGGTTGTCCGTCACAACTGCGGCAATCCTCTGGACATGTGGGGGAGGAGGATACCCGAAAAGTGCAGATACTCCCACATGCATCGGAGATGTAGGAGGAACTACGGATGTCTGTCCATTAGGTGGAGAGGTGGCAGACCCCTCTAAAGCTGATGCTCCCACTCTCATAGATCGTGTCTTCGGCGACATCATGAAGACAGATCCAAAAGAATCAATTAAGGCAATAAATGCGATATCATCAAGGAAGGACAGTAAAGTTCTAAAGAAGCAACATTCAGAAGGAATAAGGATAACAAGATAAATAGATGGGAATATTCCTAGTTGTGATCGTATAGGTCAAAGATGCATCCAAGGTTTGATACCTCTATCCCTTTAGGTACCACAGTTCTACTACAAGCACACTCACTGCTAGCTTCCTTACCTACTACAATTGTTGATACTAGTTGCTCTTATCACTCAAGTGCATATCAAATACAACACACCATACTAAGTACTGCTCCCTCTAATACAACCCTAGATGGACACCCAAGTCAGTTTGTAGTCAATCTCAATCTTGCTCAAGCCAACAGATCCTTACACATGCACCTCATCTACTTATATACTAATATATATCTCTTCCACTATAAAATTTTTATCCTCATAATAAAATCCTCAAAACTAACTCCTCGAACAATTTAAAGTAAAATGCATACTTCCTCAAGTCAAATATTCAATTACTGAAACGAAAGTTTAATCACTTCCAAAATTCTTACAGCTTTGTCTAGGTTCATTGAATTGAATCTTAATCCTCGAATTTTTTTAATAATATAATATCTCAACTCCTCAAAAATCTTTAAAAATTTTAAAATTCATTTTCAATCTTCAATTTATAATTTAAGTCCACATCTTGTAGTCCAATAGCCCTAGTGTTAATCTTTCTCACTATCCTCATCAACATGTGTCATCAGATAATACCATAAATTAGTCCGTAAATTCATCTTGATATGAAATCAAACTCTATAATGACACTAAGATCTCAATTTACTAACTGATCAACAAGAATCAAATTCAATATCAACAAGTGTGAATGGATGGAAACAAGGGAAATGAATTAAATTGGAAATTATAACAAGATTCTCAGGGGTCATCCTAGGAATCTCTCAAGGAATTGTGATTAAGTATTCGCTCTCATCCTAGTATCCTATGTCCTATATCCTATCGCAGGCACGCAGTAGTGTAACAAAGATGTCACACTATCACGACATCGCATAATTGCGAAGTCTGACCTGCATGGGCCACCACTAAAAAAAATGTCACGACCCGCACCCGGAATTGGGGCACGAGTATGCGGGTACGTCCAGCCTACGCCGCAGCATCGGCGGTAGAACGCTGTCTAGGTTATGATTCTATCTAAGCAATCTCCCACAAGCATCCAATCCCCATAAGGAGGCACGGATGACGCAATACAAATGAATCAACATACTCAATCACATAACTACAGCACGATAAGAATCGAACAAACAACACATGTCTAAAATATAAATAATCTAACTCAACAATAAATCCAAGTCTCAACAAAAATGCAGGAGACAAATCCGGTACCAAATAAACTACTGAAAGAAACTAACTAGATAACTAGTGATTCCGGCTAGACCTCCCAGAATCATAATTGAACTACCAAGTCCAAGTCTGCAGCTACTCACCCTGTGGTCCATAAAGTGTCGAACACCGGTCCTCTAAGGCATAGTCTGGAAAAATATTTCCAGTCAGGAAGAAGCAAAGTACATCTCAAATAACAGTTCCATTTAATTGATAAGGACTATAAAGCAATAAACAGATGATGCTATATACTAAGAGAAGACAGTGAATAAATGCAATGGCAAAATAAAGAGACAGGCCGTGTAAAGAGACAGGCAATATAGGTAATGTGATACAGTCAGTGCATATATGAAATGAAGAGAATAAGGTACAATATCATATACGGGTGATGTAGTATATGATCTAAAATAGAGAACTGTAATCTATTCTAAGTGTTTGAAATAGTAGTTTTGAAATATGATCGGCTTGGGAACATATACGTGAGCTATAGGGCCTGGCTAATCATATGTGAGGAGTATGATTAACACTTACATTGTTTTATACTTGCATAATAAGGATATGATCACATTTCTCACTAACTACTTCCCCTCCCCCAACTAGTACTGTGGATCCAATTATGACACGTCACGGTACACGAGCAATGTCGAATATATCATGTACGTGGTCTAAATATCAATGTCGTGTACAATGTCAATACGATAATCAATGTAACACCTCATGACTAGCGATCCAATCTATATACTAGTCCGTGTAGCAAGCTGCAATGCTAGCGGCAACAGCAAGCTGCAGCATGAGCAAATACAAGAGCACAGCTAGTAGCAACCACAGCAGTGTGCACCACAGCAAGACTACAGCAAGCAGTGTGCAGCCAACTACAGTGGCATAGACTGCAATAGCAAGTCAGCAACAATAATGCAACAATAACAACAATGCAGCAAAAACAACAATGCAGCAACAACAGCAATGCACAACAATGCAAAGGCAACAAGAACAGAGGGCAACAGCTAGAGCAAGGTAAGGGGTAGATAGCTTGATGTATAGCTTAGTTAGTTAGTTCATTGATAGTTAGTTAGTTTTATAAATAGTTAGCTAGTTAGTTATATATATATATATATATATATATATATATATATATATATATATATATATATATATATATATCACTAACTAGTAAACAAGTATATATATAACTACTAGTCTATATATATTGTTAGACTAGTAGTTATATATATACTTGTTTACTAGTTAGTGATATATATATATATATATATATATATATATATATATATATATATATATATATATATATATATATATATATATATATATATATATATATATATTGGTAAGTTAGTAGGTAGTTAGTATAGTATAGTATAAGTAGTTAATGCATGTTAGTTTATAGTTTAGTGTATTGGGTAGTTAGTTATATGTTAGCATTGACATTACCTTGTGATACCAAGATAATGTCAAGGTATTGGTGGATACTCAAGGTATTAGGTTTGAGTATCAAGATGGGTGTGTAGGTGGTGAGATACCGCATTGGTTCAAAGCCAAGGTATCCACTTTGTATTAGTTAGCTAAGAGTAATAAATATTGTCTTGTACACACACACACACACACACACACACACACACACACACACACACACATATATATATATATATATATATATATATATATATATATATATATATTAATTTTTTATATCAAAAACTTGCGTATCTTATGATACGATACTTGTTTGCATCCTAGTATCTTAGCATAGCTAGTGTGGCCTAGTTACATAGTGTATGGACCCAATATCTTAGAGATAGACACATACAACCTAGAAATAGCTAGTTTGACCAAGTTTAACTAGTTTGACCTAAAGTTGACCTAGTTTGACTATTTTGACTTAGAAATAGCTTTTTGACCTAGAAGTTGACTATTTTAACTTATTTTTATTCCAAAACCTTGTATTGATGTAATATTCCATATTTAGGTCTTTGAGGCACCGTACCGGACATCTTTGATACTATTTACCGAATTTCAGGCGAGTATATTCTCTGATAGTTTCTCATTTATGATATCCTCTATGTTCCTTGTATTTAGTGTAGATATTATTTTTTTGACACGATGGTTACACTGATTGGTATATCCGGATCTCGTCATGAGATGTTATTCCTTGGTATTTACGGTATATCTTGTGCAAGCCTTATTTCCTTGTTCTTCTTGTACATGTACAGACATTGATTCTTAGGGAGACTAGCTACCTACCCAGTAAATCCCGTGTCATAACGTACCATGGTTGGATCCACTATACCAGTGGAGGGTGAAGAGTATGTAGTGTAGATATATGATCATACCCTCCTTGTATCATATATTATTCCTTGAATAGTGTTAATCATACACCGCACGTATGATTAACCAGGCCATAATTCTTGTATCAAGTTTTCAAGTCAATCATATGTTAAAGCTGGTACTCACTCACTCAGTCATTAGTATTTCTTGTTCATTTCTATATTGCTCATTCTCATATTTATTTTCAGTATTTACTTTATTACATATCTCTTGTATTTGTATACTGCATCTTGTATATTCATATTTATTTATTGTTACATAGTTTATATTATTTATTAGAACTGATATTAGAGATGTACTTTATTCTTTTCCTGACTGGATATATTTTTCTCAGATGACATTGAGGAGTGGTACCCCACTCACTATGAGCCTCAGGACGTGGTTGGCTTAGAGCCAGACACCTTAGCTCAGGAGAGTCTAATCCCGACTGAGACAGACGACCCAGGACTCGTAGCTTAGTAGTTAGTTTTCTTTTATACAAGAGTCTCCACATTATTATTAGTATTTCTCTGACTCATAGGATATTCTTTCTCTCATGAGTTGTATTTGTGACTCTTCTATTCTTTTTATCATATTTATGCTTTATTCCATCTATAGAACTGTGATTGAGTATATTTATTTATATTGGTGGCATATTATATCTTGATTGCTAGATAGATAGTTTATTCAAACAGCATTCTATTGTCGATGCTGCGGCATAGGATGAATGTTATTCACTACTTGCATCCCTACACCGGGTGCGGGTCATGACATATTTTTAGTGGTGGCCCATACAGGTCTTTGAGGTCATAATTAGTGCGATTCGTAGTGTTGCTCTTATTTGAGTGCTATTACGAGCCCGTTTTAAGATATAGGATATAGGCTATAGGCTGAGAATACTCAATCGCATCTAGAAAAAACTCTATTGATTCATTTCAACAGTTCTTCCTTGATATTGATATTTGATCTTTAACTGTCCTTCTTTGAGTGCATTATATCATGTTCCATATTGATTCTTTCCTTTCGCTTTGCCTCAGGATGCTGCTTAAGACTAGATCACAGTAGGGAGGAGCCATTTCTGACAGATCTGAGACTTCCCGAGGGCATGTACCAGTTACTTCTCCGGTGATTGGCGTATCAACTGCGTTCGGGGGTCCACCTCTAACTCAGAGGACTGTTTTGGCTGTATCTGAGGGACTTCCACCTTTCATGTCGACAGATGCGACTCAGGTGTTCATAGTATTTCGTAAGATGTTGGAGGTTCAGAGGGCCTAGTCCGAGTTACATCGAAGGCAGACTGACGTGTTGCGGCAGGGCATTGAGAGTGCTCATCAGCTTGCCCTTGTCGTAGTTGAGAGAGGAGTTCAGGTCCAACAGCAGGTTGCTCCGCAGGTTGCCCAGCTTCGGCCAAGCAATATCCAGGAATTCAAGAAGCTGGAACCTCGGGGTAACTTCAACTGTTCGACGTTGCCCGTACTTGGTTCAGGAATGAGTCGATTCTTATTGATGCAGGATAGTCTTAGGAGGTGTTCAAGGACCTCTTCAAGAAGAAGTTCTTCGCTCGGGCAGATAGGTTAGACTTGGGGAGGCAGTTTGAGAGCCTCATTCAAGGAAGCATGTCTGTAGAGGAATACGCTGCAGAGTTCGGCAGGCTGAGCCGATTTACGGAGTATTTGGTGAGAGAGCCGGAGGTTCGGGCAATTCATTTTTGCGAGGGTCTAAACTGGAAAGTAAAGATCCTCATTCCGTCTTTTTATGAGACAACTCGGAGATACTTGCAGAAGCACGCAAGGTTGAGCGGGAGTTGGGTTTGAAGCCCAAGAGAGATCGCAATTCTTTTCTGGGGGCCAACAACAGTACAGTATCTGCCAAACATCCTTATTTCTAGTCCAGGCCTTTCTAGCCGCCGCAGCAGCACTAGACTCCAGCTAGGGCACCATTTTACCAGGCACCACAGCAGCAGAGACAGTCACAACAAGCTTTCTGCCACTTTTGCAAGAAGCCTGGCCACATCTGCAAAGTTTACAGGAAGAGGTTAGGAGTTTATTTGTATTATGGTACCGAGGGGAATCAGATGAGAGAGTGCCATTGTCGTGCAGTTCAGGGAGCAGCTTCAGCTCCAAGGACACAGGTGAGACCACCTGCAGTATAGCCGAGGGGACCGCTACTTCCGACCCAGCAGCAGCGTTATGTCCAGCATCAATATCAGGGAGGTGCACGTCAGGGACGAGCATTTTCTATGACTGTTGAGGAGGACGAGCTCACCGTAGATGTCATCACAGGTTTTGTTCTTCTTGATTCCATTCCAGCTTTAGCTTTGTTTGATAGTGGTACTTTCCATAGTTTTGTATCTGTTTCTTTTGCTCTAAAGTATAATTTGGTAGCTGAGTCTTTGCTTAGGACTTACAAGATCATGACCGGGGGAGGCATTATCCTGGTTAATGATATTTGAAAGGATCGAAGAGTTACTCTGTGAGGCCGGGAGCTGAGTGCGTGTCTACTTGTAATGCCACTTCTGAGCTACGATATTGTACTCGGGATGGATTGGTTGAGTAGGCACCGTGCTAGTATAGATTGCAGAGGATGTAGAGTTTTGTTTGGTCCGCCAGGAGAGCCAGAGTTTGAGTTTGCTAGAGGAGCTGCAGAGCAGGGAGAAGGCATTATCTGTGGAGCTATGGTGGAAGACAAGGAGTTGTCGCATGCGTTGATAACAGAGTTCTTAGATGTGTTTCCTGAGGAATTGCCAGGATTATTGCCAGATCAAGATATTGAATTTTCTATAGACTTGGTACCAGGTGCAGAACCAATTTTACAACATGTCTATAGAGTAAACAACAGGGAGCTGGTCGAGCTGAAGAAGCAGGTGGATGAATTACAGGATAAGGGGTTTATCAGATCGAGTTCTTCACCGTGGGGAGCCCCTGTATTGTTTGTACTGAAGAAGGATAGATCGGTGCGCATATGCATTGATTACAAGGCATTAAATAATCTCACTATGAAAGTGAAGCAAGTGAAAGTGAAGCCGGAGGATATACCGAAGACTGCTTTTAGAACTTGGTATAGTCAGTATGAGTTTAAGGTGATGCCGTTTGGGTTGACTAATGCCCTAGCGGTATTTCTGAACTTGATGAACAAGATATTCCGTCAGTATTTTGACAAGTTTGTGGTGGTGTCATCGATGACATACTTATATACTCGAAGACACCGGAGGAGCACGAGGAACATTTACGGATTGTGTTGGATGTGCTGAAGAAGGAGAAGCTGTATAGGAAGCTGTCCACGTATGAGTTCTTTCTGGACAAGGAGGAGTTCCTGGGACATATTGTGACTGGTGGTGGTATTTCAGTGGATCCGAAGAAGATCGCAGTAGTGGAGTCTTGGAAGACCCCGAGTTCAGTAGCAGAGATCAGGAGTTTCTTGGGATTAGCAGGCTACTACAGAAAATTTGTGCAAGATTTTTTGAGGATTGCCGAGCCGATGACCAGACTCACTAGAAAGGATATAGAGTTTGTTTAGACAAAGGATTGCCATATTGCTTTTAAGGAATTGAAGAAGAGGTTGATGTCTGCTCCTATTTTGACGTTGCCATCAGGGTCTGGAGGTTTTACTATTTATAGTGATGCATCGGGGAAAGGTTTGGATTGTGTTCTTCAGCAGAATAAAAATGTGATTGCCTATGCATCCAGGCAATTGCATCCTTATAAGAAGAACTATCCTACCCATGATTTGGAGTTGGCAGCAGTCATCTTTGCCCTGAAGTTGTGAAAACATTTTTTGTACGGAGAGCGTGTGGAGATCTTCACCGACCACAAGAGCTTGAAGTACGTTTTCACGCAGAAGGAGTTGAACATGAGGCATCGTCGGTGGATGGAACTGATGAATAATTTTGACATATCTTTGCAGTATCATCCTAGGAAAGCTAATATAGTTGTCGATACCTTGAGCAAGTATCCGGTAGCTATGTTCTTGACCCAGGATCGATATATATTGGAGGACTTGGAGAGCTTGGGCATTGAGGTGATAGTTCCTAGTTTTGCTATGCAGATATGGAGATTGCAGATACACTCAGATTTTATAAACAGGATCAAGGCAGCCCAGTATGAATTTTGTGATCATCAATCACTATGTGGATGATATTGATTTTCTTTATTTTGTGTGATTGATGTAGTTAGTATAGTGTGTGTCCTGATATCTCTATCTTTGTAAAAACCCTTCCGAGAAATCGTATATACCCTTTTATTATTAATTATTAATTTAAATTATAGTAATTAGAGATAAATAGGAGAAATAGATTTTTAATAATTTTTATGTTAGGTGTTCGGGCACTTAGAGGACTTATGGGACCATCAGGAATATAATTTTGTCCATATTTATGCCACAAAACTGCGCGCACCCACTTTTTCCAGTTTCCCAAAAGTTGGAAAATGGAGCGCGCCCCGCCAAACGGGACCACCCCGCAGTGTGCCAAGTGTACCGAATGGTGCACACAGCGTAACCGAACACGTGAAAATTTGTGGGGACTGATTCGGACGCGTGTGCGCGCCGGAATCGGACCGTATCCGCGGACACACACCATGTCGCAACTTTTGTGGAACTCGTACGTATTTTGTGCACGCTTGTCAGATTGCGACGAAACTTACATCACTGGACTCGTGGTAACGCGCTGGTCCTGTGACCCAACTTTCACGCAATTCTGAGATGGTTGACCAAATCGCCAATTGGCGGGCCCCACAGTTGACTTTTTGGACAAAATTGTGTTCGGCTTATCGGAATCCACATTTGGATATACCGTTGGGTTCGTATTGACATTTAGAGTTGTTTGACCTATAGTTTGTCCCATTTAGAGACTGTTACCCTTGGCACGCTTTTCGGTGCAAATTGGGCCACATGTAGACCCCACTTTTACCCGAAATTACCGTTTTGCCCCTATGTCCAAATTGGACGAAAGGGAAGTACTTTTTAGCTATTTTGCTTATTCTAGAAACGTTGATGATATTTATTTCAGCATCCGGAGATATTTGTTCTGTGGCCATAGCTTGTGATCCTGTGCGTTTGACTTCTGGACAGTACACCTTGCAGCTTTCTTACCAGGCAAGATACCTTACCAAATTGTTACAGTACTTTTGCATGCTATTTATATTTCTTTATATTTATTATATTTCTGTTTATTCTTGCATGTGTAGTTTTCTTTCAGACATTACTATATATTAGATATGTTGACACATACTTGACACTTAGTATCATAGAGGACAATCATTAGGTGTATGGGCTTTTGACCACTCTGGTAAACTGTAGTATATAGCTCGCACTACGGGCGTGTATCGCGCTGGTCGCTACCCCCGCGGTATGTCAATTTCTGGAGTCTCGCTGGTCGCTACCCCCGCGGTATGTCGATTTCTGATGTCCATTGACGTGTGTGTGAGTTGTGAGGTAGATCGAGTAGCCTACCCTTGCCCATACGTCGAAAAGTTGTCCTCATTTGCATTCATATAGATGGTCTTGTACAACGTACTTATGTATTTTCAAATTATATGCATGTTTACTGTATTCAAGTTGGCTCGTATTTTCTGTATCTTGTTACGTCCCTCTGAGGACCTGGTCCTCTGCCAGGTGTATCTATTCTTGAGTATTTGCAGGAGCACAGATCGGATGGCTACATATGTTTCGTGGATGTCCTCTCTTTGAGCCCGTGATTGCTAGATAGTGTTCTTATATGGTGTTGTTGTGTTGTACTTACTTTAATATTTGCTCTTACATTCGAGTTGGTAGTGGATTTGTTTCCATCCAACTATCATCTTTAGATACTTCTTATTGAGATCTAGTTATATAGATGTTGGTTATTTAATTATATTGATTTTCTGTGGATGAGATTTAGATTGTACCCATGCGACTTGTGATACATTTTATACCACTTGTGGATTGATATTCATATTACAGCGTACATGTGGATTTTGGTTTCCATATATTGGAGTTGCCATATCCATGCGGCTGGCATGCTTACGTGTTCCTAGTCCTACGTATTTTGGGACTGGGACATGACATATTTTTGTGGTGGCCCATGCAGGTCGAGAGCATATTGTCTCGGTTACGTTACTGTACCGAACAAGCCTCTGCACCTAGGACTAGAGTATAGGATCTCATCCACAATTGACTATGATTCGTTTTCCTTCCAATCCATTCTATCTGAATAAATTTCATCATGCTTGATTCTTGTACTTCCCTAATAGTTCTTTGAGTATAGCCTTCTGCTAGAATATAGGAACCCCTGCTATTAGGATAATGATCATGGTAGCACACCTATTAAGAATACAACGAGAATATAGACACCCCACTAAGTTTAGAATAATTAAGTGAACGTAGAATTCCTTATCTATAGATTGGTTTAGCATTACCCCTTTATGTATTATGTAGACTTGAGAGTAGTATAGATGCTACTAGAGTTAGTTAGAATTTTTACCATAATGTTTGACCCTAGCATAGAGGATACCCTAATAAGTACCCAGACCCTTCTCGTAAACCTTAACAAGATTTTCTACGGTATCCTTAAGACAATTATAGTACTAGTTTATTGTTATAAGTTGGGTAGTATACCTCACAACATAGTATCACATAGTCTTTTGCCTTATTATTACTGAAGTGTGAATGAATGACATTTAACTGTATGCTAGCTTAGGACGACATTGTTTTTTTCTCAGACTGTAGAGCTTAGAAGCCATACCCCTGCTTTGTCAAATATCGACCTAGACAAGGAATTAGTATGATAACTGTAGAGATTGTAGAGTCTTTTATTATTATTGCTTATGTTGTTTTTGCTTCTGCGAACTTGAATTAATTTGTACCTTCTTTCATCATAATCCAGCTTATTTATGTTTGTTGTACTACCTTGACTTATGCTGCTATTATAGCCTAGTTTTTGCAAGCTTATTCTTTCATCGAGCTTGCTCATGGCATATGTATTATTGGGTGCACACAATGATACAATTGCCTAATCAGAATCGGTGTATTAAGGTCTAGCTAACCTTAGTGCGCTTGGTTCGCTCTTCGCATTACTACTTTACGTGGATTGAGATATATGGTAGTAGACAGATATACTTGCCCCTAGATATGTCTGACACATCGTATCGGTTACATAACTGTACTGATACGAGCATGTAAATAGGAAATTACCAAAAAATAGGATTTCAATCCACAACTGTCCTGACAACTCTCTTTTTGATTCTCTAATCTCTTTGAACCTCGTACTTGTATTCTGTCACCTTCACCTTGAGTTCTTTATTATTTCTCTCCGTCTTCCCCTATTTCGGAAAGACGAAACCTCGTGCTGGTATAAGTTGACACTGATAGTACTAGCTATACCCCATAAGGCTAAACACATGACTTAGTGACCCTCTTTTATAATCGGTTAAGGACATATCATAGGTGATATGTTTGGTGTTAAACCTTTGAGGATTAAAAATCATGATTAAACAATTTGAGCAATAGTTTTTCTAGATGTATGGCCTTAGGTGGTAGATGGAAAATTTTAAGTTCGGCAGATTGTGAACCCCTCACCCAAAAAAAAGAAAAAAATTGACCTACTTGGTTGAGTTAGTGAGACTAAGGTTAGCTTGAATCCAGTTAAAAGTAGAATACAGTATTTTTATTTAATTTTGCAATATTGTATCACTTAGTGCCCCTTATCGTGCTCCGATAATTGGAGCACTACACTAGCCACTGCCTTCCTACAAATTCTACACCCCCATCGTAGACATGCCCATCATCCAATTCTCATCTTTGTGCAATTTTTCAATTGTTGGGCGCTTTCAGGCAAAAGAGCATTTAGGTGTCCACACCGTTGGTCATGACACATGAAGAAACCTATTTTTCGCTCATGTGGATTTTCCTATGATTTTTCGGGATGTGCAATGCGCAACATCGCCCACCTCTTTAAACCTAGCCTTGCATTTTGAATGATGCAAATCTTATACCATTCTTGACATTCTATCGTGGCTTAATTTTAATTTCGAGGACAAAATTTTTATAAGTTGGGTAGAATATAAAACCCCCTTCCTAGAAATCGTATATACCCTTTTATTATTAATTATTAATTTAAATTGTAGTAATTAGAGCTAAATAGGAGAAATAGATTTTTAATAATTTTTATGTTAGGTGTTCGGGCACTTAGAGGACTTGTGGGACCATCAGGAATTTTTCGGATTTTATTCCATGTAGGAGACCCCCTTGAGCAGTTGCTAGCGTAATGCTGTGCATTATTCTAATCTAGAATTTTTCTATGAGTATATATATTATATATATATACAAATATATATATATATATGCATATATTAATAGGAAAAGAAAAGATTAAGAAAAGAATTAATTAATTAAAGCTTAACTAATAGAAATTAATTAATAATATAATAATAACAGTAATAACTACTACTACTACTTAGATTATATAAGACTTGCTGCTACTTAGCAAATGGCTAGGGAACCCCCTTCCGCCCACTTGCAACCATTCAGCAACTTTTTGCTGTGACCCGCTGTCACGACCCGCACCCGGGGTAAGGGTACTAGTCGAAAACAATGCCCAGCCTACGCCGCAGAATCGGCGGTAGAACGCTGTCTAGAAAGTCTATCTAATATAATGAACCACCAAAAGATAGTGTACTCAATCACAGAACTAAGATAGAATAAACACGAATCAGATAAGAATAGAATAGTCATCAACTCATGAGTTTAAAATAATACATCAATGAGTCTGAAGAGCAACAGAATAAGCTGGAGACAAATCCAGTACAAAAGAATACTACAATACTACAAAGCTACAACTCCAGGGTCAACTGTCTCAGTTAGGATAAGTCCCTCTTGAGCCAGGGTCTCAGAATCTAAACCCACAACATCCTGGGGTCCATAATAGGTAGGGTACTCCTCAGTGTCATCTGGAAAAATATATCCAGTCAGGAAAGGAGCAGAGTACATCTCTAACAGCAGTTCTAATCCATGATAAAAACTATGTAACAGTAAATAGCTGTGGATAAACAAGATGCACAAAATAGATACAAGAGATATATAGACAATAAGGAAATACTAGAAAGAAATACAATAATGAACAATATGCCAATGAAATAATAATACTAATGACTAAGTGTGTGAGTACTAGCTTAACATGTGATCGGCTTGGGCAAGATGTAATACGGCCTGGCTAATCATACGTGCGGTGCATGATCAATACTATTCGCTTACCAATACTTTATTCAATAGGGATTTGATCACATATCTATACTAATACTCCCCACCCCCAACTGGTATAATAGATCCAACCACGGTATGCTATGGCACTAGATTCCCCAAGAAGATAGCTAGTCTCCCCGAGAATCGGTGTCTGTACATGTACAAGATAACCAATGAAATAATACTTGCACCATATATACCATATACCAAGGAATAACATCTCATGACGAGATCCGGATATACCAATCCGTGTAACCATAGTGTCGAGAGAAACATGTAAATCTACACTAGATACAACGAACATAGAGGATATCATAAATGAGAAACTATCAGAGAATGTACTCGCCTGAAATCCAAAGAACAGTCTCACAGATGTCTGACTCGGTGCCTCGAAGACCTAGATATAGAATACCACATTAAAACAAGGTCCCGGAAAGAGAACAAGTCAAACTAGTCAACTCCTAGGTCAATAAATAAATTCTAAGTCAAAAGTCAACTATGGTCAACTCTAAAGTCAACTAAAGTCAAACCAAGGTCAACCTCACAAGAAATCTATATAAATAAAATAGAAATAAAATACAACAATTTAGGAATAAAAATTAGATCCCAAATCATACTCACACAAAGTATACTACTAATACAAATAATATATACCCTAAAATAATATATAAACAACCAATATTTATACAAATAAAATAATATATTATTACAAATATTATACCTCACAAAACACATATATATACACATATATATATATATATATATAATAATAATATATAAAATATAATTTAAAACTGCCAAAGCGTCACTGAAAACAGGGAGTTAAAAATATAATTTAATTAAAACAGCTTATAGTGACAGTCTCAACTGTCACAGAAAACGTCGCAAAAGCCACTGTGTAATAAAACCCACTGCTGCTGCATTGGTGACAGTTAATCAACTGTCACCGAAAACTGTCGCCACTGCTGCTAAGATCCTGCCTGCAGCATTAATGACAGAACTGTCATTAATGCACAGTGGGCTACAGCGGCTGCTGCTGACCCGCCTATTTAGCGACAGTTTCACTGTCACAAACCCACTGTCACTAAAATACAGAAATATATATATATATATATATATATATATATATATATATATATATATATATATATATATATATATATATATATATAAATATATATATGCAATAATAATCACAATACATATATATAAATAAATAATTATATACTTATATATATATGCACATATAAACTTATAATTAAATACCAATAGTTACAACACATGCACATATTAATGTTCATATTTTACATGGCTAGAAGCACACCTAAAATATATACATTAATATACAAATAATTACATAATAATTATAAATAATATAATTATACAATTAAACATATAAATATATTTTATAAAACATTTATGTATAATTTATACTATTAACATAAGTACATATATAATTACATGCAAGAAAGCTACATATTATATTTGTACATCATATTAGCACACACAAAAATATATAGATCTATGCTACAATAATTACTATAATAAATACACAAAATAAATATATAATATCTATATATATTTACTAATTATAATTAAAGAATTTAAACCATACATAATTAGATCTATTCAAAAATCCACACAATTGGAGAGTATCACACCGTATCCCACTAGATCTAGGATACGCATGTGACACGAGTCCAACACACAACCAATTGCACCCCGAAGGATACAAACAAATCACAAATAATATTTATGAATAAATCAAAGTGTCAAAAGTAGATCTATGTGTCCGTGTCAAAATACGACATGTTCAAAGCCCCGTGTCGGAGGGAAAACCCCCAAAATGACACGTATCACCAAATAGTTGGGATACGAACCACATGTACCAAATTATGGATACGACACTAGCCCCAAACACATAAGCTCATGTCCAATTGATCTATAGGATCAATTGATACACACAACAAAATATAAATTCGGAATTCCAACAAAATTAACACAAAAAGCACCATAACTTTCTCCATGGGTCTCCTATGAACACAAAACAAAGTCCTATGGGTAGTACATACATATAAGTTGATTTTACATGATTAAATCTCAGATTTAGAAGCTATTTAAATGGGAAAAACTGAATTATACCTATTGGGAGATGAATTCCCAATTAAACCTCCAATTGAGAAGAACTTGCTTCCAAATTGTAGATCCTTGCTCCTCTTTGTAGATCCTTGCTTCCTTCTTCTAGATCCTTTCTTCCTCCTTCTCTAATGGTGAATTGGGAAGAATTTGGAATGAATTTGGTAGGGAATTGGAATGGGAATGGAGGGAATTTGGGAGTAAAAATTCTAGATCTAGATTTGGAATGAGAATGAGAGGAGAGAGAAATTCCCCCCCTCTTTTAATAGGCCGGCCTTGCCCCTCTCCCAAGCAATTATAAAATGTCCAATGTAACCCTTGGGGCCTCTCATGAAGAAATAATTAAGGAAGGAAGCTTCTAGTCTAATCACTTAATTAATTTAATCCATCTCCTTAACTATGGGCTTTCTAAATGGGCCAAATCTAACTATTTAATTCATGTTGGTCCATGGGTCCAAACTACACTAGTTGGGTCCACTAAAATAAGTCCAAAATAATTAAATAACATCCAACAACAATAAAATAATACAACAAAAATTATTTACCATGCACAATATTTATTTAAATAGAAAATTACTAAAATACCCTTTTTCCTAAAATATGGTAGTGACAAGTCTACCCTCCTTAAAATAATTTCGTCCTCGAAATTCAAAGACGAAAACTACCCCCAGAAAAACACAGAACAGAACTAAAGAATCACAACTAACTAATGAACAGAATATAACAATGAACAGAACATAACTAGAAATAACATACCTCAAGGTACAAACAAATATGGATAACGCTCTCGCATGTCATCCTCTCTCTCCCAGGTAGACTCCCCCGGAGAGTGATGCCTCCATGCGATGCGCACCAAAGGAATAGTCTGGTTCCTCAGCACCTTCTCTCTCCGATCCAGAATCTCAAATGGCTGCTCTGGATAGCTAAGAGTAGGGCCCACCTCTATCTCCGAGTGATCCAATACATGACTAGGATCTGCCACGTATCGTCTCAACTGCGACACATGAAATACGTTGTGCACTCCCTCCAATACAGGTGGCAAGTCTAGTCTATAAGCAACTGCACCGACCCTCTCTAGAATAGTGAAAGGTCCAATGAATCGCGGACTAAGCTTTCTGCCTCCACCGAAGCGAATCGTGCCTCGTGTCGGAGAAATCCTCAGAAACACCAAACCACCCACCTAGAATAAAACACCATCTTAAGAACTTAATCTATAACAAACAAGAACAAGCACAAACAAAATCTAAACTATACCTCAAACTCCAAAGGTCTCCGATGGCTATCGGCCCAATGCCGCTGTCTGTCCTGCGCCACTCGAAGTCTGTCTCTGATCAAATGAACCTTCTCCGCTGCATCCACAACCATCTCTGGCCCAAGCAAAACTCTCTCTCCAACATTGTCCCAAGACAAAGGAGTACGACACCTCCGACCATATAGAGCTTCAAAAGGTGACATCTCTATACTGGCCTGGTAACTGTTGTTGTAAGCAAACTCTACCAAATGGAGATGGTCCTCCCAAGAACCCCCGAAATCTAGTACACAAGTGCGCAACATATCCTCGAGAGTCTGGATAGTCCTCTCTGACTGCCCATCTGTCTGGGGATGATATGCAGTACTGAACTTGAGCTGAGTGCCCAAACTCTCCTGCAAACTCCTCCAGAAATGAGAAGTGAAACGACTATCTCGATCTGAGACTATGCTGATGGGAACTCCGTGTATCCTAACGATCTGCCTCACATACATCTCTGCCAGCTTCTCCGTAGACAAACCCACTTTGAAAGGCAAAAAGTGGGCCGACTTGGTCAATCTATCAACAATGACCCAAATCGCGTCTTTCCCTCCTGGAGATCGTGGAAGTCCGGACACAAAATCCATAGTAATATGTTCCCACTTCCACTCTGGAATAGGTAATGGCTGAAGTAACCCTCATGGCCTCTGCCTCTCGGCTTTCACCTGCTGGCACACTAAGCATCTGGATACAAACTATGCCACTTCCCTCTTCATGCCATACCACCACACACTCTCTCGCATATCCCGATACATCTTGTTAGCACCTGGATGTATGGAATACTGAGAGCGATGCGCTTCCTGCAACACCTCCTCGCGCAACTCCCCACTAGGCACACACAATCTAACTCCATGCCTCAAGGATCCATCCTCTGCAATAGTGAAATAATCCTCCAATCCTGCTCTCACCTGAGCTCTGATACTCCTCAAAGATACATCATCATACTGTGCTGCCTTGATCCTGTCCATCAAATCTGAGTGTATCTGCAATCCCCACATCTGCATAGCACACCCAGGAACAATTACCTCAATGCCCAAGCTCTCCAAGTCCTCCAACAAATATCGATCCTGCGTCAAGAACATAGCTACCGGATACCTGCTCAAAGTATCGGCAACTACATTGGCTTTCTCAGGATGATATTGCAAAAAAATATCAAAATCCTTCATCAATTCTAACCACTGACGCTGCCTCATGTTCAACTCCTTCTGCGTGAAAACGTACTTCAAGCTTTTGTGGTCTGTGAAGATCTCCACACGCTCTCCGTACAAATAATGTTTCCACAACTTCAGGGCGAATATGACAGCTGCCAACTCCAAATCATGGGTAGGATAGTTCTTTTCATGAGGACGCAATTGCCTGGATGCATAGGCAATCACTTTCCCATGCTGCTGAAGAACACAACCTAAACCCTTCCCCGATGCATCACTATAAATAGTGAAACCTCCGGACCCTGATGGCAACGTCAAAATAGGAGCAGACGTCAACCTCTTCTTCAACTCCTCAAAAGCAACCTGGCAATCCTCCGTCCAAACAAACTCCACATCCTTCCTTGTGAGTCTGGTCATCGGCTCGGCAATCCTCGAAAAATCTTGCACAAACTTCCTGTAATAGCCTGCCAATCCTAAGAAACTCCTGAACTCTGCTACTGAACTCGGAGTCTTCCAAGATTCCACTGCTGAAATCTTCTTCGGATCCACTGAAATACCATCACCAGTCACAATATGCCCCAAGAATTCTACTTTGTCCAAGAAAAACTCACATTTGGACAACTTCCCATACAACTTCTCCTTCCTCAGCACATCCAACACAATCCTCAAATGCTCCTCATGCTCCTCCAGTGTCCTCGAGTATATGAGTATGTCGTCGATGAATACCACCACGAACTTGTCAAGGTACTGGTGGAACACCTTGTTCATCAAGTTCATAAATACCGCCAGTGCATTAGTCAAACCAAACGGCATCACCATAAACTCGTACTGACCATACCGAGTTCTAAAAGCAGTCTTCGGTATGTCCTCCGGCTTCACCTTCACTTGATGGTAGCCTGATCTCAAATCTATCTTAGAAAACACCTTCGCACCACTCAACTGATCAAACAGATCATCAATCCGTGGCAAAGGATACTTATTCTTGATAGTGAGATTATTCAAAGCCCTGTAATCAATGCACATGCGCACCGATCCATCCTTCTTCGGTACAAACAATACCGGGGCTCCCCATGGTGAAGAACTCGATCTGATAAACCCCTTATCCTGCAATTCGTCCACCTGCTTCTTCAACTCGACCAGCTCGCTGTTGTTTACTCTATAGACATGTTGCGAAATTGGTTCTGCACCTGGCACCAAGTCTATAGAAAATTCAATATCTCGATCTGGCGGCAATCCTGACAATTCCTCAGGAAACACATCCAAGAATTCTGCTATCAACGGATGTGGCAACTCCTTGTCTTCTACCATAGCTCCACAAATAATGCCTTCTCCTTGCTCCACAGCTCCTCTAGTAAACTCGAACTCTGGCTCTCCTGGCGGACCAAACAAAACTCTATCTCCTCTACAGTCTATGCTAGCACGGTGCCTACTCAACCAATCTATCCCAAGTACAATGTCATAGCTTGGAAGTGGCATTACAAGTAGACACGCAATCAACTCCCGACCTCCCAGAGTAACTCTCCGATCCTTGCAAATATCATTAACCAGGATAATGCCTTCCCCGGTCATGATCTTGCAAGTCCTAAGCAAAGACTCAGCTACCAAACCATGCTTCAGAGCAAAAGAAACAGATACAAAACTATGGGAAGCACCACTATCAAACAAAGCTAAGGCTGGAATGGAATCAAGAAGAATAGAACCTACGATGACATCTCCTGTGGGTTCCTCCTCTTCGACGGTCATAGCAAACGCTCGTCCCTGCCGAGCACCTCCCTGCTGTTGATGCTGGACAAAACGCTGCTGCTGTGTCGGAAGCGGTCCCCTCGGCTGTGCTGCAGGTGGTCTCGTCTGTGTCCTTGGAGCTGGAGCTGCTCCTTGAACTGCACGACGAGGACACTCCCTCGATTGATGCCCTTCAGTACCACAATACAAACAAACTCCTAGCCTCCTCCTGCAAACTTCCCAGATGTGGCCGGGCTTATTGCAAAAGTTTCATGGGGCCTGCTGTAACTGCCTCTGCTGCTGAGGTGCCTGGTGAAAAGGCGCTCTAGCTGGAGTCTGGTTCTGCTGTGGCTGCTGGAAAGGTCTGGACTGGAAATGAGGACGTTTGACAGATACTGCACTGCCGTTGGCCCCCAGAAAAGAATCACGGTCTCTCTTGGTCTTCAAACCCAGATCTCGCTCAACCTTGCGTGCCTCCACAAGTATCTCCGAGTATGTCTCATAAAAAGATGGAATGAGAATCTTCACCTCCTAGTTTAGACCCTCTCGAAAACGAATAGCTCGAACCTCCGGCTCCCTCACCAAGTACTCTGCAAATCGGCTCAACCTACCGAACTCCGCAGCGTATTCCTCCACAGACATGCTTCCCTGAATGAGACTCTCAAATTGTCTCTCCAAGTCAAGCCTGTCTATCCGAGCAAAAAACTACTTCTTGAAAAGGTCCTTGAATACCTCCCAAGATTGTCCTGCGTCAACTAGAACCGGCTCATTCCTGAACCAAATGCGAGCGACGTCGAACAGTTGAAGTCCTACCGCCTCAACCTTCAGATCTTCAGAAAGACGGGACACCCTCATAAGACGCTCAATGTCCTCGAGCCAATCATCAGCATAGACGATGCCCTACATCCCTTTGAAAACCCTAGGCTCCAGTTTCTTGAAGTCCTGAATGTTGCCTGGCCGAAGCTGAGCAACTTGAGGAACAACCTGCTGCTGGATCGGAACTCCTCTCTCAACTACAGCACGAGCAAGCTGATGAGCACTCTCGATGCCCTGCCGTAGAACGTCGGTCTGCCTCTGATGTGCCTCTGACTGAGCCCTCTGTGCCTCGAGCATCTCACGAAACAGTGTAAACATCTGTGACGCCTCTGCTGGCACAGGAGGTGGAGGTGGAAGCCCCTCAGATACAGCTGGCACAGTCCTCTGAGTAGGTGGTGGACCTCCGAAAGTAGCTGACACTCCAATCACCAGAGAAGTGACTGGTGCAGGCCCTCGGGATGTCGCAGACCTCTCAGAAGCTACTCTCCCCTGCTGTGATCTAGTCTTAGGCGGCATCCTGAGACAAAGCGAAAGAAAGAATCAATATGGCATAAGATGTAAGACATCAAGGAAAGGACAGTTTAAGAGATCAAGTATCAATATCAAAGGAGAATAGTTGAATCAAAAGAATTTTCCTAGATGTGATTGAGTATCTCAGCCTATATCCTATATCCTATTGCAGGCTCGCAGGAGTACAACTAAGTTGTCGCACTACCACGACATCACATACTTGTGAAGCTAGACCTGCATGGGCCACCACCAAAAACGTGTCACGACCCGCACCCGGGGTAAGGGTACTAGTCGGAAACAACGTCCAGCCTACGCCGCAGAATCGGTGGTAGAACGCTGTCTAGAAAGTCTATCTAATATAATGAACCACCAAAAGATAGTGTACTCAATCACAGAACTAAGATAGAATGAACACGAATCAGATAAGAATAGAATAGTCATCAACTCATGAGTTTAAAATAATACATCAATGAGTCTGAAGAGCAACAGAATAAGCTGGAGACAAATCCAGTACAAAAGAATACTACAATACTACAAAGCTACAACTCCAGGGTCAACTGTCTCAGTTGGGATAAGTCCCTCTTGAGCCAGGGTCTCAGAATCTAAACCCACAATATCCTGGGGTCCATAATAGGCAGGGTACTCCTCAGTGTCATCTGGAAAAATATATCCAGTCAGGAAAGGAGCAGAGTACATCTCTAACAGCAGTTCTAATCTATGATAAAAACTATGTAACAGTAAATAGCTGTGGATAAACAAGATGCACAAAATAGATACAAGAGATATATAGACAATAAGGAAATACTGGAAAGAAATACAATAATAAACAATATGCCAATGAAACAATAATACTAATGACTAAGTGTGTGAGTACTAGCTTAACATGTGATCGGCTTGGGCAAGATGTAATACGGCCTGGCTAATCATACGTGCGGTGCATGATCAACACTATTCGCTTACCAATACTTTATTCAATAGGGATTTGATCACATATCTATACTAATACTCCCCACCCCCAACTGGTATAATAGATCCAACCACGGTATGCTATGGCACTAGATTCCCCAAGAAGATAGCTAGTCTCCCCGAGAATCGGTGTCTGTACATGTACAAGATAACCAATAAAATAATACTTGCACCATATACACCATATACCAAGGAATAACATCTCATGACGAAATCCGGATATACCAATCCGTATAACCATAGTGTCGAGAGAAACATGTAAATCTACACTAGAAACAACGAACATAGAGGATATCATAAATGAGAAACTATCAGAGAATGTACTCGCCTGAAATCCAAAGAACAGTCTCACAGATGTCTGACTCGGTGTCTCGAAGACCTAGATATGGAATACCACATTAAAACAAGGTCCCGAAAAGAGAACAAGTCAAACTAGTCAACTCCTAGGTCAATAAATAAATTCTAAGTCAAAAGTCAACTATGGTCAACTCTAAAGTCAACTAAAGTCAAACCAAGGTCAACCTCACAAGAAATCTATATAAATAATATAGAAATAAAATACAACAATTTAGGAATAAAAATTAGATCCCAAATCATACTCACACAAAGTATACTACTAATACAAATAATATATACCCTAAAATAATATATAAACAACCAATATTTGTACAAATAAAATAATATATTATTACAAATATTATACCTCACAAAACACATATATATACACATATATATATATACAATAATAATATATAAAATATAATTTAAAACTGCCAAAGCGTCACTGAAAACAGGGAGTTAAAAATACAATTTAATTAAAACAGCTTATAGTGACAGTCTCAACTGTCACAGAAAACGTCGCAAAAGCCACTGTGTAATAAAACCCACTGCTGCTGCATTGGTGACAGTTAATCAACTGTCACCGAAAACTGTCGCCACTGCTGTTAAGATCCCGCCTGCAGCATTAATGACAGAACTGTCATTAATGCACAGTGGGCTACAGCGGCTGCTGGTGACCCGCCTATTTAGCGACAGTTTCACTGTCACAAACCCACTGTCACTAAAACACAGAAATATATATATATATATATATAAATATATATATGCAATAATAATCACAATACATATATATAAATAATTAATTATATACTTATATATATATATGCACATATAAACTTATAATTAAATACCAATAGTTACAACACATGCACATATTAATGTTCATATTTTACATAGCTAGAAGCACACCTAAAATATATACATTAATATACAAATAATTACATAATAATTATAAATAATATAATTACACAATTAAACACATAAATATATTTTATAAAATATTTATGTATAATTTATACTATTAACATAAGTACATATATAATTACATGCAAGAAAGCTACATATTATATTTGTACATCATATTAGCACACACAAAAATATATAGATCTATGCTACAATAATTATTATAATAAATACACAAAATAAATATATAATATCTATATATATTTACTAATTATAATTGAAGAATTTAAACCATACATAATTAGATCTATTCAAAAATCCACACAATTGGAGAGTATCACACCGTATCCCACTAGATCTAGGATACGCATGTGACACGAGTCCAACACACAACCAATTGCACCCCGAAGGATACAAACAAATCACAAATAATATTTATGAATAAATTAAAGTGTCAAAAGTAGATCTATGTGTCCGTATCAAAATACGATATGTTCAAAGCCCCGTGTCGGAGGGAAAACCCTCAAAATGACACGTATCACCAAATAGTTGGGATACGAACCACATGTACCAAATTATGGACATGACACTAGCCCCAAACACATAAGCTCATGTCCAATTGATCTATAGGATCAATTGATACACACAACAAAATGTAAATTCAGAATTCCAACAAAATTAACACAAAAAGCACCATAACTTTCTCCATGGGTCTCCTATGAACACAAAACAAAGTCCTATGGGTAGTACATACATATAGGTTGATTTTACATGATTAAATCTCAGATTTAGAAGCTATTTAAATGGAAAAAACTGAATTATACCTATTGGGAGATGGATTCCCAATTAAACCTCCAATTGAGAAGAACTTGCTTCCAAATTGTAGATCCTTGCTCCTCTTTGTAGATCCTTGCTTCCTTCTTCTAGATCCTTTCTTCCTCCTTCTCTAATGGTGAATTGGGAAGAATTTGGAATAAATTTGGTAGGGAATTGGAATGGGAATGGAGGGAATTTGGGAGTAAAAATTCTAGATCTAGATTTGGAATGAGAATGAGAGGAGAGAGAAATTTCTCCCCTCTTTTAATAGGCCGGCCTTGCCCCTCTCCCAAGCAATTATAAAATGTCCAATGTACCCCTTGGGGCCTCTCATGAAGAAATAATTAAGGAAGGAAGCTTCTAGTCTAATCACTTAATTAATTTAATCCATCTCCTTAACTATGGGCTTTCTAAATGGGCCAAATCTAACTATTTAATTCATGTTGGTCCATGGGTCCAAACTACACTAGTTGGGTCCACTAAAATAAGTCCAAAATAATTAAATAACATCCAAAAACAATTAAATAATACAACAAAAATTATTTACCATGCACAATATTTATTTAAATAGGAAATTACTAAAATACCATTTTTCCTAAAATGTGGTAGTGACACCCGCAACTTAGCAATTGTTTTATATCCATGCAGCAACTTCAACCCAGGAACCCGACCCCTTACTCCCATTCGGCCAAACCCGCTCCACCCTATTTCTTCTTATATATATATATAAATATATATATATATATAGTTATTTCATAAAAATCCTAACCTAAATTTCCAGACCTCCTCTTCCCATCTAGAGCCGTCACTACAGCCGAAGAGCCCCGCCAAGCCATCCAACCATCCCGACGACTCCGACCTCGCGCCTTGCAGAATCCCACTCGAGGCACCTTCGCTCCGGAATTGTTTTCCGTCGACTCGCTCGACCAAACGCTGTTCCGTCTTTACCGGTATGATCACCCCTTAACCCTCTCCAATATTTGTTTTATAGCCAACCTCGGAAAACGTGTGTCCCTAGGTGAAAAACAGCGTCCAAAGTGGACGAGCAGACAGAATTCTGAAATCGCAGAATTCCAGAATGACCACCCATATTGTCGAGTTCGTATCTCCCACCACAGAGATCCGAATTCGGTGATTCTTTTTGATACCTGTAGAATACCTGACCTAGTTTATTTTTTGTTAAATAACTCTATGCTATTAGTCGCTGTGGACATAATTATATTCGCCACAAAACTGCGCGCACCCACTTTTTCCAGTTTCCCAAAAGTTGGAAAATAGAGCGCGCCCCGCCAAACGGGACCACCCCGCCATATGCCAAGTATACCGAATGGTGCACGCAGCGTAACCGGACAAGTAAAAATTTGTGGGGACTGATTCGGACGCGTGTGCGCGTCGAAATCGGACCGTATCTGCGGACACACACCGTATCGCAACTTTTGTGGAACTCGCGCATATTTTGTGCACGCTTGTCAGATTGCGACGAAACTTGTGCCACTAGACTCGTGGTAACGCGCTGGTCCTGTGACCCAACTTTCACGCAATTCTGAGATGGTTGACCAAATCGCCAATTGGCGGGCCCCACAGTTGACTTTTTGGACAAAATTGTGTTCGGCTCATCGGAATCCATATTTGGACATACCGTTGGGTTCGTATTGACATTTAGAGTTGTTTGACCTATAGTTTGTCCCATTTAGAGATTGTTACCCTTGGCACGCTTTTCGGTACAAAGTGGGCCACATGTGGACCCCACTTTTACCCAAAATTACCGTTTTGCCCCTGTGTCCAAATTAGACGAAAGAGAAGTGCTTTTTAGCTATTTTGCTCATTTTAGAAACGTTAATGATATTTATTTCAGCATCCGGAGATATTTGTTCTATGGCCATAGCTTGTGATCCTGTGCGTTTGACTTCTGGACAGTACACCTTACAGCTTTCTTACCAGGCAAGATGCCTTGCCAAATTGTTATAGTACTTTTGCATGCTATTTATATTTCTTTATATTTATTACATTTCTGTTTATTCTTGCATGTGTAGTTTTCTTTCAGACATTACTATATATTAGATATGTTGACACACACTTGACACTTAGTATCATAAAGGACAATCATTAGGTGTATGGGCTTTTGACCACTCTGGTAAACCGTAGTATATAGCTCGCACTACGGGCGTGTGTCGCGCTGGTCGCTACCCCCGCGGTATGTCGATTTCTGATGTCCATTGACGTGTGTGTGAGTTATGAGGTAGATCGAGTAGCCTACCCTTGCCCATACGTCGAAAAGTTGTCCTCATTTGCATTCATATAGATGGTCTTGTACAGCATACTTATGTATTGTCAAATTATATGCATGTTTACTGTATTCAAGTTGGCTCATATTTTCTGTATCTTGTTACGTCCCTCTGAGGACCTGGTCCTCTGCCAGGTGTATCTATTCTTGAGTATTTGCAGGAGCACAGATCGGATGGCTACATATGTTTCGTGGATGTCCTCTCTTCGAGCCCGTGATTGCTAGATGGTGTTCTTATATGGTGTTGTTGTGTTGTACTTACTTTAATATTTGCTCTTACATTTGAGTTGGTAGTGGATTTGTTTCCATCCAACTATCATCTTTAGATACTTCTTATTGAGATCTAGTTATATAGATGTTGGTTATTTAATTATATTAATTTTCTGTGGATGAGATTTAGATTGTACCCATGCGACTTGTGATACATTTTATACCACTTGTGGATTGATATTCATATTACAGCGTACATGTGGATTTTGGTTTCCATATATTGGAGTTGCCATATCCATGCGGCTGGCATGCTTACGTGTTCCTAGTCCTACGTATTTTGGGACTGGGACGTGACAATCTTGCCTTGTGTTTAAATTCTGAGGACATAATTTTTCTAAGGAGGGTAGAGATGTCACTCCTCGTTCCTGGTATACGTATTAGTGCGTATACGACTTACTAGGATGACCGCCAGGTGACCAGAGACCCGATCCATTTTCCCTATGAGCTTGGATCATGGTTTATTTTGTGTGGCTATGATTGCTTGGAGAGTCATGACTTGATCCAAGGGCTAGCATCTAATCCCTACCTTATATATACCATCTTCCTTCTCTCTCTTCCCTTGTTATTCACTCGCCATTTCTTTTTTCCTTAAGTAAGTACATCTTGCACTCATGGAGAAACAAGGTTCATTGCATATTTTTATTCCTTAATTTTCTTGCATAATTATTAGTCTAATATGTGTAGATTGTGTTTCTCTACATCTTTTATACTTGGTATTCTCAGTTTTGATGGATATTATGGGGTAGATCCGAGTTTCAAAAGTTAGGATTTTTATAAACTTTGTGGTTATAATCTCCAAAACTTAGTATTTTAGAAAACTAATTATTTTATGTTGTAGGGAATTGAATTTCATGCGGTTTTTGTTTTTATTTTACTTGGTTTAGAGCTAAAATGGAGATTTTTTGAGCAAAACAATTTTTGGAGATTTTCATAGGTTGTTGTCTTCGAGAAGAAGAACAGTCTGCGCGAAAACTGTGTAGAAGTTCATTTCCTCTGTCAGTCGTACTTTTACGTCAAACTCTTCTGGGCGCATTTTCTGCACCAGATTCTTTCTATATAAAAGTGTGACGAGCTTCCTTTCTCATGCGTACTTTTTGTAGAGAATATGTTTTCCCGCTGAAAAGTGCATCGTGTTCTTTCCTGAGCGTAATTTTCCTATGTGTACTTTTTTGAGGGTGTGCACTTTTGTAGTGAATCTTTCCCTTACTGGGAAAAGTATGCAGAGCTTCGGTTTATACGTGTGCTTTCTCGATTGATAAGCTTTCTTAATTTGTGTGTTTATCGGGTTAAATTTGTGTGTTTATCGGGTTACGTGCTTTCTCGTTTAACGTGTTTCTCGGATAGTATGTCTTCTTAGTTTGTGTGCTTTGTGGTTGGCGTACCTTTCTTCTGTGCATACTTTTTCAAGGAAGCATTTCCTTGCATACATGTACGCCTTCATTCTGTATAAAGTGCACTGAGATTACCTGTCATGCGTGCTTTTACACATCTGACCCTAATTCTTGTACTTTGTGCGTGGCTTGCCATTTTGGGCTATTTGTGCACACATATGACCCTATGCGAGTATATTGTCCATTTGATAATTTTTTTTGATTTTGTTATTTTCTCTATACTTCTTGCCTTGACCCTAATAAGTTGTAAGTACCAATGAGCTAAGTGATCTGAAATGCTAAGATTTCCATGAATGATGACCAGTACCTAAGAGATCTTGATTGAGCGATACGCATAACTAGATTATGTGATAACTTGGCCATAGAGACACCAATCATGCAACTGACCTGATTCACATATTACAAAAATTATAGAGGACTTATTGGACTGACTATGTGTTCCTGACCTGATCAATGTGTTTCCATGTAACAAGATAAATTCATAAAACTGGCTATTAGATCTGGTATTCTGACCTGATTACTTGTATTCGTGCTGATACACCTTTTTGCACCAAGTGTGCTACTTGGCTTACTTGTGCACCGAAGTACAACATGATCTTGCTACTTGCTATGTTCTAAGTGCTATGTGCTATGCATTCCTATTTTCTTTGGCATAGACTTGATAAATGGGTCAGTAACTATAGCGTGGCTAGGATATTGCTTGTTTGACTTGTTGCATCACGCTTGGGTGAATCTAGATTGAGCTCTCGAGTAACAATATAGATTCTTACGTAGTGTACTTATACAAAGTACGACATTTAGGGGGAAAAATATATGGCCACGAAGTGAGATTCCAGTCAACAATAGGGTTAATTAGGCAACTAAAATATGTAAAGCATTGGGAGGGAATGGTATCCCAAGATCGTGCATGACGGCCGCCCTCAATACTTATCGAGGTGTGCAAGGCTGGCCACCACGGATATTGTATATCATCCGTACTAGTGGAGTACAGTATCTTATTTTTATTTTGCCGAGCCATCATCTCCCTTTAGGAGGTCTGGAACTACTACTAACATGTTTAGCACGGTGGCCTACGGGGACCGGTGCATTTTCTATGCGCTATATGTTATTATTGGCTCGGCTAGCCCTGCTCAAACATAGCACGATTTTAGGATTCCTATATTATGCATTATTACTGGGATAACCCATACTTTACCTAGTAAGCCGTACAATTGCTTGGCCGATCATAAATTGAACATGTTTGTGTAGTGTATCTTCTGTTAGTAGTTTAGGGACATGGACTGTCATGGTGGGTGGTCCAACCCATGTCTTTGTTTGATTGTAGGGTTGGACTATTGTGCTACGATTGGCTATGAACCGAAACTACGACATAAAAGCTTTTAGTTTGACCAGAATCAGGGGACGTATATTATCTCGATGTGATATGACACTTATTGTCCTTGTTTGGTGTAGGAGGGTCGTATCACTACGAAGATGGAGTATGTGCTAGTAATTTTGTCTCATGCATTACTTATGCTTTGATTTGGTTTTGTTTCTTTATTTGTGCTTCCTTGTTGTACTTGCTATTTGGGGTCTAACCCCACTGGTTTTGCATGGCCAAGTTTATAGCTAGAGCCCGATAATCCAACTTATTTTTCCTTGACTGATGGCACACACTAGACGGATGGTTGTTGTCACGCCCCAGTCCCAAAATAACTTGGGACTAGACACGTGGCAATGGCCAGCAGTACGCACCGATGGATTAACCCAATATAATGGATCCATCAGGGCATACTTAAGCTGTAAAATAAGTCTACGATAATTATGGCACAACTAATCCCATCCACACAAGATATAAAATATAATCCACAGAATAAATAAGGAATGTAAATCATCAGCAAGTCTCACAAAGTACTTCGGGAACAACCCGATAAATATCTAGTACAATGGTTCCACAGACCAGAAAATAAAAGACTGAAATAAATAATAAAACTGAGCATGAACATGGATGCTCAAGAGAAGTCTTCAGCTAAGACCTCGTCCTCAGATGGTGGTACAGCTCCTGGATCGGCTCCTCCTGCTGCGGTCCCGTAAACCTCGAGGTAAACCTGGTCTGCAAAATCTGGGAACAAAATCCATATCCAGGTCCTCAGGGGACATAGCAAGGTACAAAAAATAATATAAGCCAGAATATAAACAGTGCAGCAAATAATGAGATAAGCAGGGTAAGTATGTAATATCTGTATAAATGCAAGAGAGAATATCAATAGTACTCAGGTTGAAACAACTACAAGCCCTGTGTAGGGGAGCCGGTAGTAGTGGTGTCAAGAGGTGGTCTAGCTCAGCTGGATACTGAGTAGCCGACATAACATAATCAACCTGTAGCCTGTGAATCTATCCAGCAATAGATGGAACAATAAGAGAATACTAGAATAACCAGCTAAGTGATATGCAAGATGAGAGCAGCACTAGAACTCAGGCTGAAGCATACTACCAGCTCTGTGTCGGGGAGCCGGGTAGCAGCAGTAATAATGAGTAATGGGCCAAGCTCGGGCTTCAGAGTCTTGGCCTCACAATAGTAGGGGTGTATATATATAATCAGCCTGTAGTCTGTGTGTCTCTCCCCACCCAATGTAACCACGCAAATCATGAACATAACGTCTCACGTCCATGTCAGCGGGGTCATAACTAATGCACAAGTCATAATGTATCTAGAATATAGAATCTATGCCAAGTCCTATACAGAATTATCTCGAACATCTCGGGAAGATCCTGTCTCATGATCAGTGTCCAGTGTCCTGGGTCAAAGTGTACTTGGTAAGACAAGTACGAGAAGATAAAGTGTCACGTATGTCCATATCTAGATGACATTACCCAATACCGCGTACGATGTTGGCACCCGACTGATAATCGGACGCTAAGTATGTCAAACGGTCCTAGGTTAAGCATGCACAGTAAATATATGAAGTAAGAAAAATAGGTAACAATACTGCAGAGATGGCAAGGTACACTTGCCTGATGTTTGAATATCAACTATCGTCCTGGTATCGGTGGATCCGGTAGGTGCTACTCCAAAAGCTGTAATAAACATCACCAACAGTATCAGAAGGTATCAAACTGCTAGGAATGCCTGTCCTTACGTCCAATTTGGACACAGGGGCAAAAAGGTCATTTTCGGGCCAAAGAGGGTTCCATATGTGGTCCACTTTGCACCAAAAAGCGTGCCGAGGGTAACAGTCTCTAAATGGAACAAACTATGGGTCAAACAATTCTAAATGTCAATACGATCCCAACGGTATGTCCAAATTTGGATTCCGATGAGCCGAACATAATTTGGTCCAAAAAGTCAACTATGGGGCCCACCAATTGGCTATCTGGTCAACCATCTCAGAAATGCGTAAAAATTGGGTCACAGGACCAGCGTGTTACCACGAGTCCAGTGGCGCAAGTTTCGTCACAATCTGACAAGCGTGCACAAAATACGTGCGAGTTCCACAAAAGTGGCGACACGGAATGCGTTCGCGGATACGGCCTGATTCCGGCGCGCACACGCGTCCAATCAGTCCCCACGAATTTTCACGTGTCCGATTGTGCTGCGTGCACCATTCGGTACACTTGGCACACAGCGGGGCGGTCCCGTTTGGCGGGGCACGCTCCGATCTCCAACTTTTAGAAAACCGAAAAAAGTGGGTACGCGCAGTTTTGTGACGAATACAATTTTGTCCACAGCAACTAATAGCACAAAGTTATTATACAGAAAATAAACTAGGTCATGTAATCTACAGGTATCAAAAAGAATCACCGAATTCGGATCTCTGTGGTGGAAGATACGAACTCGGCAATATGGGTGGTCATTCTGGAATTCTGCGATTGCAGAATTCTGTCTGCTCGCGCTGACTTGGGCGCTGTTTTCACCTAGGGGCACACGTTATCCGAGGTTGACTATAAAACAAGTATTGGAGACGGTTAAGGGAAGATCATACCTATAAAAACGGAACGGCGTTTGGTCAAGCGAGTCGACGGAAAATTACGCCGGAGCGAAGGTGCCTCGAGTGGAAAACTGCAGTTCGCGATGTCGGCGTCGACGGGATGATTGGATGGCTTGGGGAGGCTTCTCTGGCTGCGGTGACGGCTCTAGATGGGAAGAGGAAGTCTGGAGTTTAGGTTAGGGTTTTTGGAGAGCTATTATATATATATATATATACTATATATATTAGGGGAGAGAGGGGGTGCGGATTGTGTTTCCGCGGGTGAAGACTTGGAAGGGTCGGGTTTGGTCACTCGGCTGAAGGGGGTTGAGCAAAACTAATTTGCTGAAGAGCAACTTTATGCTAAAGTTGCTGGCAAGGGATTCGCATGGCTAAAGTTGAATAGTTACTTATGTTAGTTAATTACTTATTAATACTTATTTAATTCCTTTCTTTTTTCTTTCTTTCTTTAAATATATATACATATATATATTTGTATATACATATATATATATATATATATATACTCATAAGAAAATTTATAGATTAGGGTATTGCACATCGTTAGGCTAGCAACTGTTCAAGGGGTCTCCTACATGGATTAAATTCCGAAAAATTTCTAATGGTCCCATAAGTCCTCTAAGTGCCCGAACACCTAACATAAAAATTATTAAAAATCTATTTCTCCTATTTGGACCTAATTACTACAATTTAATTAATAATTAATAAATAAAGGGTATATAGGATTTTCCAGGAAGGGGGTTTTACATTCTACCCAACTTGTAAAAATTTCGTCCTCGAAATTAAAATTAAGCCACGATAGAATGCAAGGATGGTATAAGATATAAATTAACAATGTAAATTCATACCTTGGTCTGCGAATAGGTTCGGAAAATGCTTGCGCATGTCGTCCTCGTGCTCCCAAGTTGATTCTTCTGGCGCGCCATGCCTCCATGCTACGCGAACCAAGGGAATAGACTGGTTCCTCAATACCTTCTCTCGACGATCAAGGATTCCCACGGGTTGCTCTTGGTATGACAAGCTCGGCCCAATGGTGATCTCTGAATAGTCGAGAACATGACTGTTGTCTGCCACATATCGCCTGAGCTGCGACACATGGAATACGTCATGTACTCCCTCCAGTGAAGGTGGTAGCGCAAGTCGATATGCCACCTCTCCAACTCTCTCGAGCACGTCAAATGGTCCAATATACCTTGGACTCAACTTGCCGCGCCCTCCGAATCGGATGGTGCCTCTGGTCGGTGATATCCTCAAGAAGACGTGATCGCCCTCTTTGAACTCCAAGGGTCGACGATGAAGGTCTGCCCACTGCTTCTGCCTGTCTTGCGCTGCTCGCAAGTGTCCCTGAATCTTCTTGACTGTCTCTACGGTGTTGACCACCAACTCGGGTCCCAGAATCTGACGTTCTCCCACGTCACTCCAACACACAGGAGACCTACATTTTCTCCCATACAATGCTTCAAACGGAGCCATCTGAATACTCGCTTGATAGCTATTGTTGTAAGAAAACTCTACAAGATGTAGGTGGTCCTCCCATGATCCTCCAAAGTCTAACATGCAAGCCCTCAACATGTCCTTCAAGGTCTGAATAGTACGCTCCGACTGCCCATCTGTCTGCGGGTGGTAAGATGTACTAAACTTCAGACGAGTACCAAGACTCTCTTGTATGCTCCTCCAAAAGTGCGATATGAAGTGCGAATCTCTGTCCGATACAATACTGACTGGTATGCCGTGCAATCTCACGATCTTCCTTATATATAAATCAGCTAAAGCTTCTGTAGACTGACCCACTCTAAAGGGTATAAAATAGGCTGACTTGGTGAGTCGGTCCACTATTACCCATACTGCATCTCTCCCACTTGGACTCTTGGAAAAACCCGTGACGAAGTCCATAGTGATGTGCTCCCACTTCCACTCTGGAATCGGAAGTGGTTGCAATAATCCTGCTGTCCTCTGGTGCTCCGCCTTCACTTGTTGACATACCAGACATTTGGCTATAAAGCGAGCTATCTCTCTCTTTATTCCATGCCACCAGTAATACTGTCTCAAGTCCCGATACATCTTGGTTCCTCCTGGGTGAACAGAGTACATAGAGCTATGTGCTTCGGTCATTAACTCCTGTCTCAATTCTCCATTTGGAACATACAAGCGGTTTCCAAACCTCAATGTCCCGTCTTCGTGGATGCGAAGTCCTGTCTGCATGCCGGCTTCTGTTCTTTCTTTGAGTCTTCGGAATCTAGCATCGGTGGGCAATGCCTCTTTAATCTTCTCTACGAGTTATGACTGAATCTCAAGATTAGCCATCAATCCATTCTGTCCTGGTAAGACGACCTCTATCTGTAGCTCCTGTAAATCTCTCAATAACTCGGGCTGCATCGTCAAGAAATAAGCCATAGGCTTCCTGCTGAGTGCGTCTGCAACAACATTCGCCTTTCCCGGATGATACTGCAGATCGATGTCAAAATCTACCATTAGTTCGAGCCAGCGTCTCTGCCTCATGTTAAGCTCCTTCTGAGTATATACATACTTCAGACTTTTGTGATCTGTAAAGATGTCTACTTTCTCCCCGTAAAGGTAGTGTCTCCAAATCTTCAATGCAAAAATAACTGCTGCTAGCTCCAGATCATGTGTTGGGTAGTTCTTCTCGTGGACCTTCAACTGTCTCGACGCATAAGCAATGACTTTGCCATGTTGCATCAAAACACATCCTAGTCCACTGCCTGATGCATCACTGTAAACAACAAAACCTCCTGACCCTGAAGAAAGAGTCAAGATAGGTGCTGTTGTTAATCTTCTCTTCAGTTCTTCAAAAGTCTTCTGGCAGTCTTCTGTCCATATAAACTCCTGGTCCTTTCGTGTCAGCTTCGTCATCGGTTCTGCAATCCTCGAGAAATTTTCTACAAACCTTCGGTAATATCCCGCAAGTCCGAGAAAACTTCTCACCTCTGCAACTGATGTGGGTGTAGGCCAAGTCTCTATTGCCGCAACTTTCTCTGGATCCACTGAAAGTCCTTCTCCTGATATGATATGTCCCAAGAAAGGCACTTTGTCCATACAGAATTCACACTTACTGAGTTTGGCATATAACTTCTCCTGCCTCAAGGTCTCTAACACGATTCTGAGGTGCTCCTCGTGCTCTTCATGGTTCTTGGAATATATGAGAATGTCGTCAATGAATACCACTACAAATTTATCTAAGAACTGATGAAAGACTCTGTTTATTAAGCTCATAAACACTGCTGGCACGTTGGTTAAACCAAACGGTATCACCAAGAACTCATAATGCCCATACTTCATCCTGAAAGCTGTCTTCGGGATGTCTTCCTTCCTTACTTTGATCTGATGATAGCCGGATCTAAGGTCAATCTTTGAGAATACCCTTGCACCACTCAATTGATCGAATAGATCATCAATGCGTGGTAGAGGATACCTGTTCTTGATGGTTACAGCATTCAGTGCCCTATAATCAATGCACAATCGTACTGTTCCATCCTTCTTCGGCACAAATAATATTCTCCCCAAGGTGAAACACTGGGCCGAATGAAACCCTTCTCCAAAAGATCATCAACCTGTGCTTTCAACTCCACTAACTCCTTGGGCGCTAGCTGATAAACTGTTGAAGTGATTGGCTCTGCTCCTGGAGTTAAGTCTATTGTGAATTCTATTTCTCGATCAGGCGGTAAACCTGGAAGATCATCGGGAAATACATCCTCAAATTCTGATATGACTCTTGGGTAACCTGTCTCCCCTTCTACAGATAGTACCCTAAGAGTAGGCTGAGCTCCTTGCTCTACTGCTCCTCGGAGAAACTCAAATTCCGGATGTCCAAGCGGTCTAAATATAACCCGCCCAAGTCGACAATCGAGAGTCGCATGGTACTGACTTAACCAGTCCATACCAAGTACGACATCATAATCCGGCATAGAAAATATCAGAAACTGCGCTCGCATTTCTCGGCCACAAACGACTACAGAACATGATCTACAGACGTCACTAACCGGAATAATTCTACCTCCCGTAAGAATTCTCTTCATCTTCGGAAGGGGTGCGGTAGCTACTCTATGGGTGGCTACAAAGCTAGCTGCTATAAATGAATACGATGCTCCAGAATCAAATAATGCAACTGCTGGTAATGAAGCTACTAAAATAGTACCTGCGATGACCTCGCCTGCTGTAGCCTCCTCCTCAACAGCTAAAGTGAATGCCTGTCCTCGCCCCTGTGCTTGGCCTCGCTGCTGCTGAGCCTGCTGGAATAAAGCTGCCTGTGGTGCCAGGGGTAGTCTCTGCTGGTTCCCTCCTGGGGCTGGTGGTCTGACTCCACCAACTCCTGCCTGCTGTGCTCCTACGGCTGGATAAGCTGGTCGTGGTGCAGGCAAAGCTAATCTCGGTGCTCCCTCTCTGCGCTCGGTGCAGTCTCTAGTCTGATGCTGGTTGGACCCACAAGCCAGGCAGAGTCCCAACTTGCGTCTGTATTCTCTCTCAATGTGACCTATCTTGCCGCAATGGTGACAAGTAGGGAAAGATATGGCCCTGTGCGCTGTCCTCTCTGGCATACTCCTCTGGGTCCGCTTCACTGAATCTCCATGTCCTGTCCTCGATGGTGCTGATGTGATATGCCTCTTCAGGGTCGACTCCCTTCTAGTGACGCGCTCCATGCATCGGGCTGCTGCGAGAACGTCGGTATAAGATGTAGGTGCGATCGATCCAATCAATCTCTGAAGCTCGAACTTCAAGCCGTCAAAGAACTTCTTTGCTTTTTCTTCCTCCGTCGAAATCAATGTCGGGGCAAAGCGGCTCAGGCGAATAAATTCTGCATTGTATTCTTCTACTGTCATGTTGCCTTGAATAAGGCGGTGGAACTTGTCTCTGAGCTCTGACCGTGCTACTGCGGGAATGTACATCTCTTTGAAGAGTCTGGAGAACTCTTCCCAGGTGACTCGGTCCTGCCCGAGCCTCATCTCCTCTGCTAACCACCAGTGATGTGCATTCTCAGTTAACTGCATTCTCACTGCAGTCATCCACTTCTCTCTAGGAAGTTCAGCGGCTTTCAACTGATGCTGAATGTTTGTGAGCCATTCATGAACTTCTGTTGGTCCCTCTTTACCAGAAAATGTACGAGGCTTGAGATGACGGAAGTCGGTGATTGATCCCGTCGTCGTTCTCCTCGCTGGTGGATTTGCCTGCTCCAATGCGGATACCAGGCTGGTTCTCAGATTCTCGGCCTCCTGACGTTGTGCTTCTTGCTGAATCTGTTGCTGTGCTTGCATCATAGCATACATCATCTGGAACATCTGTTGCCCGTCCATAGCTTGTCCTGGCAGGAAAACTGGCATCTAGGGAGTGAACTGTGGTGGAGGTGGGATGTCATCTCTCCGGAACCTTGGATTAGGCTGTCCAGTTTGATCGCTCTGTGATGCTTTTCCTCCACTCCCAGGAGTTACTCCGTCTCCATAAGTAACCACAGCGTCGTGTGGTGTATCCAAAGGAATCTCGTCTCCGTTCCTGGGATCCATTACTCTGAAATCAAAAGATAAACTATAAGAATGCTCAGAGGAATCAATACAGGATGCAAATCAATTTCAGTTTCGAGTTCGATATAGAGTTCAAGAATGGTTCAATTAATGGATGAGATCCTATAACTTATCCTATCCTCAGGGCAGGCTGGTTCAGTCCCTAAGTTGAAACTGAATAATTTAGTCGTAGACCTGCATGGGCCACCACAAAAACCATGTCACTTCCCAGTCCCAAAATACCTTGGGACTAGACACGTGGCAATGGCCAGCAGTACGCACCGATGGACCAACCCAATATAATGGATCCATCAGGGCATACTTAAGCTGTAAAACAAGTCTACGACAATCATGGCACAACTAATCCCATCGACACAAGATATAAAATATGATCCACAGAATAAATAAGGAATGTAAATCATCAGCAAGTCTCACAAAGTACTTCGGGAATAACCCGATAAATATCTAGTATAATGGTTCCACAGACCAGAAAATAAAAGACTGAAATAAATAATAAAACTGAGCATGAACATGGATGCTCAAGAGAAGTCTTCAGCTAAGACTTCGTCCTCAGATGGTGGTACAGCTCCTGGATCGGCTCCTCCTGCTGCGGTCCCGTAAACCTCGGGGTAAACCTGGTCTGCAAAATCTGGAGACAAAATCCATATCCAGGTCCTCAGGGGACATAGCAAGGTACAGAAAATAATACAAGCCAGAATATAAACAGTGCAGCAAATAATGAGATAAGCAGGGTAAGTATGTAACATCTGTATAAATGCAAGAGAGAATATCAATAGTACTCAGGTTGAAACAACTACAAGTCCTGTGTAGGGGAGCCGGTAGTAGTGGTGTCAAGAGGTGGTCTAGCTCAGCTGGATACTGAGTAGCCGGCATAACATAATCAACCTGTAGCCTGTGAATCTATCCAGCAATAGATGGAACAATAAGAGAATACTAGAATAACCAGCTAAGTGATATGCAAGATGAGAGCAGCACTAGAACACAGGCTGAAGCATACTACCAGCTCTGTGTCGGGGAGCTAGTAGCAACAGTAATAATGAGTAATGGGCCAAGCTCGGGCTTCAAAGTCTTGACCTCACAATAGTAGGGGTGTATATATATAATCAGCCTGTAGTCTGTGTGTCTCTCCCCACCCAATGTAACCACGCAAATCATGAACATAACGTCTCACGTCCATGTCAGCGGGGTCATAACTAATGCACAAGTCATAATGTATCTAGAATATAGAATCTATGCCAAGTCCTATACAGAATCACCTCGAACATCTCGGGAAGATCCTGTCTCATGATCAGTGTCCAGTGTCCTGGGTCAAAGTATACTTGGTAAGACAAGTACGAGAAGATAAAGTGTCACGTATGTCCATATCTAGATGACATTACCCAACACCGCGTACGATGTTGGCACCCGACTGATAATCGGACGCTAAGTATGTCAAACGGTCCTAGGTTAAGCATGCACAGTAAATATATGAAGTAAGAAAAATAGGTAACAATACTGCAGAGATGGCAAGGTACACTTGCCTGATGTTTGAATATCAACTGTCGTCCTGGTATCGGTGGATCCGGTAGGTGCTACTCCAAAAGCTGTAATAAACATCACCAACAGTCTCAGAAGGTATCAAACTGCTAGGAACGCCTATCCTTACGTCCAATTTGGACACAGGGGCAAAAAGGTCATTTCCGGGCCAAAGAGGGTTCCATATGTGGCCCACTTTGCACCAAAAAGCGTGCCGAGGGTAACAGTCTCTAAATGGGACAAACTATGGGTCAAACAATTCTAAATGTCAATACGATCCCAACGGTATGTCCAAATTTGGATTTCGATGAGCCGAACATAATTTGGTCCAAAAAGTCAACCATGGGGCCCGCCAATTGGCGATCTGGTCAACCGTCTCAGAAATGCATGAAAATTGGGTCACAGGACCAGCGTGTTACCACGAGTCCAATGGCGCAAGTTTCGTCGTAATCTGACAAGCGTACACAAAATACGTACGAGTTCCACAAAAGTGGTGACACGGAATGCGTTCGCGGATACGGCCTGATTCCGGCGCGCACACGCGTCCAATCAGTCCCCACAAATTTTCACGTGTCCGATTATGCTGCGTGCACCATTCTGTATACTTGGCACACAGTGGGGCGGTCCCGTTTGGCGGGGCGCGCTCCGATCTCCAACTTTTAAAAAACCGGAAAAAGTGGGTGCGCGCAGTTTTGTGACGAATACAATTTTGTCCACAGCAACTAATAGCACAAAGTTATTATAAAGAAAATAAACTAGGTCATGTAATCTACAGGTATCAAAAAGAATCACCGAATTCGGATCTCTGTGCTGGGAGATACGAACTCGGCAATATGGGTGGTCATTCTGGAATTCTGCGATTGCAGAATTCTGTCTTCTCGCCCTGACTTGGGCGCTGTTTTCACCTAGGGGCACACGTTATCCGAGGTTGACTATAAAACAAGTATTGGAGAGGGTTAAGGGAAGATCGTACCTATGAAAACGGAACGGCGTTTGGTCGAGCGAGTCGACGGAAAATCACGCCGGAGCGAAGGTGCCTCGAGTGGAAAACTACAGTTCGCGATGTCGGCGTCGACGGGATGGTTGGATGGCTTGGGGAGGCTTCTCTGGCTGCGGTGACGGCTCTAGATGGGAAGAGGAAGTCTAGAGTTTAGGTTAGGGTTTTTGGAGAGCTATTACATATATATATATACTATATATATTAGGAGAGAGAGGGGGTGCGGATTGTGTTTCCGCGGGTGAAGACTTGGAAGGGTCGGGTTTGGTCACTCGGCTGAAGGGGGTTGAGCAAAACTAATTTGCTGAAGAGCAACTTTATGCTAAAGTTGCTGGCAAGGGATTCGCATGGCTAAAGTTGAATAGTTACTTATGTTAGTTAATTACTTATTAATACTTATTTAATTCCTTTCTTTTTTCTTTCTTTCTTTAAATATATATACATATATATATATTTGTATATACATATATATATATAAATATACTCATAAAAAAATTTATAGATTAGGGTATTGCACATCGTTAGGCTAGCAACTGCTCAAGGGGTCTCCTACATGGATTAAATTCTGAAAAATTCTTAATGGTCCCATAAGTCCTCTAAGTGCCCGAACACCTAACATAAAAATTATTAAAAATCTATTTCTCCTATTTGGACCTAATTACTATAATTTAATTAATAATTAATAAATAAAGGGTATATACGATTTTCCAGGAAGGGGGTTTTACAGTTGTTGAGGTACAAGAGTGGATTTTTTTTCACCACTCACATTGTACATTCTCCTATTTTTTGGCATTTAATTACTGACATTTGTTAGCCGGCATGTATGGACCTTAGTTCCTTTACATGGTTGTACTTACTCAAACTGCAGCTGATTTCAGTTATGTACTTTTGATAACTGTCTAGCCCATCATTTTGTACGACTAGATTCCAGAACATTTTGATAGAGCGTCTGGGATGCCTTATTACTTTATCTTACATATTCTATGATTTTTGTTTCTTAAATGATTGAGACATAGTTTGTCATGACCCGCACCCGGATGATCGGGCACGAGTACGTAGGTACGTCCAGCCTATGTCACAGCATCGACGGTAGAATGATGTCTATGTCAACAATATTATCTAATCATCTCATACAATAATATACGTACCTGTCAATGATATGTCAACTCCATATGGAGGACAATATGAAAAAAATATATATATGATAATCAATACTCAGTTACAATATGATAGCAGAAGGCACGATATCAAATAAAGGAATGGAATCACAAAGTCACGAGCTAGAACCAATATCCAAGTCTAAGAGTCTAGCACCAAACATTATAAGTCTAAAATATCAATAACATGCCAATAGTCTAGAAGTTGGAGACAGATCCAATACAATAACTAATACTAGCTAATTGTCTGCCATAACTAGTTGAGTCTCCTCTACAGCTGGTACTGGATCCTCTTGTCCCACGGATGCTACCTCTGCTAGCTCTCTGTTATGTGGTCTATAATACGTTGGATACCAGTTCTCTAAATAATCATCTAAAAAATATATCCAGTCAGGATTGGAGCGAAGTACAAAACTCTGAAAGCAGTTCCAAATACATGGTAGACCATATATGACAAGTAATAGAAAAGAATACAAGATGTACAGATAACTAGGGATTGAAAGTATAACTGAGATAAGCAGGTAATCATAATAAATAGCTGGAAAGGTAAATACAGGAAATATGGTATGAACTGTAAATAAGTGAATTAGTAATACTGTTTATGTGATTTAGAGTACAAGTTCACTATATGATCATCTTGGGGATGCACACGAATACAGTAAGATAACTCAATTATACATGAGTTGTATAATTGACATGCACACGAATACACTAAGGGTTTGATCATATAACCAACTCCTACCCTCCCTCCTCGAGTAATATTCATGGATCCAATTACGACATGTTACGCATACGAATATGATATGAGCACACAAAGCACACAAATATGGAAAGAGCATAAGGGGCCCATGAATAGATAAGAGCACAAGGAGCACACGATGTACACGATAAAGTACGAGTACAAGGAATGTCCGATGAATATGTCAAATAAATAACATCTCCTGTTTGATCCATATAATACCAGCCCATGTAACATCATGTCAGAATCAAGTATAGCAGTTCTAGAACATGTGATATAAACACTATCAATTACTAGAAACTACCAAAAAGATGTACTCGCTTGTGGTCATGAGCAAATAATGCTAATCTGTGTCCGAACTAGTGTCACACTGACCTATATATGAAATTTTATGTCATTTGGTATATTGGAGAAATAAGCATGTTTAAATAAGCTAAAATATGATTTCTAAGTCAAAACTAGGTCATACTAGTCAAACTAGGTTGGTACCTTGATTCTAGGTCCAAAACTAGTTTCTAGGTTGGTTATAAGTCTAAACAACCTAATACTAGGTCCATACTAGATTTCTAGGCTGTATCCTATAGATATGATATCATACTAGTTATATTCTAACTATCTAGCTTATATTATACTAATATCATAGCTATATACTAGTATCATATATAGTATCTTGACTACCTTTGTACCAATATTTATTACCTTTTGTTATCCTAATCCACTACCTCAACTTGATAACTTACCCCAACTAATACCTACACCACACTAACTCATATTTGTTATACCTTGGTTCCAAGTTATTACCCAACTTGACATTTTGCCTCAAGTTACCCATAGCACTCATCCTCATCCTCACATCTGCTCACACAAATACCCACACACAGGCTCATTATAGACACACTTCCACACCTAGACACTTGTCACTCTAAGTATACACTCCAAACCTAATCTCATATATACATACATATCTTCGACACCCCCTAGATAATACACCCTATACTACACCTGAATTGCAAACTGTAATTACCCATCTCCAGCTGCAACTTCCCTTCATACCACACTTGTTGTTGCTCCTACACTACCTTCAAAACCTTCACACAGGAAAGACACCCTTACAGTTCTCCCAACTTAGAACTGAATACACAAGCTCCATTAGCTTGGTAGGCGAGCCCCCAAATCTGCAGGTCCTATTGTATTTCATGCCTGCAGGCTTACAACACTCAGTTGCTTCATACCCCATCATCTCTGGCAATGAAGAACATCATACTTTGGAGTCTTCCCTCGAGCCCCCTAAAAATTCTGCACTAATCCCGAGCCCCACCTACTGCTATGATATACTGGACCAATATCCCTCGAACTTATGTAGAACAATTACTGTTGTCAACCCCTCTGGCAACTGATGTTGCAAAATTGCACAGCAAAGTATTGTTGCTACTTACTGCTATATCTCCTCTAAAGCACCACACACGCACACACCCGTGAACATCATGCACTAACATCTGACTAGCACCTACACTTCACTACACCACACCTCAAAATACACACACTATCAACCATACATTCATCACTCCACAACCCGAGCACAATAACACCCAAGAACCCAACTGCACACCCATACTCATATATACATTGGTATATACACTAATGCATATAACACACACACACACATATTATATATATATGCATTATATATATGTATATATATATATACACACACACACACACACACATATTATATATATATATATATATATATATATATATATATATATATATATATATATATATATATAGTGGTTGCGAAGAACGATTGAAGTTGGGTCTTCAAATTCTATTAGAAAGGGTACAAGTTCAAGCTTAAGTTTGAATGGAAAATTATATGACGAATGTTGTGCGATTAAATTATAGCACAAGAGAGTGTGTTTGTGAGTGACACAAAGGTCAGGATTGAAGACTGGTCTTGCTAGATCAAGGGTGTAAAATTTGTTGGAAGGCAAAGACTAGTGTAGTATTAGTAAACCCCCATAATTTCAAATTTTAAATTTCAAATTTGGTATATGTATTTTTTATTTAATTATCTAGCACTTTTTTATTATTTACTTTCCTAATTAGAAAAGTAATTTTCTAAGTAAAAAAGCCTGTATATTATTTTTTTATTTTTCTAGTTAATAATCTCACAAATATATATTTTTAGATGTAAATTTTATTAATAAAGTATTATAAATTTTTTTAGAAATTATTTGTGTACAGATATTATTTTTTAGGATTTTTTTATAAGATCATCTATATATATATATATATATTATTAATTAAAGTAAAAAGAAATGAGAAAAAAAATGATGAATAGTGCTTCCCAGTCCGAGCCCCCCCCCCCCCCCCTCCTCGAATCCTCCCATGGGTGTTTAAACCCATATGTAACCCCCCCTATTCACCCAATCACATCTTATCCAAAACCCAATCAATTTCGACCAAATCTCTTCCTATGAAATCTCTAATCGAACCTCCTCCGATTAAGCCTAATCTTGGCTAAAATCTTAATTTAAATCAAAGAAAATTTTGATTGGAAATCGGATTAAAATCTACCTATATATTTGAACTTCGAAATCTAAATCCTCCTTCCCACGGCCGCACCCCATATCCGATTCGTTTGTAATTAATCCAGAGGACCCCAGAGCCTCGTCGAACTTTCTCCGACCACCGTCGCCGCCTTCAGCCAGCGCGGGAACCACCTGAGCAGCCGCCGAAATCTCGCTGACCGTGCAGATCCGAGCCCCAAGTACCCGACTTTGAGGTATGATTTCTCGTCCATCTCTCAACCAATTATCGTTTCGATTGTTCCAATAGGTAGACAACATAACCATCTTTAGATCCTGTCAAATAGATTTTTATTAAACTATCCTGAACTTGGAAAAATTCGAAACCAAATCTAGAGAAAACTGTTCTTCGAGAAGTATTAAAACAGGACAAAAATCAGTTCCAGACTCTATATTAGAAGGAAAATTTCTTCCAAATTTGACTCGCAAGTCGCTTTTTAAGTTAGAGCTTGAATTATAGACATTCAGTAGCATAAAATTCACCTTGTTTATGAGTTCATGAATCTTGTCCAAACAAATAATAATAGTTCAGTAAACTTAATATCAAATGGAATGGAAAGCCTCTATTCAAAGTTCATAACAAATTGGAAACCGCTATATAGTGAAAAAAAGGTTATTTCTTTCATATAATATATACAAGACCATCTGAAGAGGTTGGGTTGTCCTATACGGAGCTAATTTTGGTTGTCCATTGACTGGCCTCTAGTGAGACACTTCTTTATGTCCTTGGGGGTTGCGCTCGACTCCGACCTCTTCCAGGTCATGCTGGACCTAGACAGTTGCCCTAAGTAGAGGAAGGTTGTCCAAGTTTGAAGTCTTGTCGGACTTACCCTTGACGATCATGAGAACATTTACCGTGGGAGTGGTTTCAAGTGCTACATTTTTTTGCTTTAGTCAAAATCTGTAGCACTTGAGGGCAGCAGTGGGCTCTTGTCCACACTTGAAAAAAGCCAACAAGCCAAGAGATTCCAAATTTCAAGCATGACCTAGCAAGTGAATAGTAATCCAATTGGAACCTCTAGCAAGAAAAAATAAAAAGGAAAAAAGAGGAAGAAAAAAGAGGGTTAATTTAGAGTATGAATTTGATGTATTATTTAAAATATACAATTTTATGCCAATATTAATAGCAGAGTCTAAAAGTAATAATTTATACATTTAAAAAAAAAAATTGAAGTATGATAATGCTCTGAATATATAAATAAAATTTGAACCGTTACAAACGGCACCCCTTGCAATATAGAGCGTGTGAGGATGAGGTGAGTGTGAGAAGGACCTAATCCTAAAACAATGTCCCTCCTCCACGTCCCACCCAAGCCCATGCTCTCCAACTCATGGCGGAGACCGGAAAGGAAGCAAAGACACGTTATCGCCAGGACCAGCTCTCCGGTGGCGGAGGAAGGGGAGCTGGACATCCCTCGGTGGGCGGGGGAGACGCCCCTCTCCCGCCTCGTCGGCGCCCTCATCTCCTTCAAGCCCTTCTACTCCCTCATGAAGCTCGGGGCCAGACGCGTGCTCATCAGGTTCCAACTCTCACCCCCCAACTCTTAGAGCATTAATAGTAAAGTCCATCCCAATTTCTAGATTCTAGATTCAGAATGTAGAGCTAATTTTGTAGAATAGTAAAACTCAGTTAGGGTCTGACTTGGCAATTATGGGAGTAGCGGTTCTGAAATATTTTTAGAGTACCGGTTATGAGAGGCCCGGTTATGAATGGTTTTAAGTACGGCTTTTAAACCAATTCAATCCATGCATGGTAATGAGCGGTTTTGAAAGGCTTTTACAAGAATAAATGAAACAACATTAATAAAACCGTTCTAAACCCACCGATTTGGGGTGTTTATAAAGCCAGCCACAATTACATCATTACACCGATTTTGGGAGGGGGGGGGGGGGGGGGGGGTTGAGCCGACCAAAACCAGTGCCTCATAAAAATTAAAAGGGTTTTCATGAACCGTCAGTTCAAAATTACCCCAAAACCTGTAAAAACATCGTTACCAACCAGACCCTTAGAGTTCCATAATGATTCTAACCCACCCACATGAGCTATAATTTGGAACTCATAATTTCTACATTAATGTAGGAACTCATTATGTAGAATGACAAACTCAATTTGAAATTCCAATTTCTAGATTCTAAATTTTATATTATTTTTTTACCGCATTAATATTTGATCACACAACTTTTGGGACCAAAAATTATTTTATCATTTTATACTTATTCAATCCAGACCCAACCATTTTTTTTGTTTTTGTTTTGTTTTATAAATTTGGTTCTCAAGATACAGTTTTGAGCTAATGATGCTCTAACAGTGCTCTCTCTATTTCTCGCTTCAAGTTAATTGTGTTGGGGGTTTAATTTGCAATTGGTCATTAGTGCGGATTCCCGTCAAATCGACAACAAATTGTTTCTTCTTCTGATTATGGACACTTTTCCAGTACTGCTGAGAAATCCAACATTCCGTGGAGGGAGATGACGAGGGAAATCCTTGAATCGAATGTTTATGAGGAGATGGAGAGCGTCAGGAACCCCTCTCTTGTGTACCCAGGCTGTAAGTTTGGTTTCCCTGTCACTATTCATTCCTCTGTTTATTACAGCTAGAGGATCAGATTAGTGCACAGAAGAGAAAAAAACAAGAACTTATCCTAGGTTTCTTCTTCTTCTTTCAGATCATATTTTTACAGAGACAATCTTGCTTCTTTTCCTGCATAATTAGAGCGCGGGTTTGTTTGAGTAATTTTTCAAACATGTGGAAAGAATACTGGAAACAATATATTCTACTTGTGACAAGGTTTAAGTTGGAGTTGGCTGCTCCCAAAACTGTCTTAAAAAGTATTTTTCAAGCATATTCTACTCAAGTTTTGCACAAAGAGGAAATCTTCTCCTTTTTGGTGTGTTAGTAAGGATATAAGTAAATCCTGACATCTATCACTTCTCCATTAGGGAGTTGTTTGGGTAGGTGTAACTTGCAGGAAGTGTGAAAGTGACTGCTTGTCTGCTGAAAATGAAATACGTATACTTTTGAGTTTCATACTAATTCTTGTGAGTTGAAATTGAGTTTCAATATTTGGATACGTAATATTTTGTCTGTGGAATTAGACAAATTCACACTTTTGTGTTTGTGTGGTAAATATGAAGGTGTAAAAGTAAAAAGTGTATTGTAATAATAACCAAAACTATTAATTATATAACTAAATTTGGTAATAATTTAATCATAATAATTACTTAACTTTATTTTTAAGTATTAACAATTAATATTGCCTAAAACTTTATCAAGTAACTATATTATATTATATTATTGTCGTGCATTATTGTTACTTATTTTAATTATTTAATATTAGCAAAAAAATTAATACTAATTATTTTAATACTAATATTAAATAAAATAAATTAGTATTATTTATAATAAATAATTAGGAGTAGTTAGGTAAGTAATTTGTATTAATTAATTGTTTCTATTTAATATTAGTAATAATTTTTAATTATTGCTAAATAAAAAATCAATTATTTAATTAAGTAAGTAGTACGAGTTATTTAATTATAATAGTATTAGTACTAGTTAGTTAAATAATTAGTATTAATTATTCTATTTAATATTAGTATTAATTTTTTATAACTTATACTAATCAATTTCTTAGTTTATTTTTTAATTAGTTAAATAATTAACACTAGTTACTTAACTAATATTAAAGCAGTACTAGATATTTAATAATTACTATAAGTACTAATTATTTTATTTCAAATTAGTACTAATTATTTAACTAACATTAAATTAGTACAAAAGTGTACTTCCGTGCACTTTCACTCAAAAATAGGTGAAAGTGGGAAGACCTTTTTTCATATAAGACAAAATGGGACAGAAATTAGAAAGAAATGATGACCCCAAGTTCTTGTATTCTCTTTCATATTTAACCAAACATTGCAAGTGTGAAAGTGGCCGAAAATCCGTCCACTTTCACACTTTCACACCCTACTTACAGCCATCAAAAGAGCCCCTAGGAGTAAATAAGAGGGTTCTGTGTGCTGTGCATGTGAGTTTGGTGTTGTATTTACACACTACCTATGTTGTGCGAATAGGCACACGAATATGGACACAATACATTTACAAAATACAGACATTTCCAACTAGATAGAAGATAGTTACCTATGTTGCACGAGTATGGATATGGACACGATACAGATATGGACATAATGTTGCTGCCTCCGTGCTAGCTACAATATAGTGAGTGTGCATTTGTGTAACATGTAAACTAGTCGACTATTTAGTGTATGACAGCTGTTTCTTCAAATCCTTGCTCTCTTTGTGCCTCTTCAATAAGCGCAAACAATGAAGGGACGTTTTTCTTTTCCTGAACAGATTATCTAAACCCATTCCACGCATACGATGAAGGCAACCTATCCTGGCTGGTAAACTTTTTTTTATTTATGTTTAATTGCATACTTGTGATGATTGGCCTTGGTGTGAAATTCTTTATTTCCACTGAAACTAGTTTTGTGCCTTGTTGATAAACCATTTCCTCCATGTTGGTTGTCTCTGAGCATCTAACTTTATTCACAATTGGCATACAAGTTTTATGGGAAACCAGACGATGATGCCATGCAGTCTATTGTTTACTTAACTCTTTAGGAACTGAAAATATGAACTCAAATTTTCACTTATGCCATTTTGTGTTAGCAAGAGATTAAAAATTTGGTGGAAGACTGAAATTATCTTTAGATATATTTGAACCTAGCTATTGCTCTAGCACTGAATATATTGAATCTAGCTATTGCCCTAGCACTGAATATCTCTAGTATTTATGACTTACATCATCTGTTATTAAGGCCCACAAATGTTCATGTATGTGATGCTTTCTATCTGTGCATGCCTGGTTCCCATGTGCTTATGTTCATGTCGGAACAATACTTTCATGTATGTTGTGAACCAACAGTATAGTCAAGCTAATTTAACACTCTTCTTAATTATAGAAGTATATGGGTTAAGAATGAGCACAAAGATAAGCCTTTGGCAGAAAGATGGCATATATGGAAACATGGAAGAATGTGCTAATGTTGAAGTGAAGTTTAGAGAGAGAGATAAGAGAAGGAGAAAAGTAGGAGAAGAGAGAATATGAGAAAGGAGATTGCAAGGGCATTAAAATCCTATGTTGCATCTCATGTCTATTTATATTGATATGCATTATACCCACAATTACTATTATACCATCATAAGATAAATAACAAAATAACAACACCCTCTCTCAAGATGGAGAATATAGATCAGACATGCCCAGTTTGCTACATAAATCAGAAAATTGACCACGAGCAAGTGATTTGGTGAGGATATCACCTAATTGATCCTCCGACCGAACATTATGAGTGACAATCTGTTTCTTCAGCAACAAATCACGAACAAAATGACAATCCACCTCGATATGCTTAGTGCGCTCATGAAACATCAGATTACTTGCGACAAAAATTGCTGACTGATTGTCACAATACATCTTCGTCGGAATATGAATCATAATTCCTATTTCATGAAGAAGAAACTGCACCCACATCATCTCAGAAGCTGTATGAGTCATCGTACGGTACTCGACCTCTGCACTAGAACGAGCCACAATATTTTGTTTCTTACTACGCTAGGTGACAAGATTGCCACCCACAAACGTACAATAGCCAGAAGTAGACCTATCACTGCGAATGCCTGCCCAATCAGCATCACTGAACCCCTTTTACCGTAAGCAACTGGGAAGGTTTGTACAATAAACCATTTCTAGGTGCACCCTTAAAGTATCGAAGAATGCGAGAGAGTCTCCCAATGTGGTTGCCGAGGGGCATGCATAAACTGACTAACTACTCCAACTGCATAGGTGATGTCTGGTCGTGTAACAGTAAGATATATAAGTTTGCCAACTAAACGTCTATAATATCCAACATCCTCAAATAACTCTCTTCTGTCAGCATTAAGCTTGTCATGATAATCCATAGGAGTCTCAACTGGCCGACACTCCAGCATCCTAGTCTCGGAGAGCAAGTCTAGAACATACTTGCGCTATGACAGATACACATCCTTCTTAGATCGAGCAACCTTGATTCCAAGAAAATATCGAAGAAGACCCAAATCCTTAGTATGAAACTGACGACTAAGGTAGGCCTTCAAGCCCATAATTTCAGCATGATCACTCCCAGATATAATGATATCATCAACATAAATAATCAACATGATAATACCTGCTGAGGAAGAATGACAAAATACTGAATGGTCTGATGTGGTGCACCAAAATTTATACTGAATAAGAACTAAACTGAACTTGCCAAACCAAGCTCGAGGTGACTGTTTCAGTGCATATAATGCTTTCTTCAATCGACATACGATTTTTTTATTTCCTGCCATAATATATTCCGGTGGTTGATCCATATAAACCTCCTCCTGTAAGTTACCATACAAGAAAGTATTCTTTATGTCCAGCTGATATATAGACCATTGACAATTAACCACCACAGAAATAAGAATCCGAACTGAATTTAGCCGAGCCACTGGAGAGAGTCTCCATATAATCTACACCATATGTCCGAATATACCCTTTTGCAATCAACTGTACCTTGAGGCGCTCAACTGAACTGTTGGGATGATATTTAACAGTGTACACCCATCTACAACCCATTGTCTACTTTCCAACAGGAAGTGATGTAAGCTCTAAAGTCTAATTTTGATGTACATCTCCTCATCCATTGCACTTTTTCAACCAGAAGATAGACATAGTCTGTTTGTAAGTTTTGGGAATGAAAATAGAAAATGAAACAGCAAATGCATGAAAAGATGAAGAAAAACGGTATAATAAAACATAATTAGAAATGTGATGCTTATTCTTTGTAGATGTAAAAGAAATACCACGGTTATACGGGCCCCTGATGGAAAGCTATATAAGACAGACCCGTGCGTCCAACCCTTAGCGGCAAATGCGCAGGGTCCGTCTCAAAAGTCTTCCACTGACGATCTGAAAAAAGTTCTTGTACGGACCCTAGATCAGGGAGCAAAAATACCACCCACGCACTCGTGCGCTCGGTCTACCCATGCTTACGAAAATAGTGCAAAGGTGAGTCAGCCCTCGTCTGACTTGCGCAATGTGATCAATCACAAGCGCAAGGTGAGGGAGGCAGCTATGGCATGCGAAGTGTCCTCCCCAGGACATCACTGTGCCAAAATCATCATCAACTGCTGCTGCAACAAAGTGGCAGTACCTACAAGTAGACAGTCGGCATTCCAACGACTGCACCCGAAGGCACCTATCCGGCAATAATCCAAAGATCAGGTGCAAACACCAGAGGAGGAGGAGCTGCCCTTCGTCTCATGTTACTCAGCTCGTAAGGTCCCTTCCACTACAGTAGGAAGGAATTCCAGCACCTCCAGTCCGTCACTCTCAACAAGCACATTGAGAAGGCAATTACCAGGAGGACCAGCAGCGGGACCTGCAGAAGGAGTTTTTCAGGGCAACCGCTCGAAGAAGTTATCAGCTGCTGGAGGTAGTTCTTCCTCAGAACCCCTGGGGTTACACAAGCTGGGGGTAGTAATCCCCCGGACCTATATGACAATCCGGTGTTCCGAGGAGATGATGATTCCCATGGAACGTATGCTGAAGTCCCTGGGGGTAGCCACCCTCGGAAAGAAGACGCTGCCTCCTACGTTGGGGGTAGTACTCCTTCTGAGTCCGAATAAGGTGCGACACTGCCAACCTTCCCAGACGACTATTCGTTGCAAGAGTCCGAAGCGGAAAGTGCTACGTCTACAGTCCCGTCCATCTCTCCTCATGTAAGAACGGCATACATGGCGGGGTACGAGCATGAAGGCCCTAGTGATCGGCAGTGCCTCGAGGCCCTCGAGGCCATGATGCAGACCATAAGCAAATCAATGCAAGCCTTGACCCAAGCAGTGCTAGACATCAAGGCAAGTGTAGCCTCCTAGCCACCAAGGGCCTCAGGTCAAATAAATCAGGACCATGGGACCAATGGGGACTCGAATGCAACCGCTCCATCTGCGGGTGGCCGTCATGCTCTACCAGGACCGTCTGCTCCTTTTGCGTCAGATGAAGTCCGAGAAGCAATAAGGGAAATCTGAGAAGCAATAAGGGCTCGTCTGGACCCGCTGGGCAATAGGGACATACTATGCGAGCTCGGGATACGACAACCATACCCCCCGAGTTGAAAGATGTGCCATATCTTCCCAGGTACAAACCCTTCAATCTGAATCCATATGACGAGAAGACATCCTCCCGTCAGTACATGAGTTATTTTGAGACGACAACAAGACACCTACCTCGCAATGATGCTCTCCTCACCAAGCTCTTTGTGGGGGCATTGTCCGGAGTAGCATTCGACTGATTTTGCAGTCTGCCAGATAACTGCATCTCGTCATTTGACGATCTCAAGAGTCTTTACTCAAAAGATTCTATGATGGAGGAAGCGACATGACGATGTCCTTCCTGATGGATGTTACCCAAGGGGAAAGGGAACTCGTCCGAAATTATTTCGAGCGTTTCCGACAAGCAGCGTTGAGGCTGCCTCCAGCCAATCCTGAGTCAACATTGATAGACATTTGCTGCCGAAACTTACTTCCGGCAGTCAACCTCTGGATGGACGACGGTAAGTTCAAAGACTGGACGTCATTCATCATAAGCGCTGTTAGCACTGAGAAGAAGGTCAAGGACGTCCGGCTCTTGGAAATCCAAATTTTCGTCTCCGATGATAGGGGAAAGCATCCCAACAACAACAACAGCGGCAACAACCGCGAGGGAAAAGAGAAGCAAGCCCTGGTGGCCAACTTAACCAAGAAGTCCGAGCAAAAGCCGACTGAGGTTCCAAAGCTCCAGGAGACTTACTCCTTCGAAGATGACGATGTCATGCCCATCTTCGACGTACTGATGAAGGATGGTAAGCTTCGGCTCCCCGATATCAAGCGCCCTGTAGAGACAACCGAGATGAACAACCCGAAGTACTTCCACTTTCATCGGTACGTCCACCATGCGACGCGGGATTGCTATACACTTAATCGGTACATCCAGCGCCTGCTTGACACCACGACCCTTACCTTGGACTTCGACGACATGACAGTTGCCATCAACATGGGGTCCCTCCAATTTGGTAACTTTTTCGCGACGGAAGTCCAGGACGGAGTCATCCCGATCCCGAGGGAAACAATGGAGGTAGTCAATCTTCCACCAGCTTGCGACCAAGCAGCCGGACTGATACCTCTTACTACACCTTGGGGCGAGATCATGTGGGTCCACTCGGATCTTGTCCCAGACTTGATGCAACAATCAAAGGCTTCCGCCGTCAAGTCTAAAGCACGAAAAACCAAGTGCTATAAACCAGATTCTCCCCAGCCAAAACTCTTACTTCCTAGTCCAAGCTAAGAAGAGGGGAGACAGACTCATTATCTTCGACAAAGTAGAATGTCCTCGATCCTTCGTCCCCGAAGAACTAGATCTAGAGCCTGATACCTGCAAAATGTCACTCCACCGATATAGTTCTCAAGCCAAGCACCTTATCCAGAAGATGGAGTACGATCTGAAGACCACTAAGGGCTTAAACTACGGCAAAGGCCGAAGGCTGCATCTGCGTCTGCCTGCTCCTACAGGCAAATCCGAGGACTACTACCATAAGACCAAGCATGGCTTAGTGTATGTAACGCCTCCCACAACCCCTGAGGGTTCAAATGAAGGAGACGAGGCGCACTCTCACTATTCGCAATCTTCCGCTTGGGACTCCGACATCAGTATCGGGGAGATGCTCCAACAAACATTGTCTGCCAACATGGTGTCAGTTGACCCTGAGGAAGACGAGAATCCACTGGAACTCTTTGAAGTAGAACCGTGGGCCCAACGCCTAGACACAATAGGAGATGCGGTTCGAACAACGAGAACCTCCTACCGAGGACGAAGTCGTACAAGTCAATTTGGGTGACGAATCCTCCCATAAACCTATCTTCATCAGCAAGAATCTGACTGATGAGGATCGGGAATCCCTGCTACAGCTTGTCAGGGAATACATTGATGTCTTTGTCTGGAGCTACGAAGACATGCCGGGACTGGACCCACAAATCACGGTCCACAAACTCAACATCTCGCCGAACGCTAAGCCTGTCAAGCAGCAGCAACGACGGTTCTGGCCGGACATTATGAACGCCATCGAAGCTGAAGTCAAACTGATAGCCAGTGGCTTCATCCGCGAGGAACAACATCCGGATTAGGTAGCCAACATCGTGCCCGTTATAAAAAAGAACGGGAAGATTCGAATCTGCATCGACTTCCGTAACTAAACGCGGCATGCCCAAAGACGAGTTTTTCCTTCCGATCACTGACATTATGATCGACAATAATTGTGGCTTCAAACGCATGTCCTTCATGGACGGATTCTCAGGCTACAATCAAATCAAGCTATCTCCTGAAGACGAGAACCATACATCGTTCAGAACGCCGATAGGAGCATACTGCTACACAGTCATGCCTTTCGGTCTGAAAAACGTATGTGCTACATACCAACGAGCTATGAGCACCATTTTTCGTGAACATCTGCGCAAGACGATGGAGTGTTACGTTGATGACATCGCTGTCAAGACCCGCTCTAAAGATGATCACCTCCGAGACTTAAGGACTGTGTTCGACCTAATGCGTGCACACCGCCTCAAGATGAATCCGCCAAGGAACCTCCGGAAACTCTGCGGCCTTCAAGGGAGGCTGACATATATCAGGAGGTTCATATCAAACCTCTCTGGGCGTTGTCGGCCGTTCACCCAGCTCATGAAGAAATGTCTCCTTTGTCTGGAATGAAGAATGCCAACGCTCGTTTGACGACATCAAGGGATACCTATCAAACCCTCCAGTGCTGGTAGCCCTGGTCTTGGGGAAGCCTTTCTTGCTTTATGTACACGCGATAGATCACTCCCTCGGTGCTCTATTAGCCCAGAATAGTGATGTAGGCCACGAGCAAGCCATCTATTATCTCAGCCGGATGATGGTTGGTGCAGAGCATAGGTACACCCTCGTCGAGAAGGAATGTCTTGCTCTAGTATTTGCTGTCCAGAAGACTCGGCATTACGTGACTCGACAAACCATTCATGTGATCTTATGAGTCAATCCTCTCAGAGTTCTCATGACCAAACCGGGGGTGCTCAGTTCCCGCCAAGCTACCTGGGAAATACTACTGTCTTCATACGACATGGTGTTTGTCCCACATAAAGCCATCAAGGGTCAAGTACTGGCTGACTTTCTGGCAGAACATCCGATGCCAGAAACCTCAAAACTCTACGACGAGATTCCAGACGAAGTGGCGGACTCAAATGTGACTTCATGCGAGGCTGTTTGGTGAATGTTCTTCGACGGTGCTTCAAGAACAAGGCCTAAGGACGATATCATTGTGGGGGTCGGGATAGTACTAATCTCCCCATACGGTCTGGTCATCAACCGTGCCTACTCTTTCACAAACCCGTGCTCCAATAATGTGGCAGAGTACAACACCTTGGTCGTTGGGCTCCAACTCACCAAACAAGTAGGAGTGGAGTATCTGGAGGCCTACGACGACCCCAAATTAATAGTCAGTCAGGTCCGGGGTGAGTACGAAGTCCGGCATGAAGACTTGATTCCTTACCACCAAGCTGCGCTTGGCATCATCTCAACCTTAAGGGATTCTTCATTGAGCATGTCCCTCGGCTGCAGAACGTCGAGGCAGATGCCCTGGCCGGCCTCGCTGCCTCCTTGGCAGTTCCAGACAACACCCATCAGCTAATCATAGTGATCGGTCGAGAGCTGGTATGCTCCAAGAATAACCTCTGCCTGTGTCTGAGTTATGCGGTGAAAGTACACTGATATCCAAGACTAGAGGCTTCAATTCATTGACTACGCGGTCTATGGAATTCTTTCCGAGAATCCAAAGGAAGCCACATCGATCAGAAGACGTTCCCTCCGGTTCTATTACGATACAACTACCAAAATGTTGTATCGTCGGTCCTACGACGGCCTTATGTTATGATGCCAATCGAATACAGAAGCGAAGCATGCCCTCCGCGAAGCTCACGACGACATCTGCGACACACACTAACCCGGCCCAAAGTTACGGGACCGTCTTCGGAGAATGGGTTATTACTGGCCGACAATGGTAGCAGAGGCCATTAATTATGCAAGAAAAGTATCCATTCGACCAAGGCCCAACGAGAGCGCGTATGCGACTACGACGCCATGCGGCCACAGAAAGACACATGCGGCCAAGTTGCTATGTGGCCTCCAACTCACAAGATCTTTCCGTTACAACTGAAGAGATTTGCACAGTTGGTGCTGACTACGTGTCCAGCTGACCAAGTCATGTACACAACGGGTTGAAAATAATCCCAAAATCTCTTAAACTGCATCTCAACCAAGACCACGTGACAATCTGCCCATGGCATGCAACTACAGTTGCAACCGCATTCTGTTGAAGGAGCCTTATGCGGCCACCAAACAGAGGCATATGCGGCACCCATAGCCCATCAACATGATGACTATAAATATGAGCAACTTGGACGTCCCAAAGGTTAACCTTTTCTGCTTCAGAGAGAGACCATACCCTCCCAGAGAGCTGCGTACATGCACCCAAGCTCAAGAGAAGAGAAAAGAGCAAGAGAGCACCCCTCACTCACGTGTCGGATCGTCAACGGAGTAAATGAGCTGCCATAGCGCTCTTTGTCCATCGTCACGTCCTAGAATCAAAAATTTGTACTTAGATTATCTGTCTAGGACATTTCTGTACTTTCTTCTGTTTGTTATTAAAGCAATCAATTTTAATGACGAATATCTAAAATGTGTTGATGTTTGCGTTCGGTTATACCATTTTGTTGAGAGGTATAAACACAATTGGTTTGATTAATCATACCACGATCAACACAGAAACTATTTGCAGAAGATTGAGTATACTCTAAAGCATTTTCAGGACACAAAATTTTGATGCGTTTATCAAGCTGAACATAGATTTTATTATAAAAGGCAGATAACACATTTGGAAACTCATATCTTTCTTTCAATAAATAATTCCAAGTCATTCTGGAATAATCATAAATAAAAATAACAAAGTACTGAAATCCTTTCGGACTTTTGACTCTAGATGGACCCTAGATATCAGAATGAACAAGATCAAAAGACTGTAACTGACGACTCTCAATACGATGAGGAAATGAACTACAATGATTCTTGCCTAACTGATAAGCCTCACATTCAAGACTAGAAATATGACTCAAACTAGGAACAACTTGACATTTGGATGATGCTGAGAGAGATACTCAGGGTCGGGCAACCCTATAAGGGTTTTTCAACTACAAGATGAACTTGATAAGGTGGTCCAAGAAGATCACACCATGTCTGAGTATGCGGCTCTGCTGAAGAAGTATTTGTCAGATCTCGACCACTATGACCCCATTGGCCTGAAAGATAAGCAAGTGGAACCGACATTTGCGAAACATTATAAGAAGTTCATGGAGTATGTTTTGCGACAAAGGATGATGGAGTTCCTGAAGGGGCTCAACCTAGCATTTGAACAGAGGAGGAATATCCTACTTGCTCAACCCAGACTGCTATTATTGGAGGAGGCCATAGCTGCTATGGCACAAGAAGAGGCACGACTGAAGCTGATGCTTAGCACAACTAGCTCTCTGGGGGAAAAATTAGCTCTAGCAGCTTTTAACCCAAATCTTTCCAGAGGGGGAGGGTGCTACTGTAGTGCCTCAAATCCCGATCCGACCGGGATGTGCACTACGTAATTGGGCTTGTGGCTAGTCCGTTTGAGTCATAACTTAGAACTTCGGCATCTTCTTGCCACGGACAAAATGCGATGATCCTTTCCAACTCATGGAAAGGCCTCTATTGAAACGAGTCCAATAGTTTTCGTGTTTGGTTGCTTGGTTTTCTTGATTGCCGCTTTGGGATTTGATTTGGTGTTGCTTTCGATTTGCTTGGTTTTCGCTGCTGGTTTTATCGTTTGGAGCTTTGATTCTTGGGGAGTTCGGCAAGGAAGGATAGGCAAGATTCTAATTGGTGCTCGTGCTGTGCAGGTCCGCGTAACTGACGTTTGATCGTCGCTAGGCGGGAATCTTTGTTTCAGCTACCTTTTCCTTAACCAGTGAGTGGTTTGGACCCTTCTTTCCTACTTCTTCACGCCAACATCTTTAATGTTTCAAACGTTCACTCGATGATGCCCGGTTAGACGCCTAGGAAATCCTTTGCCACAATGCATGCCAGCCACTAAGAAAGGAACAGGGGATTTGTAGACTAATATTTCTATATGCTTGCACACCTTATAACTGAGTTTGTTTATAATGGGGATTGGTTGTTGGTGGTGGCCTAGTGCCTCGGACGGAGTTTGGACCTATGGGATATCAAAATCGGAACACCGCGTTGAGAAAATATGAACTGTTGCATGAGATATATATATTGCTGCTTAACTTCTTTTGTTTCAATCGATGCATTGTATGATATATGAATTGTTCATGCATTTGCATGGTCTGGGACAACTTGTGCACAAGGTTTGGCATTTCCTCGAAACGGCTTTCCGGGGCACTGGAACCGTATCGATCCGGAGGAAAATATTTGATTCGTGCTCGTCACGATGCATTGCGGGACCTCCAGCAGGACTTGCTACCCGGGCTGATAGGGCGCGCCGCTAATGCTTGAATATGTCCCTAAGGTGTCGATCACACCAATGACCGCATAGACTAGAACACATGCTAATTTATTGTCTTGTGCAGATGGTAAGTATACTTGTGTTTCGTTGCAGGGAAGGCGTGCATCGGTTGAGTAAGCAATCGATGCACTGGTTGGATTCGATATTATTTTCATTCCTATCAAAACATGCAACTGATATGAATTGAATTCACTTGCCTCTTTATAGAAGTCATCTTAATGCATGCTCGCCCCTAATAAGCTAGTGTCGATTTAGTCGAGTGGGTTCATCCCGCTCACCAGTACAAGTTGAGTACTGACCCACGTTGTGGGCAACTATTTCAGGCACTCAGACGGTGCAACGCTAGTGGATAGACGAGGAGGCGTTAGGAGCACCTCTATTTTGAAGTATAGTTGGAGTCAGATCATTTTGGAGGCTTGGACTTTCAACCTATACAAGGGCGTAATGTATGAACGACGTGGACTATCTGATGGAGCGCGCCCTGCCTTTTGAGTTTATCTTTTGTAATGCAAATCAAGTAGCCGAGAGGCGCATCAATGTAAACTTTATGTAAATTACTCTGAATTATCAATGAAAAAGCATGTTTCTTCCTGCACTGTGTTCAAATCTCTGTGAATGTGTTTTATAAATTGTGTTTCAAAATGGGTTCCTATAACTGCAAGTTCTTGCCTTGTACGAGCGCAACTCCAGGCTCGTACGGCATCACGCCCCAAGCGAGGACGAATCGGTTCCGTAAAGGATCAAGCGAGGACGACCGACCCTTTCGGGATCGGGGCGTGACATATGGAAATATTTGATTCGTGCTCGTCACGATGCATTGCGGGACCTCCAGCAGGGCTTGCTACCCGGGCTGATAGGGCGCGCCGCTAATGCTTGAATATGTCCCTAAGGTGTCGATCACACCAATGACCGCATAGACTAGAACACATGCTAATTTATTGTCTTGTGCAGATGGTAAGTATACTTGTGTTTCGTTGCAGGGAAGGCGTGCATCGGTTGAGTAAGCAATCGATGCACTGGTTGGATTCGATATTATTTTCATTCCTATCAAAACATGCAACTGATATGAATTGAATTCACTTGCCTCTTTATAGAAGTCATCTTAATGCATGCTCGCCCCTAATAAGCTAGTGTCGATTTAGTCGAGTGGGTTCATCCCGCTCACCAGTACAAGTTGAGTACTGACCCACGTTGTGGGCAACTATTTCAGGCACTCAGACGGTGCAACGCTAGTGGATAGACGAGGAGGCATTAGGAGCACCTCTATTTTGAAGTATAGTTGGAGTCAGATCATTTTGGAGGCTTGGACTTTCAACCTATACAAGGGCGTAATGTATGAACGACGTGGACTATCTGATGGAGCGCGCCCTACCTTTTGAGTTTATCTTTTGTAATGCAAATCAAGTAGCCGAGAGGCGCATCAATGTAAACTCTATGTAAATTACTCTGAATTATCAATGAAAAAGCATGTTTCTTCCTGCACTGTGTTCAAATCTCTGTGAATGTGTTTTATAAATTGTGTTTCAAAATGGGTTCCTATAACTGCAAGTTCTTGCCTTGTACGAGCGCAACTCTAGGCTCGTACGGCATCACGCCCCAAGCGAGGACGAATCGGTTCCGTAAAGGATCAAGCGAGGACGACCGACCCTTTCGGGATCGGGGCGTGACAGCTACAACTGTGGAGACCCTGGACACTTCATCAATTTCTGTACGAAATCCCTGAGAGGCAAGTCCAGCTGCCGCAGACGCAGCCGTGGAGGGCGTAGGGGTGGCAGAGGAGGCTATGCTGGTGGCAGAAGTAATCATTCCGGATGACACAAGACAAAACTGGCAGAAGAGGGAAGTGAGAGTCAGTCACCCGATATGACCCCTAGTGAGAGGAAAATGCTAGAGATATAGAGAAGCATGAAGCTTGGAACCAGCGACAGTCGAGCCAACACCTCTAGGGCATCAACTCCAACCACCTCCGTGGGTAACATCACCTACTATGTCCATACAAGCACATGTATACCTGCTCATACCCTGGCATCTATCCACAGATCAGGTTGGATAATTGACTCTGGGGCATCCCGCCATGTCACGGGTACCCATGATGAGTTCCAAGATTAAACTTACCTGACGACGCCTGAAAGCATTCAGACTGCTGATGGTACGGCTAGACCCATTATGGGTAAAGGCACAATTGAATGTACTCCTTCCATAACCCTTACTGATGTCTTGCATGTTCCATCTTTTTCCGTTAATCTATTGTCCATTAGTGCCATTGTTCTTCAACTTAATTGTGTTGTTTCCTTTGACATTCCTAAGGTAATTTTTTAGAAGAAGGGAACGGAAAGACGGTTGGGGACTGACACTTAGCATAAGGGACCATGGTACTTGGACAGGGGTGGGCTGGACGTAACACTAGCGTCACTGGTAGAAGAAGCACAACCGGAGGAGCCGCGAAGAACAGTGGAAGCATAATTATTACTTCAAAATCAGCGCATGGGACACTCTTCATTCAGTCTACTGAGTCAGATGTATCCATCTATGTATCAAAAGGCTAATAAACAAAAGTTGGTTTGTGATGCTTGTGAGCTTGGAAAATATACCAAAAGCTCTTATGTGAGTTCTGGAAATAGAAGTTGAGTTGCTTTTGATATGATACACTCTGATGTATGGGGGCCTTGTCCTACAACTGGAGTTAATGGTTTTAAATGGTTTGTCACCTTTATTAACTGCTACACTCGTGTCACCTGGGTATACCTAATGAAGAGTAAGAGTGATGTCTTTGCATGCTTTCAAGATTTTTATCGCAGGATTACAACACAGTACAGTGCTAAAGTGAAGATTTTGAGATCTGACAATGTGACAGAATACACCAACAAGGCTATTGAAGAGTACTTATCAGCCCATGGGATACAACATCAGACTTCGTGTGCCTATACACCAGCATAGAATGGCGTGACAGAGCAGAAGAACATACACCTGTTAGAAGTAGCACGATCAATGATGTTTGCCATGAATGTTCCTAAACACTTGTGCGGTCATGCCGTGTTGACGGCTGCATATCTCATCAACATGATGCCCTCTCAGGTGTTAGGATGGAAGACACCGTTTGAGATGCTTACATGAGAGAAAAGTATATTGTTCCCCCAAAGGTATTTGGATGTGTATGTTTTGTGAAAGATAACAGACCTGCGGTGGAAAAGTTGGACTCTCGGACAGTGAAGTGCATCTTTGTTGGCTACTCAGGGTGTCACTACCACTTTTCCAGGCAAGGGTATTTTTGTAATTTCACCATTTTAAATAATTATTTATTTAATTAATCTGCTGAGTTATATAAACTATTCATATTGTTAGTGATTTTTGGTTTAGGTCAAGCCCTAGAACCCATTAGGTCAAACCCTGTTGACTAAACCCTAATTTGGAAACCAATTCTAGTGAAACCCTAGAATTCACATGTTAGGGTGAACCCTCAAACTCTAGACTGGCTAAACCTTAGCTAATTAGGTTCTACATGACCTAACCTAGGGGTTAAACCTAGGCCATACACTAGAAACCCTAACTGGGCCTATATATATAAAAGGAACCCTCTTGTTCTTCATATAGAGAGAGAAACCCTAGCCTCCATCTAGAGAAACATCTCCCCACTCCAAAAATTCGAAACCCTAACCCTAGGTTTCATTTCCTCCTCCTCCAAAGCAAGGAAATCAGGAAACTTGGGTCAAGGAAACTCGGAAAGGAAGAACTTTCATAGAAGAACCTTCCCTGCAGGTAAAACTCTAGTTTTTACTCCTTTAATTTCTGTTTTTAGATGGAAATGGCCATTAGGAACCCCCAAATCTGTGTGTAGTTCGATTTTAGGGTTTTTGGATTAGGTTTTGGTGACCAACAGAGTTTTCCCCAATTAACAGAACCCTAACCCTAGATATTCGAAGGTAGGTTGATTTCATCTCATGTGGGTAGGTTGATACCCGATTTTTAGGGTTTTTGGTTAGAGGGATTCATGGGTTTTAAGTAATTTTCGTTCTGTACTGTATATGTTTGATGAAATGCCAAAAGGGATGAACACCTGTTTCACCTATCTAATCCACTCTAAGATAATCTAAAATGATGTATGATGTCTATATATATTATACATATGTATATAGATTGATGTATGTTGTATATCTCTATCTATGTTGTAGATGTGTGTGGGTGTTTAGAAGGGGGATTTCTGTGAATAATTCACTGTGCAATCGGGTAGGTGTATTGGGGAGTTTCTGTGTTCAGTCGGGCTGTGCATAAACCATTGGTGTAGATGTGTTAATGTAGTTCATTAGAGATGTGTAGTTCAATAGAGAGGGTGTGTCCTTGTTCAGAATATCTGTGTATGGCTGTTAGTTTATGTTTCAGTGTGAATCTCAGAATATCCTTGTGTATTCCTGTATGTTAATTCCTATGTGTATCAGTTAGCCTAAGACTGTGTATAAGATTACCTGTGTATATGCTGTCAGTTTTATGTGTCAGTAGGTATTTATGTATTCAGTATAGATGTATCAGCAGTAAGAAGGGGGTTTGGGCCAGGTCTGTGTGCAGGAATTTCACATGTGTGTGTGTGTGTGAGTTGTGTGTTAGATACCTGTGTTTTGGTAGTGTATTAGTGTAGAATTCCAGATTTCAGTGAGTATCAGTTTTAAACTGTGTGTATTAGAGTGTCTCTCCCTGTGTGTGAACAAATGTGGACTTATGTCAGTTTAAATTCTGTAGAACAGTGTGTATGTATATGTATGTTGTGTTTATCAGTTTGGTTTGTGTGTGCCTTTGTGGTATCGGGTTATGAGAACTAATACTGTGTAAATTGGGTATCAGTTTCCTCTCAGAACCTGTGAATATAGGACAGTTGGCCTAGTGTAGCTTGTGGTAAACTGTGTCCAATGCCTGTGTGTAACTAGATACCTGTGTGTGTGTACAGTTGGTTTGGGAAGAACTGTGCAGATTTGGATAGGGTATCAGAGTATCCCTGTGTATCAGCAGTGAGGTTTCAGTTGGGCAAAACTGTGTGTAACTCTGAGTGAGGTTGGTTAAGTTCAGTGAGTTGTGTGTGTATACTGTCAGTGTGTGTCTTAGTGTAGTGTGAACTGTGTAGAGTTTCAGTTCCTGTGGGTAGGTTTTACATGTGACTGTGTGAGAGAACTATGAGGGTTTAAGAAAGCAGGGTCCTGTGTGTTCAGTAGGCAAATCAGGGTGTATATTTATGTGTGTGTGTGCAGTGAGTATCCTAGTAACTGGGTTCCAGTATTGTGAATGTTGTATCTGTGTCCATGGGTGATTAGGTGTGTGTGTGAGTGAGGGATTGTATCATCAACTAGTGAAGTAGAGTTAGTATGCACTGTGTGTTAGATAGCTAGGTGAGTGTGCAGTAAGGGAAAAAAACAGAGTGCCTGTGAGTGATTGTGAGGACTGGGTAAAATGTAGTGTATGTTGTGTCTACCCTAGAGTATCAGTAAGGTAAGGTGGTTTGGGATATTGGGTTGGACTATAGTGTCAGTTAAGTAGTAGGTATCAGTCATATGTGGGTAAATGCTAAGGGTGTCAGTTAGGACATATACTCAGCATATATATATGTAAGTTATTTACACTAATAGCATATAGTATAAGAAATAGTAACTAGTTTCAGCAAGATACCAATATACCACACTATATGAGTTATATATAATGATAATACCTAGTATAATGAATATTAGCTAGTATTAGTAGTATTACTAAATATAATCTAATATTAGTAAGTATAGAACATATCATATAGTGTATTTAACTAGTATTAGTTAACAATAGCTAGTATGAACCTAGAAGCAAGGTATTAACTAGTTTCGACCAAAAACCTAGAGTTGACTTAGTAAACCTAGTGTAGACCTAGAAATGGCCTAACACCCTCATTTCAAATTAGCTAATCTCTTTAATATTCCAAACACCATTTTAACAGTATTATCTTATATATAGGTCATTGTGATCCCACTTTGGACCTCGATCCTCACATTTTGCTCAGGACCACAGGCGAGTACATTCTCTGACAGTTTTCATGGTTGATTACTTCTATAAATTGTAGTGTATTTCATACTTGATTCCGACACTATGGATACACGGGTTAGCACCCTAGATCCCCATCATGAGGAGTCGTGGTTGGAATCCATCGTGTTAGCTGGGGGATGGGGAACTATTAGTAGATTATGTGATCATATCCAAACATTATATGCACCATAGCTCACCCCACTTCTCACGTCGGGTGCGGCCTGACCACTTATATGCTCCATAGCTGTTATATATGATTAGCCTGACCATTATATGCACCATAGCTAACCATGCGGTTAGCCTGACCTAAAAGAATCATAGCTAATCATATATAACCAGCCTGATCTAGTCCCAAGCCGATCACATAATAAACTGATATTTCAATCACTTAGCTAGATGTTTTATCTTTATTCAGATTTACTTGTTCTAGCATTTACTACTTATCGCTCATTGCTAGATGCTCTATTGTCTATTTCATTTTCTCCAATACTTCACATGTTCAGCTTTTATTTCCATCTTGTATCTCTTACACTGTTTATAGATTTTGTCAATTTAATGAAACTGCTGTTAGTGCTTGTGCTTCGCTCCAATCCTGACTGGATAACAACATTTTCAGAGAACCTGGAGGACTTTTGCCCTACTCATTACGGCCCAGGAATAGAAGGAGATTTCACTCCAGAAATCCCAGAGGAGGTGCCTATCCTAGAGGAGAACTTGCCTGCCCATGCTTAGATTATATTTTTGCATTTATTGTTTTAGACTGAGACTGAGACTGAGATGTATTTATTTTTTTTGTGACTTTGTGAGGTCAGTTAGATCCAGGATTTGAGTTGGACTTCTTGTGGTTGGTTTTAAATAGAACTCTTTTCAATTCTCATCGTGCCATTATTCTTATAGCTGTGATTGAGTATATTATAGAACTGTGGTTTATTTTAGCATTGTCCTCCGTACGGAGTTGAGACTATCGACAGGATATACTTTATTTGTGACCTAGACAGCGTTCTACCGCCGATGCTGCGGCGTAGGCTGGACGTACCCACGACTCATGCCCAAATTCCGGGTGCGGGTCGTGACACAGGGACTCAGAAGGGATACTCTTGTTGGAGTCCGGTGGAGCGAATGCTCTTTGTAAGCATGAACGTTACATTTAGAGAGATGGAATCATACTACCATAATGGTTCAGGTGAAGGCTTCGCATTTGGTGACACACCTAACACAAGAGGTGTTAGGAGTGAGGGGGAGATGGTCCCAAGCGTGATTATCGGATCAGTTCCATATCCAATGATGGAAGCTAGTCCAAGGGAACAAGGGGGAGATAGCGAGGGTGGGAAAAGTGATGATGATGCACATAATCAGGAGGAAGAAAGTGGTGACAATCAGGAGGAAGAAAGTGATGCTCCAATGCAGGGGAAGAAAAAGACTACAGAACAATCTACAGAGCTCTAAGTCTACAGAAGGAGAAAGAAGTAGTCCACTACTGTGCCTATTACTGTGCCTATTGTCCATACTGTGTCATGTCCCTAGCCTAATCCTGCCCCAACTCTTGAAGATGCACCACCCGTACCGGATCCCTTTGATTCGGATGGTATGATCTCTTCACCACTTCCTCATATTCCCTTAAGGAGATATTCTCGCAGTAATGCGAAAAAGCCCCTAATCGTTATGGTTATGAACATGACATTGCCATTTTCTTATCCTACTCTAATATATCCCCTACCTATCGAGCATTCATTCCATCGTTAGACACCACCTCTTTGCCTAAGTGTTGGCAGGAAGCGAAGGAAGATCCAAGGTGGAGAGCTGCAATATTGGAGGAACTTGGAGCACTCGAAAGAAATGGAACATGGAGCTTGTTCCGTTGCCTAAAGAAAAAAGAGCAGTTGGATGCAAATGGGTCTTCACAGTAAATGAGACGCCAGAAGGAAAGGTGGAGCGGTACAAGACAATGTTGGTTGCAAAGGGATTCACTCAATCCTATGGCATCAATTATGATGAGACATTTGCTCCAGTGATAAAGATGAGCATTGTGACTGGTCTCCCTAGCAGCAAACTATGGGTGTCAGTTGTATCAATTGGATATGAAGAACGCTTTTCTTCATGGGGACCTACAAGAGAAAGTATACATGAAGACCCCCCCCCAGGGTTTTGCACGAAGCAGTCGACGAAAAATGTGTGCAAGATAAAGAAATCACTGTATGGACTAAAGCAATCTCTTCGAGCCTGGTTTGATAGATTCATAAAGGCTGTTACAGGCATGGGGTACCGCCAGACCAATGCAGATCATACGGTTTCTTCCAGCATGCAAGATGCCACATCACCATACTTGCAGTGTATGCGGATGATATAGTGATTACAGGTGATAATGAGTAGGAGATCACCCAGTTGAAGTCAAAACTCGCCAAGGAGTTTGAAGTGAAGGACTTGGGAATGATGAGGTATTTTCTCGGGATCGAGGTGGCTCGAGGAAGAGATGGGATCGTCCTCTCGCTTAGAGGAAGTATGTGCTAGACCTGCTTACAGAGACTGGTATGCTGGGATGTCGATCGACAGTCACTCCAATCAATCAGAAAGATAAGTTGGGTGCAGAGGCAGGAGAGCCTATTGATCGTGAGAGATATCAGTGACTTGTAGGCAGATTGATTTATCTAGGTCACACTTGCCCTGATATCTCAATTGCTGTGAGTGTAGTGAGTCACTATATGCATGATCCAAGGAAGGATCACATAGATGCAGTTTTTCGTATCATGAGATATCTGAAAGGGATCCTGGAAGAGGGCTATGGTTCAAAAAAATGGACACCTTGGTGTTGAGGGGTACTGCGATGCAGATTGGACAAGCTGCATGGACGACAGAAGGTCTACCTCAGGGTACTGTGTCTTTGTGGGGGATAACCTAATCTCATGGAGAAGCAAGAAACAGTCTGTGGTAGCACGATCGACTGCTGAAGTAGAGTATAGAGCTATGTCTCTGGGAGTGTCAGAGTTGCAGTGAGTAAGAACACTGCTGACGGAGTTGAAGCTGGACCAGGGAACACCGTTGCGTCTACTGAGTGATAGTCAAGCTGCAATAAGTATAGCTAATAATCCAGTCGAGTATGATATAACTAAGCACATCGAGATCGATCAGTTCTTCATCAAAGAGAAGCTTGAAAAAGGGATATTAAAGCTCGATCATGTTCGCTCAGAAGAACAAGTTACAGATTGTCTGACTAAGGGCCTTAATTCATCGAGTCTTTCTAAACTATGTGACAAGATGGGGATAATTGATATCTATCGCCCATCTTGAGGGGAGTGTTGAGAGTATTAGTGGGTGTTTAGTCCCACATCTAGTAGAATAGTAGAGAGAGGGTTAGCCTCTCCTATATATATGTAGTCCCATCCATCAATAAAATTAAGCCAAGTATTAAACTAAGTTTATATATATATATATATATATATATATATATATATATATATATATATCTTATTTAGTAAATTTAAAATTACACTTCAACACAATATTTTCTATTAAGTTCTTATATGCATTTTTCTTTATTTAAAACTTGAATTCAAATTCTATTTTAAACACACATTTATTTATTTCTAATTGTATTTAGTTTTATAGATAGATTTATGGATATAAATACAAATTAATTTGTACACATTCATACCAAATAAAGATAAACCCAATAACCCAATAAAACTTATTTACAAAAGTTTAAAATATGAGGGGTTTTACATACAGTGGGTCGGGTCGGGTAATATGGCCTTAGACTCTTGGGCTGAGGGGTTGGTCTAATGGCCTTGGTTAAGGTTTGAAAAAAATGACTTGTGTTGTAAAAGAATTTCATATATCGCATCTGGACTTCCTTCCATTTGCAAGTCTTAATTAAGTAGTCATTATGATTTGGAAATAAATTACTACTATGAGAGGTTATGCTATTCCTAATTATTACTAAAATTGCTTGATGAAAAATTATGAAAAATTCTTTTATTGGAATTGGGAAAAGAGAAGTTACAAGTTGTATCGATGATCTATCCTCAAGTCCCCTCGTATATGTAGTTGTCATACTCACATTGAGAGAAATTGGTCTTCAATATGAACGAGTCAAAGCACTTGTACTACTGCTGAAGAGATTGCTTCAACCCATATATAGATTGCTTGTTCTCGGATACGTGATCCTTCTTGTCGGCTCCATAAAACTTTGGATTGTCTTATGAAGATATTCTCTTCCAACTCACCGTGCAAAAATATCGTTTTGACATCTATTTGCTCCTATTTTATATCCTGAGTTGCTACTACTGCCAGTAACACCAGAAGATGTATGCTTGACCATAGATGAGAATATCTCGTTATAGTCAACCCCCTTCTCCCGAGCCTACCATTTCGTGACTAACCATGCCTCTTATTTCTCATTGTCCTTCTTCCTTAATATATATTTGCATCCAATAACCCTTTTGTCCTTTGGTAGTTCGATCAAATCTACGTACCATTCTTCCAAAGTGACTCTATCTCCTCTGTTTATGGCAACTATCTAGCAATTTATGCCATCTTACCTAATAGCCTCCTTATAATCGTATGGATCTCCCGTTTAATGCAAAATGTCTTCGAAAATATACCGCATTGGTTCTTGTGTAAGCCTTGATCTTCTTTATGCTATTGCCTTTGGGTCCTACTGAGTTGGTCCTCATTATCCATCTCTATAAACTACCACCCTCCCTCCTCCATACTAATAGGTTGTAACGGTGATTCGAAGTCCGCATCCTCATTAGTGCTAAGAACCTCCACCTCTATCTCCAACGGGACATCTTTGTCTAATGTGTCACTCACCTCACCTCCGTATACTGTTCTTCCATTATTTTTAACATAAAAGGCTCATCGAGATCACATCGCCACTCCTGAACATCCCTTCTATTTTCTAGATCCTACAACTTGTATTATTTGACTCCATGTTTGAACCTCAAGAAAACATACCACTTTGACTTCGACTCGAGTTTGGTTCTAACCTTCGGATTCACGAGTGAATATGAAGGGCACCAAAACACACACAAAGAATCATAAATGATTGGCTCTACTCTCCATAACTCCTTAGGAATCTGAAGATCGATGAATGTAAATAGTGATCTATTGACCAAATAACATGCATGACTTAGTGTCTCTGCCCAGAAGTCCTTTGTAAGATCGGCCTGCAACCATATACTACTGGCTCTCTCTAGTAGTGTCATGTTTACCTACTCTACTGCCCCATTTCAATTTGGACACCCTGGTACTGTCCATTACCTTTGAATTCCCTGCTCCATGCAGTAGTCCTGAAACTCCATTGAGGTGTACTCACCTCCATTGTCTGGTCGCAAATACTTCACTGTATGTCCCTTTTAATTCTTCACGGCTATCTTCTACTTGCAGAATCTAGTAAACACCTTTGACTTGTGTTTAAGGAAATAAACCTGCACTTTCTGTGAGAAAACATTAATAAAGGTGATGTAGTACTCGATACGTCCCTTTGATCGAATCTACGATGCCCCCCCCCCCCCCCCCCCCCTCCCCCCACAAATACGTCCTAGTGAATGTAATCGAGAAGTCCTTTGGTGTTGTGCACTGCCTGCATAAATCCAACCTTATGTTGCACGCCTTCAGACCCTTTAGCAACTCCCTTTTATGCAACTAACGAAGGCCTCTCTAGCTTATGTGGCTTAGAGGCATTCACCATAGCCTTGTGATATCCTCCACATCTTTCTTTGTAACAACGACCGCACCACCAGTGGGATTGTTTCTGTCAAATTGATATTAGTTCGACGCCAATTTGTGCTTCTTTATGACCACTCGGTTGCCTTTACTATCTTTAGCAAATTGCCTTGGCCAACAAACTTACATCCTACTGCGTCTAACGTGCCTAGAAAAATGCGGTTCCTCTTCAAATCTGAAATGTGTTTCATGTTCATGAGAGTCTGTACCACTCCATTAAATATGTGAAGCTTGATATTCCCTACGCCAATAGTCTTGCACGACGCATTATTTCCATAAGAACAACACTACCACTAAACTCCTTATAGGTGCTGAACCACGTCCTGTTCGGACACATATTGTAGTAACACCTCGAGTCAAGAATCCAAGCTTCAGAGAATGTATCCTTCCTGATATGCAATGTAAATACATCACACGATAACTCCTCGGCTTCCTATGCAACATTGTCTTGACCCTAACTGTTTGAACTAGTGTCTTTACCCTTCTTCTCCAATGACTACTTGTACTTTGGACAATGTTTCTTTATGTGCTCCGACTATTTGAAAAAAAAAGTATCACTCTCTTGTCCGGATGTTTTGGACGTTCCTTGGTTACTCTTGTTTCCATCATTCTTCTTCGATTTTCCCCTTTCATTCATTATTAAGAAAAGTTAGTCACCTCTTCCATCTCGAGAGTTTTATTATCATAAATGATCGTTATCACCAAATAATCATAAGACCTTTGAGTGAAGATAGGAGTAAAAGTGCCTCGTCCTTATCCTCTAACTTTACTTCGAGACATAATAGATCACTAACAATCTTGTTGAAGCTGTTCAGATGGCTTAGAATTTGGGCTACATTCTTTATGCGTAAACTTTAGAGTTATTACTTAAGGTACAACTTGTTAGACAACAACTCTCTTATATACAAGCCCTCTAGCTTAAACCATAAACTGCCTGCAGAAGTGTTTGATCATCTGTCTGACAAAGCTCTATCATGTTTGTGCCTACTGATCCATGTTATCTCATGTATCACCCATCATCGTCAGACTTTTTATGTGCTAATGACGGCCTTAAATCCTCCCTATTTGACGATGATAGCCTTATACTTCTCTACCATAAATAAAGTTATCTTTACCGTTGAACTTTTCTACTTCGAACTTGGTGCTATTAGTATTAACCTTATTACTCGTCATCCCAAAATTCTGAAATAGAGAAATATATGTATAAGTTATGATTTTATTGGGATTTACAATTGCCTTGTATGCATTTAGAACCAAACCACTAGTTGATTTATGTAGAATATTTTGGAGTAATTGTTATATTTTTTATTGATAATCTCTTGGCTATTTATAGCCTTATAACCCTTCATCTTACATTAATACCCTATTAAAACTCCCTGTAGAATATTCTAATATCCCAATAAATATACCAAGAATATTCTAATATACCAACAAATATACTAAGAATATTCTAATATACCAACACTCCTCCTCAAGATGGGCGAAAGATATTCACTAAGCCCATCTTGTCACATCCTCTAATCATATTTGTAGAGCTAAGTCCCTTGGTCATACTGTCTGCTACCTGCTCCTTGGTTGGAACATGACCTAGCTCCAGTAGTCTACGGTCCAACTTCTTCTTGATGAATAACCTATCGATCTCGATGTGTTTGGTCTTGTCATGCTGCACTGGATTATTGGCGATACTGATGGCTGATTGGTTGTCACACTACAACTTCATCTTGGCTCCTTGATCCAACTTCAGCCTACCAGCATACTCTTCAGCCATAGCAGCTCTGCAACTCCCAAGGCCATAGCTCTGTACTCCGTTTCAGCTGTCGATCTGACTACCACCGACTGCTTCTTACTCCTTCAAGAGACCAAGTTGTCTCCTACAAATATGCAATAGCCCGAGGTAGATCTCCTGTCATCAGTACAGCTAGCCCAGTCAGAGTCACAGTAGCCCTCGATGGTCAAGTGATCATTCTTCCTGAATATTAACCCCTTTCCGGCGACACCCTTCAAGTATCTCAGAATCTGGTACACTGCGTCCATGTAACTCTTCCTTCGGTCATGCATGTAGCAGCTCACCACACTCACTGCAAAGCAGATATCAGGACGTGTGTGGCTCAAATAGATCAACTTGTCCACCAGTCTCTGGTATCTGTCTCGGTCAACTGGTTCTCTAGCCTCAACACACAGCTTGAACCCCTGGTTGATCGGCGTCGCTGCAGGTCTGCATCCCAACATCCCTGTCTCTGTGAGAAGGTCCAACGCATACTTCCTCTGAGAAAGAACAATCCCCTCTACTTCTCGAACAATGTCAATCCCAAGAAAGTACCGAAGAAGGCCAAGGACCTTCACCTCGAACTCCTTGCCAAGCTTCTCCTTGAGTCGGGCAATCTCCTGCTCATCATCTCCTGTGATAATCATATCGTCCATATACACCGCAAGCATACCTCAGATGGCCTACCTACCCGCAGTTGTAACACTGCCGGGGGTCTCCCTTAGGTCCTGTGCCGCCTGAATTGGCAACCACCAGTACTGTCTTCACTTCAGGAGGACCACCTGTCCCTGCCTGTAGCTTGATACGAGTCTCCTCCTGGATCATGACCGAGATAGCCTCCTCAAGTGTAGGAATCTTCGGTTGGGCTAGAAGTAGTGCTGTCCTCTGAGGAAACACTTCGGCCAGCCCCTTAAGAAACTTTATCGTCCTCTCCTGCAGACATACCTCTCCTTACACTTCGGGTCCTCGCAGCTCGTCCGATCTGAGAAGTGATCATAATCCAACGAAAGACGCTCCAACTCCGTGGCATACTCCTTTACCATCTTCTCTCCATGTACGGTGTCGTCGATCTCCTCCTTGATCTGGAAAATCTCAAGTTATTTTCCACACCATCGTAGGTTCTCCTCAACTTCTCCCACACGTCATTCACCATCTCAAGGCCATCCACTGTGACGGCGATCGACTGGACTAAAGAATTGAGGAGCCAAATGTATACCACCATATGAGTGGACTTCCACTCGTCGCGTCCTGCTGAGCCCTCATCCGACTCTGTCTTCTCTCATGACAAGAAACCCTCTGGGTTCTTCTCTGCGAGGGTTTTCCTTACCCGTCGTGACAACTCAGGTAGGTGGCCGGTCTATCAAGCTTTAGATCGATGGATGGAAGCTCCAACTTCGCCAATGTTCGTGTCGTGCTCTCACCAGCCGATAGTTTCATCAGCTTCATCAACGTTGCGACCTCTGCAGAGTCTAACTTCTTGATGATCTCCTCCATCGATCCTCCTCTTCTCCGATCAACTCATATCCATCCCATGATTCACGTTCGCCCTCTTCGTCCTCTCTTAGACCCGATCATGTCTCTCCCCCATCAGATCTAGGCTTTCGATGTCAACGTCTGGAACGACCCGCGGGAGACGCCAGGAACCGCGGTAGAAGGCTCCGTGGGAGTCGTGACTTCTCGGTGGTTGTGGCGGGCGAGCGGCAGCGGTGGTGACGGGCGGTGTGGCAGCGGTGGCGGTGGCGGCGGCTAGGGTTCGGGAGGTGGTGGCTAGGGTTTGGGCTCTGATACCATGTAGAATATTTTGGAGTAATTTTATTTTTTATTGATAATCTCTTGGCTATTTATGGCCTTACAACCCTTCATCTTACATTAATATCCCGTTAAAATCTCCTGTAGAATATTCTAATATTCCAACAAATATACCAAGAATATTCTAATATACCAACAAATATACCAAGAATATTCTAATATACCAACAATTTACATTTTAGCACTTATAGTTATACTTCAGTTCCTATTCGAGGTTACTGGTTTAAGGTTTTTCTTGAGTGTAGGTCATGTCTTATTTCATGCCATAAATATATTGGAATTATAGTACGAGGAACCTCTATGGATATTACTTGGCTACTAGAAAGCTTTAAATAAAATGTGAACAATTAACTACCATAATTTTATTACAAAGATTATAATAGAAATACAAAAATAATAATTAGTAATACCCGAATAATGTATTGGAGATGTCAATGTCGGAGGCGGAGAAAAAAATAAGATAGAGAAATCCACTTTAGGTTTTTGACATCGCATCATGCAAACTCAAAAATAGATTTTTTATTATTCAATTCTTTGATTCGTAACTTCTAAACTTACAGATTATTTATGACTGGTAACCAATCGAAATAAGAAAATAACTCTCTAAATTTTATCTATAAGATAAGTCCAATTCCTAACCAACTTTAACCAACTCAAGAGATAAAATTCTTCTTATTTTGCTTTATCCTAACAAATAAACTAAAAATCTAAAAGATAATCGAAAATCTAAGTTCTCCATCATTCTCATCGGCTTCAAAAAATTTACCTCATGGTCCGAGAATTATGCTCCTAGTGATGCCCTCCGAATCGGCCATGGTAGAGACATTTGCTTTGACAAGCTAGTCAACACTGAAGCTTCTGACAATACGACAAAACTTCATGGCGGTACTGACGGTTGTGGAAGTAGAAGAAGTAGAATATCCAATATGGACATATCATCAAAGAACCTCAATAACGGGTGGTTGTCTCGATGCGTCCAAAAAAAAAATGATTGTCCGTACAATTAATTATTATTTCCTGCAAACTATTACAATTATTTCTAACAAAGATATAATAGAAATTGTTCACATGCATAATTATTAGGACAAGTTCAAAAGATTTAGAAGACGCAATAGTTCTTTAAATTTCTTGAAGTAATCAAACCTATTTAATTTTTCTAGGGATGATATATAAATGTCAAAATTGATTTTTGTTTTAAACCTAGACTTAGTTTCAACTACAGACCTAATTTGTGTTATAATTATGATAGATTCATTAGGTTCAACTAAAGGATACTCTAACGATGTGGTCGACTCTAAATTGAACTCTATTTGTGTATATAAGTTTACTATTTTAGGTCCGTTAGGTTATTGGCTCCGACGTGGACTCTATTTGTGTATCAATACAATTATTTTTTTCTAACATTATGATTGCCATGTATAGCTTTTACAAGTTATGTTCTGGATCTAAAAGATCATTAAACTTTTTAATGAAATATTCATGATCCATATTTTAGTTATAATTGCTCCTTTGGTCTTTACCTTAAAATAAAAAAAAAATTCTTAACCTAGGGCTATGATACCAATTTGACGTGGGACGAAGACCTAAAAGAAATATTATTTGTATAAATTTGAAACTTATGAAAATTTGGATGCGAAAGCTTTAAATAAAATGTGAACAATTAACTACTATAAGTTTATAACAAAGATTATAATAGAAATACAAAAATAATTATTAAGAATACCCGAATGGCATGTTGGAGACGTCAACGTCGGAGGCGGAGAAGAAAATAAGTTAGCGAGATCCATTTTAGGTTTTTGGCATCATACAATACAAACTCAAACATAGATTTTTCATTCTTCAATCCTTCGAGTCATAACTTCTAAACTTTCAAACTATTCATACACTACAAACAAATCGAAAGAAGATAAAATAAATCTCTAAATACTTATCTATAAGATAAGTCAAATCCTAACCAACTCTTACCAACTCAAGAGATACAATTATTCTTATTTTTTTTATCCTAACAAATAAACTAAAAATTTAAAAGATGACCAAAAATCAAAGTTATTCTCCATCATTCTCCTCGGCTTCAAAAAATTAATCTCTTGGTGAATCATGTAAGCATAATTTATGAGAATTATGCTCTTGGTGATGCCCTCCGAATCAGCCATGGCAGAGGCTTTTGCTTTGATAAGATAGTCAAGTGTGAAGCTTCTGACAAGACGACAAAATTCTATGACGGTACTGGCAATTGTGGAAGTGGAAGAAGCAGAATTTCCAATATGGACCTATCATCAAATACCTCAATAGTGGATGGTTGTCTCGATGCTTCCAAAATTCTAAAATGGTTGTCCCTACAATCAATTATTATTTGCTACAAACTATTACAATTATCAGTAACAAAGAAATAATAGAAATTGTTCATGGGCATAACTATTAAGTTCAAAAGATTTAGAAGATGCAATAGGTTCTATAAATTCATTGAAATAATCAGACATATTTAATTCTTCTAGAGATGATTAAACCAGTGTTGCCTAATTCGCCAACCCCTCCTACGTCCCACGAATTGGGACGAACGACCCCGAATGGGGTGCGTTCGCGACCCAGGTCGTCAAATTTAGCGTTTCCAAATATTTTTTAAGAATATTGTCTATGCTTTCCTTCACTTGGATTTTGATGGCTTTGGTTATGAACTTATGATATTTGGTTTAGTTACAAGAAATATGTTTTTAAATTTTATTTTGTACGAGTGGTATTAGTACAAAATGTTGACTTTTGTGGATTTGTTGCCATGTATTTTTAATATCTGTTGATTAATTAATAATTTTTATTTTATTTTTATATAGTGTATACTTCTATATAATTGTATATGGTACAAAAGACGACCCAGATAAAAACGAACAATGATCCCAAATAGCGTACCAAATAAGCCTACCCCCACCACACCGCGTACCGGCTGAGGTACCGTGCTGCGTACCCATACCACGCACCAAAGCGACCCACGATCCTGGTAACATTGGATTAAACCACATGCTCCACCGCTTATGCAGGCCCCCGTCAATTCTTTTGAGTTTCGGTCTTGTGACCGTACTCTCCAGGTGGAGTGTTTCACGCATTAGCTGGGCCCCTGATCCGCTTAGACCAAGGGCGAACACAGCCGCGTATATAAGAGACGAAATGGCTGTGGGTCCTTCCATAGCATCAGTTAACCATATGTGAAGGAGAAATTGTGTTGATTTCGCAACTGCACCAAGGAATAAAAAAGAGGCACACAGAGTAACAAATAAAGAATTGACTCCATTATTATGAAGCAAATTATTAATTATTTCGAACAAATCTCGATATTCTTCTAATCCAAATCTCTTCATTCCGCTCCCAGTCAAAATGTGCGAGTTTTACGCCCACTCATGTGCCTTCCAGAACCGGGGGAGTTCCCTTGCTCCTGCTGCGTACGATTAGCCAGCCTTGCGGCTACAAAAAGATTAGGACGTCCCCCCATGCAAAGGTTCCCTGCGGTCTGACCGCATTAGGTTAGGGAGCTGGGCGCTGTTAAGCCCTGAATCAAAAGGAGAAAGATTGGAGTTCCATTTGGAATTGACTCAGAGAGGTCTGTGAGCTCGAGCTGGAAGAGAGCGGTTCCGTTTTCCTATAAATGTCAAAACTGATTTTTGTTTTGAACCTAGACTAAGTTTCAATTACAGACCTAATTTGTGTCTTAATTATGATAAATTCATTAGGTTCAACTATATGATACTCTAACAATGTGGTCGACTCCGAATTAAACTCTACTTGTGTAGATAAGTTCACTATTTTAGGTTCGTTATGTTCAACTAATTGATACTCTAAGGATATGGTTGACTCCGACATGAACTATATTTATGTAGCAATACTAGTATTTTTTCTAACATTATGATTGCCACATATAGCTTTTACAAGTTTTTCATGTTATGAATCTAAAAGATTCTTAAACCTTTTAATGAACTATTCATGATCCATATTTAGTTTTAATTGTTCCTTTGATCTTTACCTACAAATAAAAAAAATATTCTTGACCTAGGAATCTGATACCAATTTGACGCGAAACGAAGGCCTAAAGGAGATATAATTTGTATAAAATTTGGGACTTATGAAAATTTGGACGTGGAAGTTTTAGATTAAATGTGAACAATTAACTACTATAATTTTATTACAAATATTATAATATAAATGTAAAAATAATAATTAGGAATACCTGAATAGCGTGTTGGAGACGTCAACATCGGAGACAGAGAATGAGGCAGAGATGGAAATAAGGTAGAGAGATCCGCTTTAGGTTTTTTGCATTGCACCATACAAACTCAAAAATAGATTTATCAATTTTCAATTCTTCGATTTATAACTTCTAAACTTAGATACTATTTATAAACTATAAACCAATCGAAAGAAGATAAAATAAATCTCTAAATACTTATCCGTAAGATAAGTTAAATCCCTAACCAACTCTAACCAACTCAAGAAATAAAATTCTCCTTATTTTGGTTTATCTTAACAAATAAACAAAAAATCTAAAAGATAACTGGAAATCCAAGTTGTTCTCCATCACAAACTATCTACTAACGGTGGCAAACCATGAAGAGATGTACTGATTCCCACTGCGCTGATGTATTTATTTAAATGGAAGAGGATCCATTTTCTTAAAATTGTTTTTGGCAAACAGCATAATGATAGGTTATGTTTAACCACAATTCTTAGTCCAGTGTTCTATATAATCAGTTAATGAAATCACTATATGAGAGAAGATTTTATAAGTAGTGCCCACAACATGCAACATGTTTCCTCCAAATTGAACTCCCAACAGGAGCAGGCAGTAGCTCTCTCTCATCCTTCAGCTGTTGATGGTGGTGGCCTCTATGCTCCATAGACTACTCTTTCCAGAATAGAGAATGGATATTTCCAAAACTAGCTATTCCAGTTCTGGTCCAAATTTGTCATGTTTCTCCTTGCATTGCAAACTAAGATCAAGTAGAAGATGATTAATTAGAGAAATTGGATAAGTTTTTTCGTACACCTTAATAGTAATTTGAATTAATTAACACATACCATTGCAATTTTTATGACAGATGCTTTGCGAATTGAGTAACCAAAAATAGTTATATCTATATGACCTATCTATATCATGTTATTAGCTCTTCATTATGTGTGAAATGGTACCTTAAACTGTTGGCATGCTGAGTGTGATGTTAATTAACCTTTGCTCATGTTCATATATGGACTGGAAATGGTTTCAAATGATTTTATCACATACTAACTTGAAGCCCCACTCTCACAGAAGTTCTCTTTTAGAGGATTATACTTTTTAAATATTTATTTGCTACCTTAGGTTGCATGTGGTTCACTTGTTTTTACTACACAGGAAATATAAAATGAAGTGTTTCTTTGAAATATGTTGGCCATTTTCTCTTGTAAATAGTATCTTTGCAAATTTTCCTAAAGGTGCAATTAAACCTGAGGGTTTTGCATGGCTTTCTTTCCTGATTATTCTTATTATAGAATAAATACTTTCCTTTACACAAACTGATGATACTTGGGTGCCTTGAACTCTCTATATTATATGACAGGCGGCAGCAGAGGCAGAAGCTGCAACCTTGTCGATTGCAAAGCGTGCAATACCTGATTCTTCTTCAACTAATGAAGCAAATGAGATACTTCGTGGAAATTGGCTTCAAGCAATTGAAGAACACCACCAACAGCATTCAGGGTCTAACATTAATGATATATTAGATATTGGTTGCTCTGTAGGAGTCAGCACACGTTATCTTGCTAATCACTATCCTTCAGCTAATATCACGGTAAGAAACTAGAGTTATTGAATTTTATTTATTTTCAGTGTGCATTGGTAAAATTCTTATTTTTGGGCATCCCGACCTCAAAGAATATGGATTTGTTTATTAATGGATTAGCATCATGTTGACAGGTTATGTTAAATTTTCTTCCTCTATGGAAGTCAAGTGTGAATTAGATTGTTTTCAACAATGTTGGCAAACGGGTATATTTATAAATTTGATGATTAATACATTTATTTTGCTTTTCAAAGAAAATACAGAACTAAAAACTACCCCTTCACTTGAAGCTTAACATAACTCTGTACCTCGGTATGAACAACTCAGTTAAGATATAGTAATAAGGATATTAACTACCTTTCAAAGCAAGATTGTTCCACATGTTGCGACGTAATCAACATGTGCCAGCTGGAGACTAAAAATGGAAGAAATAGAGTGAATAATGGTGTCCATGGTACGATCCTGATCCTTATCATGGAATTGAAGAGTATATTATATATACTAGATGTTCTATCTAATTATAATTTCTAAATGTCACAAAACTAAATACGACAACCAACATAGCACGATAACTCACTACTAACATTAGAATATTGTATCAAGGAATTGAAGAGTCTAATTACAATAAGTCAAATATAAAACTTACTTCCTGCATACTCCTTCACACTCTTAGTCTTGTTAGTAAGTAATAGAGGATAAATCCCAGATCCTTGACATGTCATTCTAAAAGAACTTTGCATTGGGGTGACCTGCTAACCATTTAAAGTTAACAGAAAACAAAACCCGTTATCTAGATATATATTCCGATATTGGGTTATTTTTGTTGGCCGATATATTGGTATATTTGCCAATATTCTCTAAAACGAAATAATCGACATATGGTGTCAAAGTGTTGTTTTCTTCATGAGAATGACATGAGAAACATGTCAGTGACATCTATAACACTGGTAGTGACATCCAGTTTACTTTTTTTTTATTATGGTTTTGATTCCAATTTTAGAAGAAAATAAACTCTCTTGTTTTCCTCCGTTTCTTTGGTGATTTTTGAATGTTGATCATTGGTGATTTTTGAATGTTGATTATATGGTGGGGGATTTTTGGTGAATTTTGATCTTGAAATTTTGATTTAAAAGAGAACCTAGATTCCTGATGCCAATCATTTAAAAGAGAACCTGGACGATTGGCATCAGGGTAGATAGCCAGTCATACAATCATAAAAACCTTATCAATTCTTTATAGAGCTTTGTTATAATCCATTTCTGATCTCACTCTATGGGAGAAGGCTTGGGTGATGATGATTACCGATTACATACATGTTCAGGGAAAGGCTATACCATGTGAAACAGCTAATCTTTTTTTCATCTAGGAAAGTATCACAATCTATAATTCTGCATTACACATCTGCTTATCTGTTATTTCTTTGCAAAACATTCACGTACTCAAGTCTAGTGACATTTGTAATTGTTGTAAGACTCTAATCTATCTTTTATAGGGACTGGATCTGTCTCCTTATTTTCTTGCTGTAGCTCAATACAAAGATAAACAAAGTCCTGTAAGGAGCAATCCAATTAAATGGATTCATGCAAATGGTGAATCTACAATGCTGCCTTCTAAATCATATGATCTGGTATCACTTGCTTATGTGGTAAGTTATAAACTGATAATACTTACTGTTTCATGTGAATATAATATTACATAGTTTTATCAAATTTTTCATGATTTATCTCATGTAGCTTCTTGGGCTATCACCCTGTATATTCTCTATACACAATCCAATACTTGTTTTTCCTGATTGAGATAGCTTCTAGTTAAGTTGCACGAGTGAAAGCTATTTTTCCTTCATGACTGTTTACTTAAGGATGTTACATCATATGCCAGTAATTTTGTATATATATGTTAGTTTAAAAAAAAAAAAAATTCAACATAATAATGAAGTTTTTGTTTAACTAATAATAGTTACATGCAATTTTGTTCAACAAAATTATAAAGATATTTTTAATTATAATAGTAATATGTTCTGCTAAAATTTGGGTACATTTCTAACTCTGGACAACCCCCTCGTCGCCTAGTGGCTGGCAAGTTTGGTCTTCCATCAGCAGACACCCCAAGAAATTAGCTTTGACTTGCAATCGTGGCTAATAACGGCCATACATCAACCTGATTTGCAGATTTCATGGTTAACATGCAACAAAGCAGGTTTCTGGTAAAAGCCAAGGAGTTGGCATTGGTAGGCCCCAACTGTAGTTCTAATAAAAATTGAGAAGTCATTCGTAGGTTCTGATTTGTATTTCAAATAGACTATTGGGCAACCACATAAATGGGCCTAGATAGGGTAAAGTAAATTAGGTTAATAAGTAAGAACAATAGAAAGGGCTAATGAAATAGGCGAATTCTTATTATGTCTGAACCTACCCATAAATGTTGGTTAAGGTGATAAAATGGATTGAAGACTTTAGCTTCCTTATATATGAGATTTAACATGTGCAAAGATTTTCCATAATGCCCATGTATATGGGTTGTTGAGGTGACCTGGAACGGAGACTTAATTTGAACTAATCCATTAGGGTTTATAGGAGATTCCGAATTATGAACAAAATTACCGATATAATTTTACAAAAATTATCACAAGATGCAAAATTTTATCAATGAACTTAGATGTGAGTTTTAGAATATACTGAAGATTCTGTAATCAAATGTTGAAGAGGTGTTGATGAATAGTGCACAGAAGAAGATTGTGGCAGATGAAACAAGTTTTGAGAATTAAGTTTAAATTACTTAGGCATCTCACCAATATATATAAACTCAATTTTTAATTTTTTTATTCATCTCTGTGTATCTTCTACAATTCATTGGCTATTTTTATAGCCATGCATTCAACCATAAGATAACACAAAATAATTTCAAGGATAAACAAAATAATCCTAAAGAAGATAAGTTTCCTATCCAAACTGACCTCCCCAAAACAAACAAATAACAATAAAGATAAAAGAATCTCAACTCCTCAACCAAAAGACCATCTAAACTAACCTCGAAGTAACAAACAAATAAACTAATTCAATATTCGTCCTCCATCATGAGGCCTACCTTGAAAAAGAATATGTATAAGGTCCGTGATACAACATTAGCATATAAAAGGAAAAGGATAATTACCAAAAGAAATGGTTCAACTAAAACATAAAACGTAAAACGAATTAACAATACCTTGTTAATCCCTTGTTTAAGGCACATAGCTAGTGAACAAATAGAAATGGTTCAACGGAAACTTTTTTGCGAGGAATGGGCTCGAACCAGGACCTCCCAAATAACCTTCACCACCCGCACCTACTGGGCCACCCCCAGTGATAACTCAAATATAAGATATAAAAAAGATTAAAAATGCCTAGATTTGATGTTTAGGACTTTCAGGGTCCACCCTAGTAAGCCCTAAAAATAGTATCAAATATTCAATTTGGTGTCCGAGTTCATAACCTATGACCATAAAAAAACTTGTAATTATAGTCAAAACATGCTCATGTCCAAAAAATCAGATCCAACTGTTTCCTCAATCGGGCCACCCCCGGTGATAACTCAAACATAAGATATAAAAAGGATTAAAATTACTGATATAATTTTACAAAAATTATGAGCAAAATTACTGATATAATTTTACAAAAAATATCACAAGATGTAAAGATTTATCAATGAACTTAGATGTGAGTTTTAGAATATACCGAAGATTCTGTAATCCAATGTTGAAGAGGTGTTGATGAAGAGCGCACAGAAGAAGATTGCGGCAAATGAAACAAGTTTTGAGAATTAAGTTTAAATTACTTAGGCATCACACCAATATATATATATATATATATATATATATATATATATATATATATATATATATATATATAAACTTATTTTTTTAATTTTTTTATTCATATCTGTGTATCTTCTACAATTCTTTGGCTCTTTTTATAGCCATGCATTCAACTATAAGATAACGTAAAATAACTTCAAGGATAAACAAAATAATCCTAAGGAAGATAAGTTTTCTATCCAAACTAACCTCCCAAAAACAAACAAATAACAATAAAGATAAAAGAATCTCAACTCCTTAGCCAAAATATCATCCAAACTAACCTCCTAATAACAAACAAATAAACTAATTCAATCTTTGTCCTCCATCATGAGGCCTACCTTGAAAAAGAGTCTGTATAAGGTCCGGGATACAACATTAGCCTATAAAAGGAAAAGGAGAATTATCAATAGAAATGGTTCAACTAAAACATAAAACGTAAAAAGGATTAACAATACCTTGTTAATCCCTTGTTTAAGGCACATAGCTAGTGAACAAATAGAAATGGTTCAACGAAAACTTTTCTGCGAGGAACCATGACCTCCCAAATAACCTTCACCACCCGCACCCACTGGGCCACCCCCAGTCGAAATTATAGTCAACACATGCTCATGTCCAAAAAAATCAGATCCAACTGTTTCCTCAATCCATTTTCGCTTTGAATCCAAATTAAGTTTGTGAAACCCAAATTTAGGCTTAATTGTATTTTCTATTTTAATTCAACAAATTGGGCTGACCCAGATTGATGCTGAGTTTGAGTCTGGCTTCAAGTTCACTCCAAATTCAGACCAAGCCATCTCAAGCTAGATTCACATCCCACAGTTATACTAACAAAGGTGAGTCAAACCTAAACTTAAAATTGACTCAATTCCAAGTTAGGCTTATTTTATGTTCAAAGTCAAACTCGAACTTTACTCATTGTTATCATCAGAGATAAAAAAGAGAAGTCAAAATTGGTAATACACTAGTGTTGATTCTATCAATATTTCAAGCAAATCCAGCTGGGATCATTCCCAGACCCAAGCTAGATGCATGTTTTGCTTCAAATTCTTAGCCAAATTGAGGCAAACCAAAAGTAGTTTTTAATGCATGTTTCACATTCATACAAAACTCTACATAAAACCGTTTATCTGTTTCAAACTCAGTTTGATTAAGTCAAATCCAGATTATGCTTTACAAGTCAAAATTGCATGTAGAGAAAGTCAAACTCAAGTGTAATATATATTTTACTTCGGATCCTATTCATATTGAGCCAAGCTCCAAATTAGATTTGGCCCAGGTTTTGTTGTAACAGTCAACATAGGTAATCCCACATTAGGTGCATTTACATGTTCATAGAAAATAAAAGCATTTACATGTTCATAGAAAATAAAATTGTCCTTTTATGCTTTTATATCATATGAATAAGCTTAAGTCCACTTGAGACTTGATTGCAATTTCTTTGGAACTTGGCCCTTATTGATACTGAGGTTTGTTGTATCGACAGATGCCGATATCTATTGGCCTATCATATTAGTTTTAGCTTGTATCAACCAGTATGGAACTTTTTGGTATTTGTTGATACCGACATTGCTACTCCTTTTCCCAGTCAATTTAGCAAAGAAAATATTATAAGGGAAAGATACGAGTGTAGGAAACCTAGTGTCAACACAATGATTCGATTGTGCCGATGGTTAACATGCTATATTGTGTTGATAAGATATCTCAAACCTTATCTTCTAAAATATTTGACTAAATTTAAAACAATCACGAGTTTTTACAACTATAATTTCAGAGGTCATAATGATATAATTTTAGGAAGTATTCAACATGGAAGTTTTAGCCTAGTTAGTTTCCCAAATTGGGGTCTTGAGCCTCAAAGAAAGTTGTATCCAACGAGATATGGTCATTTTACTACTAGTGCTTAGTGCTGATCCAAACCTCAGTAAATCCTACATGGAATCAAATTATATCAATATGTTAATCCTTTAACTCTTTTTCGTAGAACTCTTCATATAAATAAGATCCAAATCAAAATCTAACTTCTAACAATAATTCTCAAAAGAACTCTTAATAGAAATCTAATTCTATTATGAATAAACATAGCATGAGAAATCCTAATTCTAGTAGGATTCATAGCAAATCTTGAAATCCAACATAAAGATCATCATAAGCTATTCTATTATCAATGGGATTTCAATGTAACTAGAAATTTCAAAAGACAAAGTACAAGTTAGATCTAATGGAATTTGCATTCATAATAGGATTCTAACTTATCCTAAAGTGATTACTCCCAATATAAGTTGAAAATATCTAATTGAAGAAAATCAATGCTATTTAATTGTCTTCTTAAAGTTTTTGGGTATTCTACCTTGATTCAATAGGTCGACCAAGCTAATTGAAACCAAAAAGAGTTCTTTTTGTATCAAGGTCACACAAAATAGTAGTCCCAACCTAATTGAAACCAAAAAGGTCACACAAAGATAGTAGTCCCAACCTCCTGTATCAAGGTTCTTTCATACCCTGCCTCATCTTTATTGAGCATGTCAGATTGTTGCCTACAATGTATTGCTTGTAGCTCCCTTTCTTTCTCCGCCAAGGACATCTTCGGCAAGGCTATATTCCACTTTTTTAGTTCAGCTTTCACCCCTTTAAGCCATTGTACGAACTAAAACTGCTTATTCCCTCTAACTACCATCTGCAACCACTTAGCAACCTCCCCATGTAGCCCTCAACCAGGGGCCATTTGTTGTTATATCTGAATGGCCTAGCCCTAGCTGCTTCCGGTTCCACGAATCTGATACGAATCGGAGAGTGATCACTGGTACCAGCCTCAAGTCCTGCTACTGTCAAGTATGGGAAAGTCAAATCATAACCGATTCTCCACTATCCGATCCAGCTGACACGGCACCCGTTTTCTGGTCGCCTTATTATTCCATGTCCAGATGTGGCTACTCCTCTCCAAGTATTTCAGCCCAGCGTGAGTCAGACATGAGTGGTAATCCTGCATGATAACATCTGGGACTTTTCGTCCCCCCACTTTCTCCCAATTGTACAACAAAGCGTTAAAGTCCCCCATGAGGACAAGAGGCAGTCGCATCCGACTCTCCATAATGGCACTAACTCAGACAATATCTCGCTGTAACTCTTCCCGTCTTCTCCTGTCATTGTGCCCATACACTACACCTAAGACAAATCGCAGTGCTCTCTTATTGATGAACTCCATAGCAATAAGTTGGTTGGGGGTAAAAAGCTCCTGACCATCCCACACACTACTCTTCTACTGAAGCCAGATCCTTGCCATTCTACATAGAGGGATATTGTGCACATGCCTCCAATGTGAGGGAGTGCGATGGCCTAACAACACCGCTGACTTTATCTTCGTCTCTAAGAGAGCCATAATGGAACACTGCTCTCTACTACAAACCTTAGTAATCTCCTTCCATCTTTTCATAGAGCACGCAAATCGAACATTCCAGGATAAAAGAGACATTAATCAGAGGATAAGGACCCTGGTACTACGCCAGACCCGCCGTCTGGGTGAGACGGTGGATCTTCCTGACGATGGATATCCTCCTCCATACTAGCATCCTGCCTCTGCATTTTCCCCTCAGCATAATCTCCCATGCTGGGTTATCCATGCATAGCTTTTCTCCTGGAGTAGTCTGATAATGCTGAAAAGAACTTTGAACATCATCTCTTGTCCCCCTTGCACGCCACTTTCTGCTCAGGACAAGAGTACCTGAATGCCTCCCATTTCCCTTGCCACCCTTCGCATGAGAAGCCGTCATCCTTCTCGTAGCCATGCCCACTATCCTACCTCCCTGAGAGCCGAATACTACCATCTCTCCCGAGCCAGCCTCCGGTAGGGATATCGCGAGCTACTTCCCTTTGTCTCGATTTGGCCCTCTAGCATCCACGTCCGACTGCAGGATGCCTTCCTCTTGTGTTCCCTCGCTTGGTTCCAGAGAACCCCCTACCGGTTGAGTCCTGCCAATATGTTATGCCGGTTGAGAACTACCTATAGGTTCCCCCGATTGAGACCGGCCATCATGTCCGCCACCTGTATCCATTGCAACCCTCACTCGGTCCTCAGCCTCATCTGTAGGTATGGCCTTTGATTGGCCTCCAACTTCTGTTGCTGCTCTGTACACTTATAGACAGTATGCCTAAAACATCGATAAACCCTGCAAACCGGAGGTACCCACTCATATTCAACTGTCAGAAATAGCACCTCTCCAGTCGATACTTCATACTCTAAAGTACGTAGGAGGACCTTATTGTCATCTATCTCCACGAAGACCCTCGCATACATAATTCTATCTTTATTCTTCATCGCATCGTCTGCCTTAATAGGCTTACCAATCAGGCTTGCCAGTTTCATAAACAGTGGAACGCTCCAATAGTGGGCGACAAGACCAGGGAAGCGTACCCATACTGGGACCGTATGCAATAGATCCCTCTCGCACTTCGAATCCGGAAGGCACTCCTTCAATATGATCAACCGTCCATCAAACGTTCACGGCCTACCGTGCAGGATACGTTCCGCGTCCTCATGTAGACCAAACTTGACAAAATAGAATCCATCCTCCCTAGCATTTAGCTCCATAGCAAGGTTTAAAGTATCGGCCGATACCGATACGTATCGGCCGTATCGGATCGGATCTGGCCTTGGCCGATCCGATACCGGCCAAAAAATAGGGATCGGCCGATACTGGTACGTTAAATTTTTGTATCGGTCTGTATCGGCCGATACGGGACCGATACGGGCCGATACTGGCCGATACGGGAAAAAATCAAATCAAATCAGATCATCACAGGAACTTTAACAAAGTAGATGTTCTACAAAAAACTAAAAAAAGTAGAAATTGATTCCAGACATATCAAATCCAACAGAGAACAATAATGAACCAAAATAGTAGACAAAAAAAAAACTATAAATAGAGGCAAATTCTTCTACAGACATACACATGATGACTATTGTTTTATTCAATTATAATAAAAATAAAATAAAAAACAATTAAATAATACATAAATATGTAAATTATTTTTTATTTTTTTACTAATTTATTAATAATTATTTAAATATTGTCGATACAGTCGATACCAAAAAATTCGATACTCCGATCCGATACCGTCGATACTGCCGATACGGATACTCATACAAACTGTCCGATACCGATATCGAGTTTTTGAATCTTGCTCCATAGATCCCTTCAGCCTCATACCCGATGAGCATATGCCTGAATCTGGCTATATATGGCTTATCCCCGAGGACATATAATATCAACTTATTCTGCCAATACGTCGAGGCTTCAGCTATCTCCTTCGCAGTGAACACCGTCCTCTCCCCAGTGCCAACCTTCTTTTGCTCAACATAATGCATCTCGTCGTCAACGTAGGCCATTTTGGACCAGCACAAGTCAGCATACGATATGCTAGGCTGCTGTCCTTGCACCTCCAGACCCAGCCTGGACTATTTTTGGACGTAGGATTCCATCCTGATCAAAACCCTAATCCCGCAGTGCTCAGGACCTCCCGCTCTGATCTCGCCATGAGGTGAGTTTTCCACTCCCCTACCGGCCCCTCCTGCCTCTCCCCGTCCACGGCTCCATATGGTCGGAGGGGGTCTCCTCTATTCCTCCTACCTATTCCCCCGCTCTCTATTCGAGGTTGTACCGTCGACCGCATAGTCCAACCATTGCCATTAAGGTTTGCCTTTTTGTGCCGCACAATTGTCGTCCATTCCTCCTTTCCCTCGCTGTTATGGAGGTCCACCTCCTCCCCGACCAGTGATCCGGGATCCCATGCAAGATTCGGAAACCCTAACCCTATATCACCTCTAGCGCCAGAAGTCGGCTCCATTATATATTAATATATGTTTTTATATATAACTATAGATTCTTAACTCAGTTTAATTTCAATCGGTAATATAAGTATCTATATATATGCAATATAAACTTATTCACAAGTATTTTTTCTACTGGCTATTTAATATATAAGTATATATATTGATGGAAAACAAATATAGATATTCTTGTTATCTTTTAGTTTTTTCTGTTATTTTAGATAAAGTATTTTTTCTATTTTTTATTAGTTAGGATTTAAGATAAGCCTTTAGAGATTGGCTTTATGTTCTTTTATTTGTTGAGAGCCTATAAATAATTTGTAACTTCATAAGTTATGGATCGTAGAATTGAGAATGAGAAATCTATTTTGAGTTTGTACGGTGCGATGCAAAACCCTAAAGTGGATATCTCAAACTTATTGTCTTCTCCGCTTCCAACGTTGACGTCTCCAACGTATTTCCTTCTCTGCTTCCAACAGTATTCTCAATTATTATTTTCATATTTCTATTATAATTATTTGTCATAAATCTATAATAGTTGATTGTTCATATTCCTTTTAAAAAGCTTTCGCGTCCAAATATTTCAAAATCCCTAATTTCATAAAAAATAAAAATTTTCTTTAGGTCTTCGTCTCACTTCAAATTGGAGGCCTTTGCTTCGACAAGGTAGCCAATATTGAGGCTTCTAACAAGAAGAAAAAATTCCACGGTGTCACGCCCCGATCTCCCGCAGGCTATTTTGGCCGTCCCCGCTAGGCGGGAATCACCCTCGCCAGCGCTCCCGCCGGACGATCGCTTTGACCCATCCGGACGTGATGCTGCAAGAGCGTGAGCCACGTCCGTGCAAGGCCGTGGTCCATTGACTGGCGGTACGAGTTCTAAGCCACAGAGTCGCACAGATTGTCCGAGTGCAGCGGAGTCATGAACGCATAGGCGATCGGTAACAAGTTCACTGAGTTGACAATATAGCGGAAGCATTGAAACACAAGTTGAAGTAAAGCAACTCTTTTATTGATATAAACAAGTGTTACAGGCGGCGTATAGCCGGGATTACAAGTCGCTCAAGCCTCTCTCTCTGATACAGTAAAAGCGTGCCAAGTGGCTACAATTGTGGAATGATTGTACAGGCGATGTTCAGGCGATGTTCAGGCAATGTTCACAACATTATGTCTTGTATATGTGCTTCTGTTCCGGACGCACCGCTGCTTCGGAGTGATCTTCACACCTTAGCACGCACGAAGGAGGCATCCGCACCGAACGAGGTTCTCCCGCACCCTGCATACAAACTGGTGGATTATCAGTACATTGATGCACTGGTGGGGAGGCTACTCGCCCGCTCGACAAATCCAAACACGTAATACAGGTTCCGTGCACAACTATTTAGTTGTCTTTCTAGTTGCCTTAGGATCAGTTTCATGCAAATATTGAATAGCCTACTCGTGTGGCAGTGTGCCGTGCGACATGAGAGGAAACACGGCGAGACTTACCAACTTACCATTTGTCCTTCCCTGTCTAAGGCAAACATTATTAATTCAAGCACGGGCAAGTTTAAACATTCAGGCGGCATAGCATATGCAAACACGAGATTCGTTTTAACATGATCGTTCAGGTGTTCAGTTCTTTGATGCGATGCAATGACTCGCACGCGGATAGCCGCTAAGCGAGGATGACTTATCTATATGAACATGAGTCGCTGGCATAGCCATAAAGGACCAGTTTAGTCTTGGGTGAGAGTGGTATGCAACGCTAGGTTCTCGAGGCGAAGCATACCAACACACCCGCTCGAGAGACTATCATGATGTTCCGTCCGGATCGGATCGGTCCCAGTGCCCTGGGGACCGTCCGCGGAACGTACCCTGTTTCCAAGTTGTCCGCGACATGCAGGTCAGGGTTACAGATTAACTGGATTGAAATGGATGCGCACAGTCTCTTGGGCTGAGATGAGCCCGCTCGAGAGAGACTTGCAGAGATATTCTTGATTCATCTAGCCATTGGATGTGCACAGTCTCTTGGGCTGAGATTGCCCGCTCGAGAGAGACTTGCAGAGATCCGAATACCTGAATGATTCTTGCCACAGGAGTATGATTCTTTACTTGACATGATGCAATCCCCTGACTCGGGAACTGCCTTGGCGACCTTACGGTCCCGGATACTTTCAGGTTCATTCAGGCACGGAACGACTACTTAGTAGTCTCCCGGTGTTTGGATGAAAACAAGGCAACTTACAAGCAGACAATCATGCATTTGTGTAAACACAAACATTCACGTTAGCTCGGGCCCGAAGGTAAGCCGAGGAGTGAGATCGTTAGGGGACTTCCCGAGCAACACGTTCTAGGGTAGCATGCGAGGGTCTGAACATATATAAAAGCAATGTTTCATTTCCATGTTCTAGCAATACAAGTTGGGATTATTCCCTTAGCTAGGTGCGTTGCATTCTTATTAGCATGCAGGGGGTGAATCACCTAGCGACTAGCAAGAACATTACACATTTTATGTGTGCTGGCTAAGCAAAGACAAGTTCACCGTAGCCACCCACCTTAGCGATGATTCGCCTCGGTAGAGCGATACGTTAAGCGAGCCTCTGAAAGCCTAAGCCGGATTCCTGTAGGGACAAGTCTGGATATCCTTTGCTTCTCGTTTGAGGCAAAGCGGGTCGGGACAGTTGCACTTTTACCGTTTGAGTCGGCAGTCCGCTAGAACGGAACGTGGTGTTACACACGGTGGTACTGGCGGTTGTAGAGGTGGAAGAAGCAGAATGTCCAACATGGATCTATCATCAAGCTTCTCAATAACTGATGGTTGTCTCGATGCGTCCAAAGCAGCAAAATGATCGTCCCTATAATCAATTACTATTTTTGCAAACTATCACAATTATTTGTAATAAAGAAATAATAGAAATTGTTCACCGGATCGATTATTGGAACACGTTCAAAATATTTGGAAGACTCAATAGGTTATTTAAATTCATAGAAATAATAAGACTTATTTAATTCTTCCAGGGATGTTATATAAATATCAAAATTGATTAATGGTTTAAATCTAAACCTAAACTCAGACTTGGATCTAACTGGTGACTAATCTACAGCAGACTCTGTAGGTTCTACTAATGATTCTTTTAAGGATATAGGATCATCATTAGCAATAGTTTCTGTCTTAATCTGGTTGAAATGATGGGAAACAAACATAGATTTTTTCTTATTTTTTAGTTTTTCTGTTATTTTAGATAGAGGGTATCTTTCTGTTTTATTAGTTAGGATTTAAGATAAGCCTTCAGAGATTGGCTTTATCTTCTTTTATTTTTTAATAGTCTATAAATAGTTTGTAACTTCATAAGTTATGGATCAAAGAATTGAGAATGAGAAATATTTTTTGAGTTTTTATGGTGCGATGCCAAAACTTTAAAGTGGATCTCTCGATCTTATTTCGATGCCGTTTTCGACTTCCTTCTCCGCTTCTGACGTTGACGTCTCCAACGGTCTCAAGTACAAAAGTCAAGTATCGAGATCCAATGCCATCTACTCGTCATTCCAAATCGGATAGTCTTGATTATTATTCTTGTCTTTCTATTAAAATTATTTGTGATAAATTTATAATAATTATTGTTCACATTCCTTTTAAAAGCTTCCGTACCCAATTTTTCAAATATCTAATTTCATAATAATCATCTCTATTTTGAGTCTTCATCTCGCATCCCTATTGTTCACCATTTTCTGCTTGATGAACATTTCAACCAGATACATAAACTATTGCTAATGATGATCTTATATCCTTAAAAGAATCATTTGTAGAACCTACAAGAGTCTGCTGTAGATGAGGCACCAGTTAGATCCAAATCTGAGTTTAGGTCTCGATTTAAATTATTAATCAATTTTGACATTTATATAACATTCCTGGAAGAATTAAATAAGTATGATTATTTCAATGAAATTAAAGAACCTATTGATTCTTCCAAATAATTTGAATGTATTCCAATAATCAATCCGGTGAACAATTTATATTATTTTTTTATTATAAATAATTGTGATAGTTTGCAAAAAATAGTAATTGATTGTAGGGATGATCATTTTGCTGCTTTGGACGCGTCAACACAACCACCAGTTATTGAGGAGCTTCATGATAGGTCATTGTTGGACATTCCGCTTCTTCCGCTTCCACGACCGCCTGTGCCGTCATAGAGTTTTGTCATTTTGTCAGAAGCTTCAATGTTGACTAGCCTGTCAAAGCAAAAGCCTCCGCCATGGCCGATTTGGACGGAACCACCAGGAGCACAATATTCGGATCTTACGCCTACATGATTCACTAGGAGATAAATTTTTAAAAGCTGAGGAGAATGATGGAAAACATATTTGACGTTATCTTTTGGTTATTTTAGATATAGTATTTTTCGGTTTTATCAGTTATGATTTAACTTATATTAAAGATAAGCCTTTAAAGATTGGTTTTATCTTCTTTTATTTCTTGAGAGCCTATAAATAGTCTGTAAGTTTAAAAGTTATGGATCGAAGAATTGAAAATAAAAAATCTATTTTGAGTTTGTACGGTACGATGCCAAAACCCTAAAGTGGATATCTCAATCTTATTGTCTTCTCCGCTTCCGACGTTGACGTCTCCAACAATATTTCCTTCTCCGCTTCCAATGGTATTCTCAATTATTATTTTCATATTTCTATTATAATTATTTGTCATATCCATAATAATTGATTGTTCACATTCCTTTTAAAAAGCTTATGCGCCCAAAATTTCATAAGACCCAAATTTCATAATTTTTTTCTCTTTTGGGTCATTGTCCCGCGTCAAATTAATGATGGAAAACAAATATAGATATTCTTGTTATCTTTTAGTTTTTTCTGTTATTTTAGTATAGGGTATTTTTTTCTGTTTTTATTAGTTAGGATTTAAGATAAACCTTTAGAGATTGGCTTTATCTTCTTTTATTTGTTGAGAGCCTATAAATAATTTGTAACTTCATAAGTTAGCAATCGAAGAATTGAGAATGAGAAATATATTTTGAGTTTGTATGGTGCGATGCCAAAACCCTAAATTGGATCTCTCAATCTTATTTTCTTATCCATTTTCGACGTTGACGTCTTCAACGGTCTCGAGTACAAAAGTCAAGCAGCGAGATCCAATGCCATCTACTCGTCATTCCAAATATGGTAGTCTTGATTATTACTCTTGTCACGACCCGCACCCGGTAAAGGGACACGAGTATGTGGGTACGTCCAGCCTACGCCGCATCATCGGCGGTAGAACGCTGTCTATGTCGACTATACTATCTAATCATCTCACAATAATGTATAATCTGCCAATAATATCTCAACTCCAAGAAGGAGGGCAAGATACTTAATGCAACACAATACTCAATCACAAATCTATAGCACGATAAGATATCAAAGAAGCCTAACATAACTATGCAGTCTAATATAACAACAAATAGAAACAATATCCAAGTCTCAAATATACGCCGAAAACAAATCTGGTACTAAAATGCTAAAGAAAACTAACTATGATAACTAGTGATTCCGGCTATATCTCCCGGCAGTCACTCCAAAACTAGTTGGTCCATGTCGGCACCATCTATAGGTCGAGATCCGTAGTACGTCGGACACCAATCTCCCGGATCCTCTGAAAAATGTTATCCAGTCAGGAATAGAGCGAAGTACAACTCAATAGCAGTTCCAATTAATTGACAAAAACTATAAAACAGTAAAATATGGGTTGCTATATATGATGAGAATATAACTGATGATCTAAGAAGTGCGTACAAGAATGAAGGAGATGAACTATAATGTCAGAAATAGAATAGGGTAATCTATGAACTGAATGTGCAGTCTACAATATACCATGTGTTTGAGATACTAAATATGTGATCGGCTTGGGATATCTCATGACTGACGATCCAATACCAATACCAATCCGTGTACCATCGTGTCAAGAATCATATATAACATTTTTAAATACTTGAATTATAGTAGTAATCAAATAATGAAAACTATCAGAGAATGTACTCGCTTGTGGTCCAGAGCAAATGATGCAAATTGGTGTCCCAACTGGTGTCACACAGACCTATATATGGAATATTGCATTAATACAAGATTTTGGAATGAAAATAAGTTAAACTAGTCAAATTCTAGGTCATAAAGTCATTCCTAAATCAAAACAGTCAAACTAGGTCAACTCTAGGTCAAATTAGTCAAACTAGCTATTTCTAGGTTGTGTGAGTCCATCTCTAGGATATTTGGTCCATACACTATGTAACTAGGCTATACTAGCTATGCTAGGGTACTAGGATACCAACAAAATACCGTATCATAAGATACGTAATTTATTAGATATGAAAATACAATAATATGTATACAAGTCAACAATATATAATACTCCTAGCTAACTAATGCTAAGTGGATATCTTGGCTTTGAACCAAACGCGGTATCTTACCACCTACACACCCATCTTGATATCCAAACCCAATACCTTAAGTATAAACCAATACCTTGACATTACCTTGGTATCACAAGGTAATTCAATATCTAATATATAACTAACTACCCATATACCTCACTATACACTAATATGTATTTAAACTTATAACAATACTATAGTAACTAACATACTAATATACCTCATGCTATTTAATACTCGTACCCAAGATACCTCACTCACATTACCTTGATGTAATCTTCAAGGTAATCTAGAAATAATACTAACCAATGCTAACTAGTGCTTATGTATATATATGTCTCATATATATATATATATATATATATATATATATATATATATATATATATATATATATACTAACTTACTAATATATACATAACTTACTAACTTATCAAAATATATCAGTGTTCTAAAAAGCGGCCTAGGCGGCCGCCTAGGCGGCGCCTAGGCGCTAGGCGGCCGCCCACCGCACCGAATTCGGGTAATTCGGCCTCCTAGGCGCCTGTTCGGGCCTAGGCAGGCCTAGGCGGCGCCTAGGCGGCCAGTTCGGCCCAGTTCGGCCGAATCAAAATTTTAAAAATTCAAAATTTTAAATTTTGAAATTATGAAATTTGAAATTTCAGATTTGAAATTCCAAAAAAAAATTCAAATTTCAAAAAATTTAAAAAAAATGCAATAAAAATTCAAAATATCAGGAAAAAATTCAAAATATTAAAAAAAATTCAATTTTTTTAAAAAAATTTAAAACTAAAAATTCAAATTTTAAATTTTTTTTTTTTTTCCTGTTCGGCCGCCTAGGCGGCTTAGGCGCTAGGCGGACCTTCGGCGCACCGATTCCGCCTAGCGCAATTTATAACATTGAAATATATAACTAACTTATCAATATATACACTAACTTATCAATATATACAACTAACTTATCAATATATACACTAATTTATCAATATATATAACATTAAGCACCGCTTACTGCAGCTTACTGTAGCTTACTGCAGCTTACTACAACTTACTGCAGCTTCTGTTGCTGCTTATCTGCTGCTTCCTGCTGCTTCAGCTTGCTGCTGCTGCTGCTGCTGCTGCTTCACTGCTTTCCGCTGCTGCTTTTGCTTATTTCCTGCTGCTTTTCACTGCTTATTTTCTGCTGCTTTTTACTGCTTTTTGACTACTTTTTACTGCTTTTTGACTGTTTTCTTCTCCCCTCTAGCTCACATACATATATATACATATACACCCATCTACTCATATATATATATATATATATATACATCTACATACACACACACACACACACACACACACACACACACATATATATATATATATATATATAACCATAATATTACTATACATATATATATACCTATAACCATACTAGAGATGCACATGAACTCCTACTCTCCCATGACCACCAACACATCACAAAGAAATATAAAACATACACATAAATATACATATACATATATCTCACATAATAATTATAATTACAATATTATAATATCTATAACTAAGGTAAATTGAATTGAAATGCAAAGAACAAACACGTGGAGTGCACCGTACCCGTATCACACTAGATCTATGATACGCTTGCGATACGAGTCCACCACACCACCAAACGTACCCCGAAGGATACGAGCAAGTCTAGAATCACAATTATGAACAACACGAAGAGCTAGCTACTCAACTACATGCCCGTGTCAAAATGTGACATGCTTAAACCCTCGTGTCTAGAAAATCTCCAAATCAACCCGTATCGCCAAATTGTCGGAATACGGCCTAAACGTATCCAATTATGGACACTATACTACTCACACACAATCAAACACATGTCAATTTAGTCTAATTGACCTATTGACAAACACAAGATGTGCCAATCTCAGAATTTTTCCAAAATTGACACAAAATATCCCATAACTTTCTTCATAGGCCTCTTATGAACCTAGTTCCATTTTCTATGGGTAGCCTTAGTACATGGGAGGGTTCATAATTATTAAATTACAGATTTAGAGTCTAATTAGAGAGAAAAAAACTGAATTGTACCTATTGGGAGATGGATTTTCAATAAAATTTCCAAATTTAGTGTCAAGAGCCTTCAACTTGTAGATCCTTGCTCCTCCTTATAGATCCTTGCTTCCTCCTTGTAAATCCTTGCTTCTTCCTTGTTCTAATGGCCTCAAATGATGAATAGGGAAGAAATTTAGGTAGAATTGGTGTAGGAATGAAAAAATTTGGAAGAGAAAAATTCTAGATCTAGATTTGGAATGAAAAATGAAGAGAAAGTCTCCACCCCCTTATGTAGTGGCCGACTTTGCCCCCTCTCCAAAACATTATAAAATGTCCGCAATATCCCTTGGGACTTGTCATGAAGAAATTAATTAAGCAGGGAAGGTTCTAATCTAATTGGTTTAACTAATTAATTCATCCTCCTAATGAATGGGCTTACTATTGGGCTCAAATCTAACTAGAATTAAATGTTGGTCCATGTATCTAATCTAAACTAGTTAGGTCCACTAACACAAGTCCAAAATAAAATCTAATATGCTAACAATAAATAAATAATACAATAAATAAATATTCAATATGCACAATAAATAAATAATTATGATATACCATTCAATATAATAATTTTTGAAATACCAATATTACAATATTACCAATGGTAGGAAAATACAAAAATATTCCTCTCCCGGAAAACGGTAGTGACAATTCTTGTCTTTCTATTAAAATTATTTGTGATAAATTTATAATAGTTGTTCACTCTTTAGATTAAAGCTTCCACATCCAAATCTTCTTAAATCCCTAATTTCATAAAAATTATCTCTTTTTTGGGTTTTTGTCCCGCGTCAAATTTGGTATCAGAGCTAAACCCTGGTTTAGGAATATTTTTATACATAGGTAAGACACAAACAAAATGTCTATACAATTTTTCGCAACACATGTTGTATATGATAAGATGTTTGATAAAATGAAAAAGGTGTTTGAAGAATTTTTCAATCATAATAAAGTAAAAACTATTGCTAACGGTGATTATATGTCTTCATAAAATTCACTAGTAGAACCTACCGAGTCTATTATAGATGAGTCAAAAGTTAAATCCAAATCCGAGTCTAAGTCTAGATTTAAACCAGTAATAAATCTTGAGATTTATAAGTCTAGATTTAAACCATTAATAAGTTTTGAACGTTATATATCATCATTAGAAGATTTAAATAAGTCATTTGATGAAACCAATAAATTTAAAGAACCTATTAAGCCTTCCAAATATTTTGAACGTATACCAAAAATAAAACTTGTAAACAATTTCTATTATGTGTTTGTTACAAATAATTGTAATAGTTTGCAGGAAATAATAATTGATTATGGAGACAATCATTTTGCTTTTCTAGAGGCTCCGAGACATCCGCAAGTGGTTGAAGTGCTTGATAGGTCCATGTTGAATATTCTACTCCTTCCACTTCCACAACCGCCAGTACCGCAGTAGAGTTTTGTCGACTTGTCAGAAACTTCAGTGATGACTTGCTTGTCAAAGCAAAGGCCTCTGCCATGGCCAATTTGTAGGACATCACCAGGAGCATAGTTCTCGGATTCCACACTTAAATAATTCATCATGAGGTAAAATTTTCAAAGCCGAGGAGAATTATGGAAAACAAATATAGATATTCTTGTTATCTTTTAGTTTTTTTTCTGTTATTTTAGATAGACTATTTTTTCTGTTTTTATTAGTTATGATTTAAGATATGCCTTTAGATATTTGCTTTATCTTCTTTTATTTATTGAGAGCCTATAAATAATTTGTAACTTCATAAGTTAGCAATCGAAGAATTGAGAATAAGAAATCTATTTTTAGTTTGTATGGTACGATGCCAAAATTCTAAATTGGATCTCCCAATCTTATTTCTTTCTCCGTTTTCGACGTTGATGTCTCCAACGGTCTCGAGTACAAAAGTCAAGCAACGAGATCCAACGCCATCTACTTGTCATTCCAAATATGGTAGTCTTGATTATTATTCTTGTCTTTCTATTAAAATTATTCGTGATAAATTTATAATAGTTATTGTTCACTTTTTAATTTAAAGCTTCTGCACCCAAATATTCTCAAATCCCTAATTTCATAAAAATTATCTCTCTTTTGGCTCTTTGTCCCGCGTCATATATAGTGTAAACTTATTTTATAAATTAGTTCAATTAAATATGTAAGGCAATATAAAGTTTATTGTTAGGCTTGTAATTTATTAAATTAATTTCTATTGGTCCATGTGGGAGTCCACATGACATGACTTTTTTAAGAATATGAGTCAATGGCTCATATCTCGTTTTCCATATATATATATATAGTAAAAAAAGGTGAGTTTCTGCATTTTTTTTATTGTTAGCGGCTTATGCAAAGTTTCTTAGTTTAAATCGTTTATTTAGCATATTAAAAAGAAAAGTGGGAACTCGGAAGGGGTTTAAGAAAGAATTTACAATTAATAAGGGTATAAGAGCCTCGTTTTAAAGCAGTGGGCACGTAAGATGCTTCTTGGTTGTCTTCTCTTACTGAATTCCTTAGTGGTTAGCGGATGCAGGCAAGGTCGGTGGAAGCATGACATTCGAGAAGGACGGCGAGGAGTCGAATGTGCTGATAGGGACCGGTTGGCGAGGCCATGGGTAGTAGGTTCTGTTAGCCCAATGTTTAATTTGCATTTTTGAATATGGCTAATCGATTAAGTTTAACATTATGATCACTATAATAACTTCTACTTAAACTCAACATTGTCTAGATATGCATTAATGTTGTAATATTTGCTTCTGTATATTGCTTTATTTTTCTAACATGTACTTGTAGAAAGCAATAAGCAAGACCAGCATGGACATATGCAACGAAGAAATGATGATAGGCCAAAGACGACGTTATACCAGAAGATTTTTCTGAACCGCCTACGACATCTTCGGAGCCTCGCACTCGGGGGTTCCATTGGCCGGTCACCGGACGGAGTCGAGGGGGCAGCGCCTCTCGTGGTGGTTCGGGGGCGAAGCCCCCAAAAGGTATTCAGATTCTCATATCTGTTTATCTTTAGACAACTGTCGTCAAGGGTTCAAGTCAACGGACGTTTTAGAAAATTGGCGTCATCAAGTGCTCTCGGTTTTTCACTTTTATTATGTATTTTATATTATATGACCAAATGTTCATCGGGTTCGTAGTTGGCACTAGGGAGCTCAAGCCCATACTAAACCAAAACCTAGTCCACTCAAAATAGCCCAAAACTTGAACCCAACAATCTGGACTGAGGTCAACTGAATTCAGACCGAGTTCTGTCCGAACTCGGTCACCCAAAACCAACTCCTGAATCAGAGTGCTAGATCTATTCTCATGGTTCCAACGTTTAAATTTTTTAACATTAGGATATTGAGTTCTACCCGAACTCTGCTTCAGAAAAACCTATAAAACGAGAATAATTTTCCATTTGTATTCACTCTTTATCTTCTCTATTCTTTAAAGAGCTATTAACCTTCTCCATCTCCAAGACAGCTCCTATTCTTCTAAGTGCCAATGCGATTTCGATTAGAAGTGTTCGAGTTATACAAGCTTGGCTATTCAAAACTACTTCTTATAGTGTCTGAAGTCTTCGAGTTCTTCGGGTCAAAGCTCGTGTCTGTACGAAGTCGTAAGCCTTCGGATCAAAACTTGTATTTTTACCGCTAGTGGATTTAATACCAAGCAAGAGTTCTCGGGACTGGATTAGTACTTCACGAGAAAAACCAGTATAAATCTCGGTGTTTGCGTTTGTTTTTCTATACTCGTTTACTGTTCACATATATTGCTGCAATATTTGCTAGTAGGTAACTGCCTTTACTTAAGTCTTTAATTTTAATTGGGTATATCTTCCGCTAAACTCTATTCCCCCCTCTAGCGTTGCCTAACGATCCTTCAGGTTCTACGGCTTAGGAAGGAGGAGGAGGAGACGTGGTGAGACTCGGTGTCAATTGTGGTGGCACAAGTTTTAAAGTCGATGATCGCTGGAACGACGGATGGGGAGTTGGCCACATGGAGGAGGTGCAGTGGGGACAAGTGTCTCAGAAAGGGTTAGGGAACTTAGGTGGCGTCTAGTGGCTTGGGTGAGAGAGGTGGGGGTTGGATGAGGTTGCTCATGAAGGAGGAAGAGAGTGACACATGAAGGAGGAAGAGAGTGACACTGTAGACGTTACAAAAAGAGTATTTTCTTTATTGCAAATTATAAAATAAATACAAAGAACTCTAAAAACAAAGAACTAAGTACAAGAATATGGAAAATCATGACGATGGAGATCAAGTCGTGCAACTGACTTCTCTACTCTGTTAACGATCCGAAAATGAAGATTTAAGAAAAATTTGCTAACTTTGGCTTACTAGCAGACTTGGACAATAATTAGGCTCAAAAGCGCTCCATTTTCGATGGTTTGGGAAATACATGTCCCAGCTATTTATAGCCATTATCATCGTAATGACTATGCGCGCATGGAAACTGAAAATATGTTTTTTGCTGATCCTTATACACATGGTTTGGTTGATCGATCACGCATAGTAGATTGTGCATAGTGCCACATGGCGCTGCTTTGTTGTATATAGACAAAACGTAGTAGTTACGCTGATGTAAGCAATGTCGTTTTATGCGTAACAGTCGTCTGCACGCGTTACGAAGCGGCGTGACTTTTAATGCAGTGTCAGTCCGATTTATGCGGCCGGGCGATATGCGCCCATTGCTCTTGCCGCATAAACTTCTTCAGAATCAATTCCTCGGCGCATAGCTTCTAGGACAGCATCTAGCTCATAGTGCATAGCGCATGGTCTTTTTCATAAAATGTCAAAGTTTACTGTCTTCGGCCTTCAGTGCGCATAGATTTGTGCGCATAGTACTGGATTTCACTGACCCAGACTACTGAATGAGTAGTTCCGCGCAAAGAAATTATGCACATGTATCCAATTTTTTCATACTTCTACAGACACGACTGAGGAAATGAAGGCTTGGTGACATGGCAGCTAGCTCTAACAGTGTGGAGTCGGGGCTTGGGGTACAAGCGAGCTGTTAGGAGAACTTGGGGTTGGGTTCGTATGGGTTTGAGCGACCGGTTAGAGAGGTTTGGATGGATTTTAGAGGATAACAATGTGGCCTGTACATGGGTGGTTGGTAGAGAGAATAGTAAAGGGAAAAAAAGAATTGGTTTGTTAGTTAGCTGATGGTTTTAATCTATGTTGTGAAAAGCGCGCCTAAGATACGCTTAAGCGGCGAATCGAATTTGGACGTCTCGCTTAGGGAAATCTCGCTCCAGAAAATCGTTCATCGCTTAAGCGCGCTTAGGAGGCGCTTAGTGGCACCTCACCTATTGGTAGGCGCTGGAAAAAATGCCTTGGTTTAAAATTTTTTTTTTGACCATGATATTTTGATGACTTGCATTTTGATTCTAGTATTTATATTGTTACTTTGCATGATTGATAATTTGTATTGTTATTCATGCATATATATATATACTAGTAGGATCGTATAAAAAAATATTGAAATTTATGTGTATATAGAGTATTTTATATGTAGGAGCAAAGGTAGCTAAAAATAGTTGTTGCAGGCTTAAGCGCTAACTAAGCGTCGCTTAAGCGTACTTAAGCAAGGCGCTAGTCTCGTCGCCTCGCGCTTAATATAACATAGGTTTTAATGTATATTAAGAGAGCTTGAGGTTGAACCTCTCTACTATTGTAATACGGTTTGGAAACGACTAAAAAATGAGTCGTCCAAGCCAAATGTATATCCCCCACTAAATAAAATAAAAATATCAAATTTCAAAATCTTTCTAAACGCACCTCCTCATCCTTACGTAGTTAAAAATAAAAATAAAAATTCAACTCCTTCTAACTATATTAACATATAATAAATCCTAAAATATATTCAATATTCAAATTATATTTAAACTAAGTACATGGTATTATTATTTAAACTAAGTACATGGTATTATCTAATTAGTTAGATATCAAAAATTCTAAAAACATATCTATAACCATTCCTAATTAAAATATATTTAAATCATATTTAAAATATTTAATATAATTTAATTTTTATCTAATTTTTCAATAATGTTATAATTTTTTTCTTATAGGGTCCTAATGACTTTAGGATCAATTTCGTTAGTTTAATTAAAAGCTTCTTTTTATTTATTTATTCTTTCTTTTTTCTAATTTAATCTATTTATATATAAATCAATGTATATATATGTCTTTAGTTCCTTTTATTAATCAATTTAATAAATTGGATTTAATCATTTATAATTGTCTTTAACCATATAGTTTCTTTTTAAACCTATTAATCTAATAGTCAATTTTTTTTTTAACCTTTTTTTTTTACTTAATTCACTTTTAGCTAGTTCACACTTACCTATCTCAAAGTCTAATTAATTACTATTACGGGTAACCAATAGCTATTAATGAAGAGTAGAAAAATTCAAAATTTTAGGACAGGGACTTACAATTCAAAATTGGTGGCTGTATGGAGGAAAAACATTGTCGTGAGGTGACATATGGAATCTACTTGAGAAATAATGGAGCCAACATCTTCTCATCAGACTCGAGGAGAAGTTTGTTGGATATTCCAGTCTCGACTCGAGAAGAAGTTTGTTGGAAAAGTATGGAGCGTTGTGGAGCGGTGGCGGAGGTCAAACAAAGACGATAGAGCGACCAGAGGTCGATGTGGACTGATTTTAGCCAAAAAGAAGTTCAAACGGTATAGCGGCGACATCTTGGTGATGTGAAAATCTGCTTTTTCCAGAGCGCATGTGGATTTGGACCAGATGCCAAATCGGTATAACGACGACATGCCGATTCGAGATGGTTTAGAGCTTTTGCCTATTTTCAACATATTTTCAGCCCTTTTTGGGTCGTTGGATTGTTTTTAACGGTTCCGATTGTTTTAATGGTTCGGATTGTGTTTGTGCTAGCTTAGGGGTTAAGGTAAGGTTTCTTAGTCCATTAAAGGAGGCTATGGAAAATCTTCAATAGGTGTGTTCTCAAGGAGATTCAAGGAAGATTCCACCACAACTTCTGCAAGATCCGTACTCCTAGGTCTTGCACTTCAAGAGTGAGGATTCTGCTCGAAGTGTCGTCTATTCTGTCATGGAGATCGTTCAATGACGAAGTATTCGATGGACAACCACTACTAGGTGTGAATTCTAGTTAGGGCTGGAGTTTTGCAATCTCAGTGAAATATTTTTTGTATTTTTCTCCTTGAAAAGTTGTGGTTGGTCATGGGACAAGGGAGATGAGATGTACTAGTATTCAATTCTTTTATTATACGAAGGACCGGGATTTTGTTCGGGTGGCCGAAGCACCACATATTGTTTGTTAATTTTTGTCTGGATCTAGCATAGCAGATTCTTTCTTCTTTTTATCTTTGGGTGGGTTTCAAGTGGTCTGGATATCCACTGCGCACATCTCTAGATCCCAGCAAAAGTAATATGACAATATGTGGAAGTATTGCAAAAATTTGTGATATCACAAGTTGCACTGAACAAGTTGCATAATGAATTTTACTGTTTCTGGAGGAGCTTATCTAACAATAACGAATCTCCGAAAACCTTGCAGCTCCACGAATGTCCTGCACGAGCAATAAGGGGCTTACTTAAGGAAGCTTTCCGCCTACTTCGTCCTGGAGGCACAATAGCTTTGACAGACAACTCGGTACTTACTTTTCTTAATCCATCTGTATCTTCCCATCTTCATGTTGTGTCAAAGCTCATAAATTTTACTCTTTTCTTGTCGCAGCCAAAATCCAAGGCCCTTCAGGTGAGGAAAATAAAGTTGCACACGCATCTAGCCGACAGGCAAATTGATAATTCTAACACCAGTTAATCTTAACCCACAATGTAGGGACTAACACCAGTTAATCTTAACCCACAATGTAGGGACTGTCTCCAGTCTTGTTCACTCTATTGAAGAGCACAGAGCCATTTCTTGATGAATACTACTTGTTGGATTTGGAGGAGACAATGAGGGTTACTGGATTTGTCAACGTCACTACTGTTCTTACTGATCCTAGACACAGAACGGTGACAGCAACTGTTGCTCATGATCAGTAGTCTCACTTAGGCTGCATTTTACAACTTTAGGATATGGTTGGTTTGTAAAGCATGCAAGGGATTGCATTCTAAATTTTTTTTCTTTTCTTTTCTTTTCTTGGTGTCCACTGCATGTATAGTATTTGGTAACCTATGGAGGTTCACACATTCTCATACTGCACATATTGGATTCAGGAAGATACTTGATGGTAGATGGCCCAGTAAAAGCCCAAAGAGCCCACAAAAGATGCAAAAAGAATATTCTTGTAGGAGGATGCCAAGCGAGACCACTCATTCATGGTGGTGTTGTAAGTAAGTAGGCTTTTTACGCAAAGGAAGAAAATTATCTACATATTCACTTGTAATTACTCAAACTTGGAGCCCCGAACATGGGACCTCCAATCCCAACTATAAATATTGTCCCAGAAAGAAAAGAAAAGAAAAGAAAAAGAAACTTATCTTGATCTAGTGATATACTTCTAAAATTTTCTTCGGTGGAAGTAATATTCTTGCAAAATTGTTTATGCACATGTAAGGGGTTGAAATTTAGAACCTGTTATTTGGTTTTCTAGTCGTTTTGCGGGTCATGTGGGACAACTAATGGGAGAAGTCAAGCCCATTGTTTGCCAGTCGAGCGCTAGTCACACATATACGTTTCTTCGTCAACGATTAACAACTCGATATCACTTGAAGCGGTAATCAAAATCTGTCAAGTCAATAGCTCCAGAAAAAAGAACAACTTTGTCGAATAACTCTGCTTAATGGAGCACCCTCGCCAAATGATGTAGCTCCATTGTACCATAGCATCGCTTAAAGCGAAGCTAAAATTTGACCAAGGTTAGCTTAGTTGAATAAACAATAGCCTCGCGGTGAGGGGGAGCTTCACTGAAGCGTAGTTTTGCTGCCAATAGTTTGTCTGAAGCAAACTAAGAGTTAAGACCTAGTCTCGCAGAACATAACTTCGCTGCCAACAATTTTTTTTGAAACAAACATAGCAATGAGGTCTACCCTCACGGAGCCTAGGTTTGTCGTTAGCAGCTTGTCCGAAGCAAACTTAGTACTGAGGCATGGCCTCGCGGAGCTCGGAGCATACTATCACGATCTGCTCCTACTTTTGGGATACGAGTACGTCAGTATATGCTATCTACACCAAGTTGTGATGGTAGTACGTTGTATATACCTCAATATATCAAATATAACATAATATTGACAAGTATATACATCCATTTAACTATAAAGGAAGAGTATGAACAATAGGCCTAAAAGACACGCAAGTATATCATAAATCATCTTCCAAATCAATACATCACCAGCCTCGGGAACAAACCCACTACACTACACAAGAACTACTAACTATTGAGAATAGTCTAAAAGTGTCACGCCCTGGTCCCGTAAGGGCCGATCGTCCTCGCTTGGTCCCAACGGAATCGATCGTCCTCGCTTGGGCGCGATGCCGTGCAAGTCTAAGTTGCGCTTGCACCAGGCATAGTACCTGCACAAGACACAAGTCAGACGAAAATATACATATATAAGCATGAAATGCAAATGAAGAGAACCAAAGTTGAACACATTGATAGGAACACAAAATACTTTCTTTATTGAATACTTGAAGATTGGATTACAAAGTACTTGCTTGGCTGAGTTACAAAATATGCCATCGAAGGCTTACAACTCTTTTTACTTTCTTTATTGAATACTTGAAGAAATCCACACTAAGTAAGCATGTGAAGCTAGCATTATTAGGTGATCTTTTTAGTTGTCTAGTTTCTTTAACAATTCATGCAAGAAAACATAAACAATAGATAGACTATGCATATGATAAATCTTACCCACGGTCGAGCGGTTATCCTGCAGCAGACACATAAGTTAGCAACAATTTGCATATATGTATCTAACTTATGTATCAATCTTGGTATCAAATATTAGGTACGCAAGAAGGTAAACCTAGCATGCGACCTAACTACATGATGGTCTATAGGTTACCCTATGATTAGCAGCGGTGACTCAACGTTCAGCTCTGTACTAGCACTCGCGTATGTCAGCAACTGTGACTCGAGGTTCAGATCTTCACTAACACACATGAATGCTAGCAGCTGTGACATCATGGTTCTGCTCTTCACTAATAGACAAAATACTCCACTAGATCACAAGGACCGTATACCTAAGGATGCAACAAAATCTCTTCCGGACCGATCGATTCCCAGTGCGAACAACAAAATACACGAGTTCATTCTTCTCTTTCTTATCCCACAGATCATGTTCAAAATATAAGGACTTGCTATAAATCAGGTTATACAGCATAGGAATGAGGGACATGCATATAATTTATAGTAAAGCATAATTCTACTACTTCAAGCATGCAGTTTATTTCTTTTAACTTATCTTGTGTCACTACTACGTTCCGAAAACAGGGGTATTTTTGACTTTTTATAATATTTAATATTATTGTAGTTATAATTAAGAAATTGCATGATAGTATATTTAATTTAAATAATTATGTGATGTGTAATTAAATATAATATTATATACAGTGTTCATTTATTTGAGCTAGTAGACTTGACCTAGAAGCCCAGTAGATGAACACCTGTCCACATTGTGGAATTCTGTATTTAATTGTTTTATCTAGAATTTATTGATTGGAGATTTTAATTAATTACCGTATTTTAATTAATTATTGCGCATTGTCTTTGCTTCGATATTTGGAGCGCTATCCTGACTTTTGTCTTCCAACAAATTTCACAATCTTGTCCTAGACATGCCCGCCTTCCATTCTGCTATTTTTGCAACTCATAATTATGCTCTCTGTGCCTTATTTTTAGCCGCACACAAGTCATCGCGGAAGTTTATTTAATAAATTTCTATTTTGTATCGTTGTGCGTTCCAATCAAAATTTGGAGGCAATCTTGACCTATTTTTCGTGCGGCCCAAATTAGGGTAATATTCTGTTCTGAGTCTTCTTCATTATTGGTATTGATGACCTGACCTGATTTTGGCCCCATGTACTCCTAGTTAATTTTTGAACACAACTTGCATTTATTTCTAATTAAATTGAGGATACTATTTTAAACCGATTCTGAAAATCCTAATTAAATTCCCGTGCCCTGCTAGTTGAGCCCGTACCAAACGTATAACGCCCCCTGACCCTACACAACACCAGACACCGAATCGCCCGCCAAATTTTCATCATTTTATGCGTCTGTGCAAATACCCAAATTTAAGGGGGCTAATTTGCAAATTTGTATTTTGGTATCAACACCCATTTGTTTAAACCAATGAGGGAGCCCTATTAATTTTTAACTAAACCTCACCCTCATTCCTACATGAATTATTTTTCTCCATGACCAATCTGGACCACACATTTAATGGGCCAATCCTAACCCTTGATTTCACACACTCTCTCTCCCTATTTAATGTCATGTCCCATCAAACCCTAATCCCCAAAAACCTAGGTTTCTCCACCTCCTCACAAGCCCCCATCTCCTATTCTTCTTCTCTTCTTCTTCTCTTTTCCTTTCTTCTTCTTCTTCTTCTTCTTCTTTTCATTACTTTGATATTTCAAATTGAAAAGAAGGGGGGGGGGGGGGGGAACTTGAAGCTACTGTTCAGCCACCCCGACTTCCCTTGTACTCCGGCCACCCGGCCAACTCCGGCGGCCGAGCCCCGAGCGGCCGAGCTCCGACCCCTCGTTGCACCTCCAGTCGAGCGCTCCTCTTCCCAAGCCCCTTTCCCGGCGGCCACAGTTCCGGTCGGTGGACCCATCCCCATCTCCTCTACTCCGGCCATCCGGCCGAGTACCGACCCCGCAGCCCGATCCTCCGGCGGCCCACTGGTAGCCACCCCGACCTGCTCAGCCCCCCGCTGCTCCCATCACCACCACTGCTCCTCCCATATTCTTCCCTGCTGTTAACTCCGGCCGGCGGCTCTCCCTTCGTCTCCTCCTACATCACCCGACCCAGCAGCCGACTCCCTTCCCCTGTTGTGTGCTCCGGCCCCCTGCTGCTCGACAACCCGGCTGCTCTTCCTCCCCCCGCCACCCGCGGTTCTTCTCCCCCTCCTGCCGTACTCCGGCGGCCAGCCAGCCCCCGCTGTAAGCTTCTTCTCATCTACCTCTTCCTTCTTCCTATTTATATATATATATGTATATATATATATATATATATATATATATATATATATAAATACGTATTTGTATGGTATGTATAATTAATTGTATATGTAATTATGTATTTAAATTAATGTTTAACAGTATATGTATGTGTATACATATTAAATAATATTTTTTATATGAATTTTTGGTATATATATATATATATATATATATATATATATATAAGTAGTTTATATATATATGTGTTATATTGATATGTAAGTATATATACATATATAAATTTATTTTGGTATAGGTAAACATGTATTATATGTGTTTTAGTTTTTAATGTTATATATATAGATATAACAAATGTATATTTTCACTAATACATATACAGGTATACATGTATATTCTTAAATATAGTTATGCATAAATGTGCTATGTATATTTATAACGTATAAATATATATACCTATATACTTCTATTTAGTGTATATACACTTATATGTATTTTGTACAAAACTACTGATATACACTTATATATATACATTATACATATTAAATTGATACATATCTATATTTTCTGAGTATAAATGTACATTTATATATGTATTACTACTAGATGACCCTAGTCGGCTAGTGCCATGTTTGGCATAGCCCTAAGGCCAATACATTTTATTTGTGTGTTAGAGTAGCATCTGATACAAGTGATATTGTGGTATGTTTATAGGACTGTTAATTTTTTCAGACGATACTTTGGAACAGGACACTAGTGGTTACCAGCTAAGGACCCAAGGTAAGTACATTCTCTGATAATTTCCAATACCTTGATAATTTTTATAAGTTCAATAATCTTGAAATGTTACATCTGAATCTTTGACACTGTGCTACACGGACTAGTATAGCTTGGATCTGCAGTCATGAGATGTTACATTGATTATCGTATTGACATTGTACACGACATGTATATTAGACATCGTACATGATAGATTGGACTTGCTCGTGTATCGTGACGTGTCATGGTTGGATCCACAGTACTAGTTGGGGGCGGGGAAGTAGTTAGAAAGAAATGTGATCATAACCTCTTATTGCAGTATAGAACAATGTAAGTGTTAATCATGCTCTTCACATATGATTAGCCAGGCCCTATAGCTATCGTACATGTTCCCAAGCCGATCACATTTCGAAACTACTATTTCAAACACTTAGAGTAGATTACAGTTCCCTATTTTAAATCATATACTACATCACCCATATATGATACTGTTCCTTGTTCTTTTTATTTTCATATATGCGCTGACTATGTCATATTGCCTATTACCTGTCTCTTTACATTGCCTGTCTCTCCTTAATTGCCATTGCATTTATTTCAATGTCTTCTCAGTATCTAGCATCATATATTTATTGTTTTATAGTCCTTATCAATTAAATGGAACTGTTATTTGAGATTTGTACTTTGCTCCTTCCTAAATGGAAACATTTTTCCAGACTATGCCTTAGAGGACCGGTGTCCGATACTTTATGGACCATATGGTGAGTAGCTGCAACTTGGGCTTGGTAGTTAGTTGTAATTTCTGGGAGGTCTAGCCGGAATCACTAATTTTTTTAGTTTTCTGGTTAGTTCTTTTAGCAGACTATTTGGTACCGGATTTGTCTCCGGCAATTTTGTTGAGATATGGATAATTGGGGAGTTTGATTATTACTTTAGACTTGTGTTGTATTTAAATTTTTTGTTCGCTATCTTATCGTGCTGTAATCCTGTGATTGAGTATGTGTTCATTTTATTTGTGTTATCCGTGCCTCCTTATGGAGATTGGATGTTTGTGTGAGATTGGCTAGATAGTATCAAGACCTTGACAGCGTTCTACCGCCGATGCTGCGGCGTTGGCTGGACGTACCCGCGTACTCGTGCCCTAATTTCGGGTGCGGGTCGTGACGCATTTTTAGTGGTGGCCCATGCAGGTCAGACTTCGCAAGTTAAGCGATGTCGTGGTAGTGTGGCATCTTTGTTACACTATTGCGTGCCTGCGATAGGATCTAGGACATAGGATACTAGGACGAGAGCGAATACTCAATCACAATTCCTTGAGAGATTCCTGGGATGACCCTGAGAATCTTGTTAAAACTTTCAATTTAAAATCATTCCCTTGTTCCGTCCATTCTCACTTGTTGATTGTTGATCAGGTATTAAGTTAGGATTTTAGTTTCATTATAGAGTTTGATTTCATATCAAGATGAATTTACAGACTGATTTATGGTATTATTTGATGATACACGTCAATGAGGACAGTGAGAAAGATAACACTAGGGCTACTGGACTACAAGATATGGATTTAAATTATAATTTGAAGATTGAAAACGAATTATATTTTTGAATTTTGAGATATTATGTTATTAAAATTTATTTTGACGAATTCAGATTCGATTCAATGAACATAGACAAAACTGTAAGGATTTTTGGAAGTGATAAAATTTTCGTTCAGTATTTAAATGTTTGACTTTGAGGAAGGTATATGCATTATACTTTAAATTTTTCGAGGAGTTAGTTTCGAGGACTTTGTTTGGAGGATAAAATCTTATAGTGAGAGAGATATATTAGTATATAATAGATGAGGTGCATATGTAAGTATATGTTGGCTTGAGCATGATTGAGATTTCACTGCCAACTGGCTTAGGTGTTCATCTAGGATTGTATTGGAGAGAGCAGTACTTAGTATAGTGTGTTGCATTTGATATGCACTTGAGTGATAAGAATAACTAGTATCAACGATTGCAGTAGGTAAGGAAGCTAGCAGTGAGTGTGCTTGTAGTAGAACTGTGGTACTTAGAGGGATAGAGGTATCAGACCATGGATGTATCTTTGACCTGTGCAATCACAACTAGGAATGTTATTCCAATCTATTTATCTTGAATGTTTCTTCTCTAAAACTTTACTGTCCTTCCTTGATGATATCGTATTTTGCCTTAATTGATTCTTTGGGATCTGTCTTCAGGATGTCGCCGCAGACACGGTCTATGAGAGCGGGAACATCAGTTTTAGAGGGGTCTGCCACCTCTCCACCTGAGGGACAGACAGCCGTAGTTCCTCCTACATCTCCGATGCATGTAGGAGTTTCTGCACTTTTCGGGGATCCTCCTCCCCCACCTGTTCAGAGGATAGCCGCAGCTGTGACGGACAACCTTCTACCTCCACCGACTCCAATTTCTGGAGGTTTGCCCATTCACGGGACGCAGATGTTTACCTTGATTCAGGGCATGGTAGATGCCCAGAGAGTGACGGCAGATGCTCAGCGAGTTCAAGCTGAGGCTCAAAGGGTGTAAGCAGAAGCGCACCAGGCACAAACCGAGCTGATGAGAGAAAACATGGAGAATGCTCATCAAGTGACTCTCCAAGCTTTGGAGAGAGTAGCACAGTACCAGCAGTTTCCTGGCCAGCAACAGCAGAGATCAGGCACTATAGTGGATTTCAAGAGGATGATGCCTCGAGAGTTCAAAGGCACCGAAGGAATACTCTACGCTGACGACTGGCTAGAGGATATAGAAAGGAGCCTGCGATTGACCCAGATTCCGGAGAACTTGCAGATAGAAGCCGCTGGCAGTCAGATGTTCGATATCACACTTACGTGGTATCGCACGGAGCCGAGAATTACTGCACAAGGACTTACTTGGGAGACCTTCAAGGAGCTCTTCAAGGAGAAGTTCTTTCCCGACGTGGCATTGGGAACCTTGGAAAGTCAGTTTCATGACTTGGTTCAAGGAAACATGTCGGTCGACGAGTACGCTGCAGAATTCTGTAGATTGAGCCATTTTGCATCGTCTATGATTCGGGACCCAGGAGATCGAGCCCGGAAATTTAAAGGGGCTGACGAGAGAAATTAGGTCATGCACTTCTGGTCGTCGTACCGCTACCTTTGAGGCTATCTTGATGGATGCCCAGATTGCAGAAGAGGATCTGGATCTCAGGCCTAAGAGGAGTCACAATACTTTTGGAGATACGAATGGTAGCGCAGGACCAGCCAAGCATCCCCGTATTCAGCACCAACAGCAGTACCAAGTACCATTTCATATTCAGCAACAACCATGGATATTTCAGCATCCACCGCAGTACCTAGCACAAGTTCATATCCAGCAACATCTATGGGCGTATCAGTATCAACAGCAGTACCAGGCACCAGTCCGTGTTCAGCAGAATCAGCAGCAGCCTCCAAGAGAGACACAGCAGACTTGTCATTTCTGTAAGAAGCCAGGTCACCTTTGGGAGAGCTGTAGAAATAGGCTAGGACTTTGTTTGCACTGCGGCGCTGTGGGACATCGAGTAAGGGATTGTCTTCTAGCCCCTTATCTTCCCGGCCAGCGCGCAGCTTCAGATTATAGAGATCCAGTTAGGCTACCTGTGGAACCGTACATTGCTCAGCACCCGCGAAGGGAACCACCCCAGCAGGGCGGGGCATTTGCGATGACGGTCGAGGAGACCGATACTACAGGTAATGTGTTAGCAGGTTCTGTTCTCTCTTTCTTTTCCTAACTATTTGATTGATTGACTGATACCTTATTACCGTAGCTTGTATGCATGATTTCTTGTTATAATGTAGTTAGTAGTACACCCTGATACAGAGACTGCAATACCATGACAAAAGACACCATGACCGTACATATTCCCCTTAGGTTGCATGTTGCATGATTGTAGGAAAGATTTTTCTTGGACCATGATTATCGGGGTTTAACCATGACGAAGATTCATGAAGGAGTTATGACTTGACAAGAAAGACAAGATGATTAAAATTCGAGGATAAACATTGATTTAAATAGAGGGTTAAGAAATTAACATGGCATAATTGGTGGTTTATTAATTCCAGGAAGATTATGATGTAATTAAATTGGTTATTAAAATTTGGAAATTTTGGGAGACTATCATTATATTTATTTGGTTGCAAGCTATTTTTAAAATGTTATATTTGGATGTTGCATTTGGAGAATCCTTGAGTATCGCATTGTTGAGTATTTTGAGGAAGAGAAAATCGAGAAATAAAATTTTGATGGATAAACGTTTAAATTCAAACTTTGTGGTACGAGATTACATTTTATAATTGTGCATTGATAAAAATCAAGTTAGAGGAGCGGATATTAAATTCCGAGTATTGAATTATTAACTAAAAATTTTGGGAAAATTTTTGATAAAAATGGACTTTGATTTTATTTCGAGGATTTTTCAGGAATGCAATAACTTCAGAATTTTTGAAAATTGTGAAAAGGCATTGTGGATTATTACCTGATTTCGTGGTAGATGAATTTAAACTTTGAGGGAAAATGATAATGTGTATGAATAAACGCTACTATGAGGATTTTAAATTTCGAGGACGAAATTCTTTTAAGGAGGGTAGTCTTGTCACTACACCGTTCCGAAAACAGGGGTATTTTTGACTTTTTATATTATTTAATATTATTGTAGTTACAATTAAGAAATTGCATGATAGTATATTTAATTTAAATAATTATGTGATGTGTAATTAAATATAATATTATATACAGTGTTCATTTATTTGAGCTAGTAGACTTGACCTAGAAGCCCAGTAGATGAACACCTGTCCACATTGTGGAATTCTGTATTTAATTGTTTTATCTAGAATTTATTGATTAGAGATTTTAATTAATTACCGTATTTTAATTAATTATTGCGCATTGCCTTTGCTTCGATATTTGGAGCGCTACCCTGACTTTTGTCTTCCAACAAATTTCATAATCTTGCTCTAGACATGCCCGCCTTCCATTCTGCTATTTTTGCAACTCATAATTATGCTCTCTGTGCCTTATTTTAAGCCGTACACAAGTCGTCGCGGACGTTTATTTAATAAATTTCTATTTTGTATCATTGTGCGTTCCAATCAAAATTTGGAGGCAATCTTGACCTATTTTTCGTACGGCCCAAATTAGGGTAATATTCTGTTCTGAGTCTTCTTCATTATTGGTATTGATGACCTAACCTGATTTTGGCCCCATGTACTCCTAGTTAATTTTTGAACACAACTTGCATTTATTTCTAATTAAATTGAGGATACTATTTTAAACCGATTCTGAAAATCCCAATTAAATTCCCGTGCCCTGCTAGTTGAGCCCGTACCAAACGTACAGCGCCCCCTGACCCTACACAACACCAGACACCGAATCGCCCGCCAAATTTTCATCATTTCATGCATCTGTGCAAATATCCAAATTTAAGGGGGCTAATTTACAAATTTGCATTTTGGTGTCAACACCCATTTGTTTAAACCAATGAGGGAGCCCTATTAATTTTTAACTAAACCTCACCCTCATCCTACATGAATTATTTTTCTCCATGACCAATCTGGACCACACATTTAATGGGCCAATCCTAACCCTTGATTTTACACTCTCTCTCTCCCTATTTAATGTCATGTCCCATCAAACCCTAATCCCCAAAAACCTAGGTTTCTCCACCTCCTCACAAGCCCCCATCTCCCTCAACCAAACCATAGCTCCTATTCTTCTTCTCTTCTACTTCTCTTTTCCTTTCTTCTTCTTCTTATTTTCATTACTTTGATATTTCAAATTGAAAAGAAGGGGGGGGGGGGGGGGGGAACTTGAAGCTACTGTTCAGCCACCCCGACTTCCCTTGTACTCCGGCCACCCGGCCAACTCCGGCGGCCGAGCCCCGAGCGGCCGAGCTCCGACCCTTCGCTGCACCTCCAGTCGAGCTCTCCTCTTCCCAAGCCCCTTTCCCGACGGCCACAGTTCCGGTCGGTGGACCCATCCCCATCTCCTCTACTCCGGCCATCCGGCCGAGTACCGACCCCGCAGCCCGATCCTCCGGCGGCCCACTGGTAGCCACCCCGACCTGCTCAGCCCCCCGCTGCTCCCATCACCACCACTGCTCCTCCCATATTCCTCCCTGCTGTTAACTCCGGCCGACGGCTCTCCCTTCGTCTCCTACTACATCACCCGACCCAGCAGCCGACTCCCTTCCCCTGTTGTGTGCTCCGGCCCCCTGCTGCTCGACAACCCGGCTGCTCTTCCTCCCCCCGCCACCAGCGGTTCTTCTCCCCCTCCTGCCGTACTCCGGCGGCCAGCCAACCCCCGCTGTAAGTTTTTTCTCATCTCCCTCTTCCTTCTTCCTATTTATATATATGTATATATATATATATATAAATACGTATTTGTATGGTATGTATAATTAGTTGTATATGTAATTATGTATTTAAATTAATGTTTAACAGTATATGTATGTGTATACATATTAAATAATATTTTTTATATGAATTTTTGGTATATATATATAAGTAGTTTATATATATATATGTGTTATATTGATATGTAAGTATATATACATATATATAAATTTATTTTGGTATAGGTAAACATGTATTATATGTGTTTTAGTTTTTAATGTTATATATATATAGATATAACAAATGTATATTTTCACTAATACATATACAGGTATACATGTATATTCTTAAATATAGTTATGCATAAATGTGCTATGTATATTTATAACGTATAAATATATATACCTATATACTTCTATTTAGTGTATATACACTTATATGTATTTTGTACAAAACTACTGATATACACTTATATATATACAGTGTACATATTAAATTGATACATATCTATATTTTCTGAGTATAAATATATATTTATATATGTATTACTACTAGATGACCCTAGTCGGCTAGTGCCATGTTTGGCATAGCCCTAAGGCCAGTACATTCTATTTGTGTGTTAGAGTAGCATCTGATACAAGTGATATTGTGGTATGTTTATAGGACTGTTGATTTTTCCAGACGATACTCTGGAACAGGACACTAGTGGTTACCAGCTAAGGACCCAAGGCAAGTACATTCTCTGATAATTTCTAATTCCTTGATAATTTTTATAAGTTCAATAATCTTGAAATGTTACATCTGAATCTTTGACACTGTGCTACACGGACTAGTATAGCTTGGATCTGCAGTCATGAGATGTTACATTGATTATCGTATTAACATTGTATACGACATGTATATTAGACATCGTACATGATAGATTGGACTTGCTCGTGTATCGTGACGTGTCATGGTTGGATCCACAGTACTAGTTGGGGGCGGAGAAGTAGTTAGTAAGAAATGTGATCATAACCTCTTATTGCAGTATAGAACAATGTAAGTGTTAATCATGCTCTTCACATATGATTAGCCAGGCCCTATAGCTATCGTACATGTTCCCAAGTCGATCATATTTCGAAACTACTATTTCAAACACTTAGAGTAGATTATAGTTCCCTATTTTAAATCATATACTATATCACCCGTATATGATACTGTTCCTTGTTCTTTTCATTTTCATATATGCGCTGACTATGTCATATTGCCTATTACCTGTCTCTTTACATTGCCTGTCTCTTCTTTATTGCCATTGTATTTATTTCAATGTCTTCTCAGTATCTAGCATCATATGTTTATTGTTTTATAGTCCTTATCAATTAAATGGAACTGTTATTTGAGATTTGTACTTTGCTCCTTCCTGACTGGAAACATTTTTCCAGACTATGCCTTAGAGGACCGGTGTCCGACACTTTATGGACCATATGGTGAGTAGCTGCAACTTGGGCTTGGTAGTTAGTTGTAATTTCTGGGAGGTCTAACCGGAATCACTAATTCTTCTAGTTTTCTGATTAGTTCTTTTAGCAGACTATTTGGTACGGATTTGTCTCCGGCAATTTTGTTGAGATATGGATAATTGTGGAGTTTGATTATTACTTTAGACTTGTGTTGTATTTAAATTTTTTGTTCGCTATCTTATCGTGCTGTAATCCTATGATTGAGTATGTGTTTATTTTATTTGTGTCATCCGTGCCTCCTTATGGAGATTGGATGCTTGTGTGAGATTGGCTAGATAGTATCAAGACCTTGACAGCGTTCTACCGCCGATGCTGCGGCGTAGGCTGGACGTACCCGCGTACTCGTGCCCTAATTTCGGGTGCGGGTCGTAACATCTTGTTAGTGAGGCATCATTTGAAATAAGTAATTCAAGTGAACTAGAGATCATTTTATTAGGCATGCAGACTAAGGATTCATCGAAGGGCCGAAGCCACTCACCGACTGAATCGAACGAGAGAATGGGGAAGCCTTATGCAATGGTCACTCCTTGGTTATGCGTCCTAAAATTACAAAAATACTTGGTTAGCATCCTTCGATCTCTTTCTCTTATGATTCGAAAAGAATGCGTAAGCGAGAAAAGCGAATCATGAAAACCAAGTCATCGAAAGCAAGACAAAACACAAAGCAATACAAAACCAAGCAGCAAAACAACCAACAAAAACTCTTGGACTTATTTCAAAAGAAGTTGTTCCATCAATTTGAAGGATTCATTGCATTTTGTCCGTGTTAATTTGGCGGTAAGGTTTCTCCGAGACTCGATTCTCAACCGAGTAAAAGTAACAAGTGTTCCATAGGTAACCCGCTAGGAGCGGGGCATTACATAATACCCCACTGAAAAAAAGTTCCGTCCACGAAACTTAAGAGATCAAGGAGTCAAAGATCAAGGCATCAAGAGGTCAAAAAAACCAGACTCACCAATATCGTGTCCGCTCGCATCACGCTCAATATTCAACTGATAAACTCTATCATTTTCCGTCTGATCATTTTGTCCACTAGCTTGAGCTAGCGCTGATACAGGATTCTGATTCTCATTCTGACTAGTATTGTCGTTATGGTGCGGTGCCGAAGCCCTGACACTTGGACAATCTCGGATTATATGACCCTGCTGTCCACATCTGTAGTACCCCCTAAAAAAGTGACGACAAATTTCCTTAGTGTGACCCGGACGACCACAGAAGCTGCACTCTTTCTCGCGGTACTCATCTACATCAGCCTTCTTCTCACTATCGGCCTTCTTCTCACCATTGTGGTATCTTTTAGCAGGGAAATTTTGAGGAGCCGGTACCTTTTTCGAAGCACTTCATGGTATGAACTGTTCATTCTGCACCGCTGCTTCAAAAGCTTGAATGTACGATTTACACTCTCGGTTAATAACATCCTTTCTCAGGTTGCCATTTAGGTCTCTTATGAACCGATGTGTACGGGCTCCATCATTAAGAATTATTGAGCTAGCGAAATTAGCAAGCTTGGAGAATTCTGACTCATAGTCCTCGACGGACATGCTCCCTTGCTTAAGTTCGATAAATTCAGCTTATTTTCTTTGCTTGATAGCTGACAGGAGATATTGTGCAAGGAATGCATCTTTAAACATCCCCCAAGAGATTCTACCATCCTGATGCTTTGTGGCAAGGTCCAGCTTCTTGATCTGCCACCAGTCGTGTGCACATAACCGTAGCTGCATGGTTGCACACACCACCCTCTTGTTCGCAGGTATCGAAGCAAACTCAAACAAGCCCTCCAACTTTGCGACCCAGTCCATCACCTTATCCGGCACGGTCCTGCCTTCGAACTCCGGAGGGTTCGACTTTAGAAACTCAGCACCTTTAAAGATAGACTTCCTGACCGCCTACGGAGGCTGATCAGCTTCTGCTAGGCCTTCTTCTCGAGGTGCGGGTACGGCTGCCACAAGTGTCACGGCGGTTCCCAATGCACTGCTATTGGCGACCAAGGTTGTCACTATCCGAGTCAAAGAGTCTAACTGCTTCTGTTGTGCTATGGCTCGAGCATCTGCCCATTGCTGTTGAGCTTGAAATCGATCCTGTTGGGCATTGAATCATTCTTTTTGATTTTCAAACATGCTAATCAGCCTAGCGATTTGTTCATCGTTCACTCTCGCTGCGCGATGTCCATTGGTTACCTGTTTTAGTCATCTTGCTGCAAAAGAGAGTAGCTTACATTAGTCTCATAACGTATTATGGACTTATTGCATGGGACGTTGGATTTTCATGCTCTTCAAGATAGGGACATTTTATACTTCCGATTTACTTCTATAGATTCATAATCATTTTTGAAATTCGGGACTTTTGAAACATTTAAAAACTTATATCAATTTTAAAAACGATATTTGAAAAGGCCAAGGACGTAAAGCCGTGCTCTGATACCACAGGTCACGCTCTGGTCCCGTAAGGGCCGATTGTCCTCGCTTAGTCCCTACGAACCGATCGTCCTCGCTTGGGCGCGATGCCGTGTAAGCCTAAGTTGCGCTTGCACCAGGCATAGTACCTGCACAAGACACAAGTCAGACGAAAATATACATATATAAGCACGGAATATAAATGCAGAGAACCAAAGTTGAACACATTGATAAAAACACAAAATACTTTCTTTATTGAATACTTGAAGATTAGATTACAAAGTACTTGCTTGGCTGAGTTATAAAATATGTCATAGAAGGCTTATAACTCTTTTTACAAACCCAAAACTAGCCACAACGCCCATACATTATATCCTTTTAGTAGGACCAAAATCAAAACAACTAGCCAAAGAGAAGTTTGCACACATGAGAGGAAAGCTAAGGAAGCAACACGAGCACGGTCCCACTGGAAGGATGCTCTAACACTGGTTCAAAATGCTCGCCAAGCTCTAGCTACCAGAACCTGGAGATTTGTCCACAAACGTGGGTCATTACTACAACATGTACTGGTGAGCGACCGTGGCCCAACTCACCAAGAAATCCACACTAAGTAAGCATGTGAAGCTAGAATTATTAGGTGATCTTTCTAATTGTCTAGTTTCTTTAACAATTCATGCAAGAAAACATAAACAATAGATAGACTATGCATATGATAAATTTTACCCACGGTCGAGCGGTTATCCTGCAGCAGACACATAAGTTAGCAACAATTTGCATATATGTATCTAACTTATGTATCAATCTTGGTATGAAATATTAGGTATGTAAGAAGGTAAACCTAGCATGCGACCTAACTACATGATGGTCCATGGGTTGCCCCATGATTAGCAGCGGTGACTCAAGGTTCAGCTCTACACTAGCACCCGCGTATGTCAGCAGCTGTGACTCGAGGTTCAGCTCTTCACTAATACACACGAATGTTAGCAGCTGTGACATCATGGTTTCGCTCTTCACTAATAGATAAAACACTCCACTAGATCACAAGGACCGTATACCTCAGGATGCAACAAAATCTCTTCCGGACCGACCGATTCTCAGTGTCCCAGGAACCGTTCGAGAGATAAATCTTGTGCACAAGTTATCCGAGACCAATGCATGACATAAAATATCTAGCAGACAAGATACTACAATGCACAGGTGAACAACAAAATACACGAGTTTATTCTTCGCTTTCTTATCCCACAGATCATGTTCAAAATATAAGGACTTGCTATAAATCAGGTTGCGCAACATAGGAATGAGGGACATGCAATATAATTTATAGTAAATCATAATTCTACTACTTCAAGCATGCCGTTTATTTCTTTTAACTTATCTTATTAGTGAGGCATCATTTGAAATAAGAAATTCAAGTGAACTAGAGACCATTTTATTAGGCGTACAGACTAAGGATTCATCGAAGGGCTGAAGCTATTCACCGATTGAATCGAACGAGAGAATGAGGAAGCCTTATGCAACAGTCACTCCTTGGTTATGCGTCCTGAAATTACAATAATACTTGGTTAGCATCTTTCGATCTCTGTCTCTTACGATTCAAAAATAATGCGCAAGCAAGAAAAATGAATCATGAAAACCAAGTCATCGAAAGCAAGACAAAACATAAAGCAACACAAAACCAAGTAGCAAAACAACCAACGAAAACTCTTGGACTTATTTTAATAGAAGTCGTTCCATCAATTTGAAGGGTTCATTACATTTCGTCCATGTTGATTTGGCGGTAAAGTTTTTTCGAGACTCGATTCTCAACCGAGTCAAAGTAACAAGTATTCCATAAGTAACCCGCTAGGAACGGGGCATTACAGAAAGTATACGAATAATAATATACTACTACATGATGTGAGTCTATGGAGGAAGGAATAACTACAACATTTTTATAGTAGATCAGAGAAGAGTCATCTAAGCTATCAATGCCATATAGTTAGGATTGGAGTAAAACATAATACTAATCAGTAAAGTTACGCATCATAATATATGTACACATAAAATAAGAATAGAAACTAGATGACAAGACAACATGATTTTACTTGTGAGAATAAAAAGGCATACAATACTACATGCACAACATACTAATATGGAAAATAACATTCTCAGGATGCAGTAATAATCACTTGTAAAGTGTGTTTTAGAATACTATTTTTTTACATGTGGACAATATGGGATATACGTCAATTGGTATGTATGGTGTACGACTAATATTAGGTAGGAATTATTAGAAAAAAGTTTATATAGGAAAACTAGAACACATGCATACTAATAGTATTCTCCCTCTTGTCTTTCACAAGTACATGCTCACAATTACGATAATACATGAAATATAGTAAAAATATAAACATGGTAAAAATGCATAAAGAACATGAGCGTGAACAAGTATACCATATCAATATTAACATTCGTGCACAAGTCAAATAATATGAATACGAATCTATAACATGAATGGTAACAAATGATAGTAACAAATATGACAACAATAACATTAGGTGGTATGTACTTGCCTGGTCCTCCATATGGTACTAAAGAAATTGACAGGTTAGTCTATGAACAAACCAATGTTATCTACGGACTACCCTTGAGTTATGATCCATCAACATATCGAAGACCACAAATAACCAACGTAACGAGACAGATTTGGAAGTTTTCTTATCAAGTAAGTTATTTCTGTCTAGGTTGCTTCTCAACTAAGTTAGCTAAGTTGTTTCATGGGCAAGTCATCTAGACCTAGATTATTCTAGTCTGTATAAATTTTACTTAGTCAATTATTATTTTAGATTATCAATTTAGTCTAAGATTTCAAGTCTATACTTTAAATTTTGCATGTTATGACCCCACAACACATAAACTGAGATAAGATGGCTAACCGCAAGGTTAACGATCTCGATTGATGAACTGTATGGTCATATTGTCAATTTTTGCGATATGCAATTACTTTAATTGATGGATCACAGCCTTGACACATATTTTGAGATATTGAACCACTATGATATAATAATAAATTTAAAGTCGGGGTGATTTGATCTATCAAACATCATCAAATTATTATGAAAATTTATAAGGAGATGACAAAACTTACCATGCTTGCAATGGAAGAAACGAATCAAAGATCCAACAATTAAATTTTCTAGAAAGTCCAAAACAATAATTCTGGATAGCATATAGAGTCAGGGCTCATACATAGTGCATGGTCAAAATCTCGACGATCCAATTGTATAGATTAAAGTAAATAGAAAAAAGAGCAACCTGAAAATGGATTGCAAATCTAGCATCATGGCACGAAGATATGACTTCGAGAAGTTGAACAAGGATCTACACACGTCTTTGACACGTCATACTGTGTGGTTGAATTTAGTCGACCAAATATCGTCCTGGTCGTGCCAGTTCTTCTGCACTTATAAAGGAACACGTCATGAGTGCAATGATGAAGTCAGATTGAGAAATCAGCTATTGGATTTTGCTTGATGAGTGCACTAATAGGAATGTTACAAATATGAGTTGTATCCTGGATGTTACTTCATTACAAAGGATTTATGGAGTGCACAATCATTGAGAAGGGTTGAGAATTGGATAGGAAAAGAAGAGAGGAAGATCTATAGAAAATATTATAGAGATTAGGGGGTGCTCGGGCATGATCTTGATACGTGAGTGAGTCTCCCTAGACAAATAGGACTCTGTCAGACACAAAAATTATTGAGTCTTCTTATATATAAAGATGGATAGAGATGGTACAAGTCTCAGTTCGGGTCGGTTATGGAAACCAAAATGAGAAGGAGTCGGCTAATGTAAGTAGAAATGTCGGTTAGAAGATAGGGCCATCTTTAGTTCTTGCTCGAGATGGACGACTATGATTTTGGCGCCGAGTCGGTGGAGCTAAGCGGGTGGTTAATGGACTTGGGTATAGGTCATCTTTGATGCAGATCGAGCTCAGAGAACGAGTGGCTAGGATCTAAGGAACTATCAGATCAAAGGCTGGATTTGATAACTTAAAAGTTTTAATCGATTCTTGGTTCAGTCTAGTAGGCTCAAGCCCGGATCCGCAAAATTTTATTAAATAATAGGTTTATAATTTTGAAACTGAGTTATTAAATTCTAAACGTATTTTTTAACTATTTATTTAATTTTAAAAATTTCTTTTATGTCCTAGAAAAATATCAACTAATTCAAGAAAAATCCTTGAAAATCCAAAAAACTTATTTAGGATATTAGTGACATAATAATCAAGTTTTGGGTCAATTTATGGTCATGGCTACTTACAATAATTAATCAAAACCATATAGGTAATTCATTTTTGTAGGTAAATATTACATATTAAATTCCCAAATCCTACAAAATTATTAAATATCTAAAAAGTGTAAAGTAGACAAGTTTGGTTCCTATACTCCCCTTCCTAGCCTATGACTCACTTAGTACTAGTTAACAGCTTAGAGTTGATATCTATGTATCTCTAATACGTACAAAATACCTTATACTTATCATGTATACTATAAGTTTTATTTTAAAAAAACATGATTATCATTAAGGGTCTAGATTATTTATTTAAATAGCTTTAGGTATGCATAACATATATAAGGATAAGGATGAAGCATGTAAGTTAGGAATTTGTAGTGAATTTAGGATATTTGGGTTTATGCATATGTATTGACGAGTATAGTTTAGTTCCATTATCTTATATTATTATGTATTGCAGGTTATTTTTATCTATAAAAATATATCTAGACATTATCTTATTTATTTATTATTTTTATTTTATTTAAAGGGCGTGAATTAGGATTTGTATTAGCTTAGGATAAGCTTGAATTTGAAGTTGATTTATTTTTCAGTTTTGAAGATTATTCTTTATTTGAAGTTCTATATAATGATTGCTATTTTGAAAAGAATCAGTCTTTTATTTAGTGCTTCAGAAGGTTGTTTGAATGATAGGGGTACTATATAAAGTACTTAAAGGGAGGTACATGAATGGCTGATTAAGTAATCATGATTAAATAATGTATACATGTAGGATTCAAATCGGTTTAGTCGAACTTAAATTTTGTTAAGTAAATTGGTTAAGGTTTAGGTTTAATTCAAATAGAAATTTAACGTTCCAAGTTTAGTTAGCCTAGGTCAAGCTAATTCTTGAGATTGTTTATACTCATCCGATAGGAGGGAACCCTAACTAGTATGGTTAAAAGGAACTAATTTCTTAAAATTGTAAGGAAAACATCTTAGCATGAGAATCGGGGGGTTTACAGGTTCCATAATTTTGTTTCTTTTGTTAGGTTTCATAATCCTGAGATAAAGCTCTCGTCCTCAAAAACCCATTCCTGCTCTACCTCATACTCATCAGCCCTCCCCTTATCATACCTTGTATCTAATAATTCTTGCAAAGAAACCTAAGACACACAAGTCATGATAAGATGGTCAACCATAAGGTTAACGATCTTATTTCGGTAATCCATACAATCAATTTGTGAATTTCAGCGATACAAGATCACTAGAATCGACATATCTCAGTTTCGTTGTACGGATTTTGAAATACAAATATGATACAAATTAATTATATAAAGGTGCCTAAAAAAATAAAATATGAACAGACGTCAATGCATGATGAAATAAACATCACTAATACGTCCGAAATAGGTGAGATATTAAAAAAATTCTACCTATAAGTCCAATTTGGACACATAGCCAAATCTAGTAGGTTCAGATCAAAACGTAATCCATAGGAGGCCGTATGATACCAAGTTTAGGTCAATATATGCCTAAGTTGGGTGGTCTCAAAATTAGTTAAGTTATATGTCAAACAAGGCATAAACGATGAAACATTCTCAACTGGATGCCCAAAATTTAATTCTGATGAGCCAAAAAAAAACTGCTCGTCTAATCGGATCGTTAGGGGACTGCAATACGGCGATTCGGTCAATTGTTTCAGAATCGTATGAAACTTGGGTTACTCGACAAGTCAAATTTTGTGAGTCTATCATTGCAAGTTTCATCGTAACACGACGAACATGCTTAAACTAATTGTAAGTTTTTGAAAATTTTTGATAAGGTAATTTTTGACAGATATGCCAAATTCGTTGTGCACACGCGACTAATTTGAATTCTATCAACTTTTACACGTCGAGAAATGCCATACACACTTTTCGGTACAATCAGTTTGAGCAACTTTCTATGAAGTAGTGCTATCTTCTTTGCTAAAGAGAATGTCAAACCTACAAACAAGCCATTCGAGCAAACAATGCATTCAATTCATCTGCACATTCAAATCAGGGAGATCTGGATGGGTAGACAACGAGTGCATGATAATAATTGACTCTTGGCAGATGAAGAATGATGAGGAACAATAGGCTTTATGAGTTAGCAGTCTATTCTGGTAAGAAGATGTTATTCCGCTTCAGAGATGCCTTGAATCTACTCCCTTGCAACCTTAATGAGCTAGCAAAGAATCTATGCTTGGTTTCTTAAATTTTTTGCTCCTTGAAACGGTACCTCTGACACTGACAGTTAGGTACTCTCTTCCTTTATTCCCGGAAGGCAGATGCGACCAATTCAATTCGACCGCTTGGAAGGATTACAAGATATGCCCATACCCTGGAAGGACTAATTAAAACGAGAGATTCTCGTGGATCGATTGAACTCCTTACTTCAGACAAATAGAGGACATAGGCCCGGTACAGTCATTTCGGGATAGGCGGCTAATACTAATCTCATAAGTGCAGTAGTCGTCGTCTGACCAATCTGCTCTGACCCACGCAAAAGAGAAGGACCGGTCGCTTCGTCAGGGTGGTCTGGTTTGTCAGAACGAAGATAATTTACTATATATATATATAAAAGATTTTATGGGCCCTAATTCAACGATTAATTTAAGCTAGTTATAATATTCGAGTTAAATTATAAATTTGGTAGGGATATTTTAGGCTTGATCGGTTACATACATATAAAATTGGTTTTGAATTTTATTGACCGAGTGAGAAGTTTGATCGAGTTAAAAAACTCGAAAACTTCTCTAGTCATATATCTTCACAAGGGGTACTTTATGCACACGAGCTACTGTGGTTGACCCAGCTTGCTCTGACTTCTTTGGGCTGAGGAGTCAACAATTATGAGTGCACTTGAGATCGGTGTCGAGTGGCGTGGTGTTCTATAGTGGTTGGGTCCGATGACACGTTGGTCGACACGACGGTTCACTGGTATAGGGAAATATGGTACAACGAATTTCGACGATCACTACGGTTGGGAATTGCTTGAGAAAGCACGAAAGAAACTCGTACGATGTTCTACAATGTGTTGGGGAATCAGACACCAGTGCCAGATACTCTGATACCAGACGTTGGGATCAGATACTCCCTACAAGCGTTCTGATACCGTCTTTGAAACTGACCGCAGTAGAAACTTAGGCCAATCTACCTGAGATAATCAACCCCCGTCTAACGAACACAAGGCACAGATAAAGACAACATATATAGTTGATGAATACACTACCTAGACAAATCTTAATTTATATAACTCAGGTGAAATTACAAGATTGACAAAAACCAATGTTGAACCATTTTTCCTAATAGGTTCAATGTAAACCCCCTCACCCAAAAATAGGTATCTTGTGTGTATTTTATATTTCTTGTATTTATTTTAGATTATTCTTTTAAGCAATTAAAAATCCAATGAATTTATTAGGATACTTCACCATGGTTTGGACATTAATAATATAAGATGGCCCCAAAATCTGTATCGCCCTTCATAGAAAGTAGCCTACACAGGAGACACTACCTGTAGGATCTTTTTGTGGCTCAGAAATTCGATCCCGTGGTGTCAGTATAACGTCAGTGTAACGACCATAGATTAATGGTTAAAATATTTAGGTATTATATATATAATTTATTTGTGGTTATTTTCTATCCCAATTCTTCTACAATTAATATTCCATAATTTTTTGTGCCAAAATTGGTTTATTACCTTCTTTTGTAAGATTGCATATTATTTACAATTACCTATTTTGTGGATAACCATTTAATTAATTACTTAGTTAATTAGATAATACAATTAATTGATTTATTATAATTAGATAAATATATAATTATTAATTATAAAATATTTTCATAAAATAATTTGGTTGTAGTATTTTATTTAAGCCTTACAAAATAAATTGCTAGAATTTATTTTGTGTGCAAATATTATTTTTGGATTTTTTACCTCATTTATATATGTGAATATATATATAAATAAATATATAGATAATAATAATAATAATAATAATAATAATAATAATAATAATAATAATAATAATAATAATAATAATAATAATAATAATAATGATAATGATAATAATAATAATAATAATAATAATAATAATAATAATAATAATAATAATAATAATAATAATAATAATAATAATAATAATAATAATAATAATAATAATAATAGTGATAGTAAAAGAAAAACAAAAGGAAAAGAAAAGAAAAGAAAAAGAAAAAAAAAAAAAAAAAACTAAATCTAAAAAACTCCTATTCACTAAAGCAAAACCCTTAACCTAAACTACAAAACCTAGTCACCTAGCTAACAAACCTAGCAGCAACTTCCCCCCTTAAACCCACGACACCCATCTGCCTCTCCCTTATATATATATGTATATATACGTATACATATACATTATTCCTTAACTCTAACCCTAACCCTAGCCTCCAGCGACCCTGCGCCCCTCCGGCCGACCACCCAGACGCCGGCGCCGCCGCCCCCGCACCGACGTTGCGCAGCCACCACCGCCCCCGCGCCGACGCCTCGCAGCCGCCGCCGCCACCACCCGGACCGTCGTCAGCGTACGCGCGAGGGTGCACAGCAGCGCAGCCCAAGCACCCATATTTAAGGTGACATATCTCTCTCATCTCTCGTCCTTTTCTCGAGCGGTTTATTTGTGTACGTTCGTAACCTAACCCTCTAGGATTTCATTCAAGCGGGACGAGTTTTTATATCCCGGATTGGTCAAAAAATCGACCAAAAAATGACTGGAAATTTGACCAAAACAGTCGAGAATTTTAATACCAAACCCCCATGTTCACACCCAATTTGCCGTCAACCTGTTTATTATTTTCGAAAACTAATTAAAAGATTTTTCTTCTCCATATAACCAAGAATTTTTTTGTTCTTTTTGTTTTTGTTAATTTATTCTATGTGTAAAATTATTCAACCTCCAAATCGACCAAAAATTTGACTTTTAAAATATTGAAAATTATGATACGGAGCGCGCCTCGCCAAACATGACCGTCTCGTCACGTACCAATTGCACCGAAAGGCGCGTATGGTATGATCTAATGTGTGAACTTTTGCAAAAACTGATTTGGACGTGTATGCGCGTCGGAATCAACCTGTGTCCGTGAAAAGCCCCCTATCGCGACTTTTGCAAAACACCGCACCATTTAGTGTACGCTCGTCAGAATATGACAAAACTTACGCCATTGGATTCGTGGTATCACACTGGTCCTGTGACCCAAGTTTTACGCAATTCAGAGATAGTTGACCAAGCCGCCTATTTGTGGGCCCCATGGTTGACTTTAAGAGCGAATTTGTGTTCGGCTCACCGGAATCCAAAATTGGACATACTGTTGAGTTCGTATTGACGTTTGGAATTTTTTTGACCTATAATTTATTCCATTTAGAGACCTTTATCTCTGGCACGCTTTTCGGTACAAGTGGCCCACATGTGGACCCGCTTTGACCCAAAATTACCGTTTTGCCCCTGTTTTCAAATTGGACGAAAGGGTAGTATTTTCTAGCTATCTCGCTTATTCTGGGAACGTTGGTGATATTTCTTTCAGCATCCGGAGACGTTCATTCTGATGCCATAGTTTCTGATCCATTGTGCCTGACGTCTGGACGCTTACACTTTGCAACTTTCTTGCCAGACAAGATATATTGCCAAATTGCTTACAGTACTTTGCATGCTTATCATATGTCTATATATTCATTATATATATGTTTTCTTTCAGCCATAGTTATATACTATATATATGTTGACACACACTTGACACATAGTATCATAGGAGGGGAGGACAATCAATAGGCGTATGGGCTATATCCACTCTGGTAAACCGTAGTAACTAGAACGCACTACGGTAGTTGTGTCGCACTGGTCGCTACCCTCGAGGTATGTCAATTTCTAGAGTCGCGATGGTCGCTACCCTCGAGATATGATGGCCTCTGATGTTCCTGACATGTGTGTGAGTTGTAAGATTATATAGAGTAGCCTACCCATGCCCATACGTCGAAAGATTATCCTCATTATGCATATTCATATAGATTGTCTTGTACAGTGTATATATATATATATTTTTCGTCTATTATGCATGTTTACTGTATTCAATTGGCATGCTTCTATGTATCTTGTTACGTCCCTCTGAGGGCCTGGTCCCTTTCCAGGTGTAGACGATCTTGACTATTCGCAGGAGCACGAATCAGGACTTGCTACTTATCTCTTTCGAGGTGGTTTTCTCTTCGAGTCTCAGTGTTCATTAGATGTTCTTATGTGGTTTCTCTTATATTCTAGTTTGGCAATGTATTTGTTTCCACCCAACTATCATTCCTTGATACTTTATATTGAGATTCAGTTATGTAGTAGATTGGTTATTTATTTCTATTTGATTCTGTGGATGAGATTTAGTTATGCCCTGTGACTTGTGATAATTATATACCACTTGTAAATTATTGTTCATACTACAACGTACGTATGTGTTATGGTTTCCATATATTGGAGTCTCCAGATACATACGGCTGACGTGCTTACATATTCCTAGTCCTACATATTTTGGGACTGGGACATGACATGTTTTAGTGGTGGCCCATGCAGGTCGAGAGCATATTGTCTCGGTTACGTTACTGTACCGAGCAAGCCTGCGCATAGGATTAGAATATATGATCTCATCCACTTGTTTAATCACCGCCCTTGGTTTCATTTCGCATTCTTTTTTTGATTGCTTGCATTGCATCTTGCATGATCCTTTCACAACGTTAATCTTATCTTTTCTTTCGTGCTTGATAGGGGTTAGAAAGATGACTTGTACTAGGTATATACACTCTATTGTTCAATAACACTATTAATTAAATTCTTATAAGTTTGGTAGTATGCCTCATAACCTAGTATCACATAATCTTTTTGACCCATTAATAAAGTGTAATTGAATGACACCAACTATATGCTAGCATAAGACAATAGTGTTTATCTAGATTATAGAACTAAGAGGCCCATACCCCCATTTGGTCGACTAGAGACTTAGACAAGGAGTTAGTATAGCAATCGTAGAGGCACAACACCGGACGAGTTTTATCTTCTTTGTGAACTTGAAGTATTTTGTATCTTCTTTCATCATAATCTAGCGTACTTATATTTTCTGAACTACCTCAACTTATGCTGCTATTATAGCCTAGCTTTGCAAGCTTATTCTTTTATCGAGCTTGTTCATGACATATGTATTATTAGGTGCACACACTAATATAATTGTCTATTTAGAATTAATGTATTATAGTCTGATCAACCTTAGTGCGCTTGGTTCGCTCTTCGCATGACTACCTTACGTGGATTGAGATATATAGTTGACTCAACTTGTTAGATGAATATACTTGCCCTCTAGATAAGTCAGAGCATATCATATCAGGTACATAACTGTTCTGATATGAACATGTGAATAGGAATTTACCAAAACAAAAAAAAAGATTTCAATCCACAACTGCCTTGACAACTCTCTTTTGAATTCTTAAAATTGCCTTGAATCCCGTACTTGTATTCTATCACCTCCTTCTTGAATTCTTTATTGTTGTTTTCCGTCTTCCCCTATTTCGGAAAGATGAACGCTCGTGCTTGGTATAAGTTTGATACACGGAGAGTGCTAGATATATCCCATAGGCCAATCACATTACTTGATGACTATTTTCGTAATTAAGGGCATATCAAATGTGAGATATTTTGTGTGTTAAATTTTTTTTTGAGGATTGAATAAAACGATTAAATAATTTAAGAAATATTTTTTAAAAAGTATAGTCTTGTGGGATAGATGGGTAAATTCTAAGTTTGGTAGAAATTGAATTGTCAACTTGAGGTAAATTTTTTTTTAGATTGTGATCAAGTAAGATTATATTGAGATATTTAAGTCATTTTAATTTTGAGAAACTTTTAGAAGAATGATTAAGATGATGAGGATTTAATAAATTTTGAAATCTTGATATTGCGGACCAAATATTTATAATTTGAGCATAGGATTTAAATTTTGAATATCGAAGGATTGATCATCAATTTAAAATTTGAGGATAAATATATAATTTTAGACTTGAACAATTGTTGATTTAGATTTAAAATTTTATAATTTGATGATTTGAATTAAAAGTTAAATTTTGATTATTGGATCACCTATTTGAAATGTGGAGGATGAAAAATTATATTTGAAATTTGAAGAGTACAGAATTCATATGTCAAAAATATCAATAATATTTGATTAGAATTATTTTCTAGAGGAGATTATGATAGTTAGAAATTGTGATGTAAATCTTGATGTGAGATGTCATATAGATTTGAATTAAATTTGGATATTGATGATTTGAAAATTTAGGAGAGATTACGATAGGTTAAACTTTGATTTAAGCAGTCATTATTTTAATTTGAAATAATTGCGACAGATTTGAATAAATTCTGTTATTTAAATTTTGGAAGAGGTTGCGATTGACTTATTTTATATGCGAATGTGAAGGATTTAGCAAATCATGTCTTATTTAATTTTGAGGACAAAATTCTTTTAAGTTGGGTAGATTGTAAACCCCCTCACCCAAAAATATGTATCTTGTATGTATTTTATATTTCTTGTATTTATTTTAGATTATTCTTTTAATCAATTAAAAATCCAATGAATTTATTAGGACACTTTACCATGGTTTGGACATTAATAATATAGGATGGCCCAAAAATCTGTATCGCCCTTCATAGGAAGTATCCTACATTGGAGACACTATCTGTAGGATCTTTTCGTGGCTCATAAATTCGATCCCGTGGTGATAGTATGACGTTAGTGTAACGACTATAGATTAATGGTTAAAATATTTAGGTATTATATATATAATTTATTTGTGGTTATTTTCTATCCCAATTCTTCTACAATTAGCATCCCATAATTTTTTGTGCCAAAATTGGTACATTACCTTCTTTTTGTAAGATTGCATATTATTTACAATTACCTATTTTATGGATAACCATTTAATTAATTACTTAGTTAATTAGATAATAAAATTAATTAATTTACTATAATTAGATAAATATCTAATTATTAATTATAAAATATTTTCATAAAATGTTTTGGTTGTAGTATTTTATTTAAGCCTTACAAAATAAATTTCTAGAATTTATTTTGTGTGCAAATATTATTTTTGTATTTTTAACTCATTTATATATGTGAATATATATATATAAATAAATATATAGATAATAATAATAATAATAATAATAATAATAAAAGTAATAATAATAATAATGACAATGATGATGATAATAATAATAATAATAATAATAATAATAATAATAATAATAATAATAATAATAATAATAATAATAATAGTGATAGTAAAAGGAAAACAAAAGGAAAATAAAAGAAAAAGAAAAAGAAAAAGAAAAAGAAAAAGAAAAAGAAAAAGAAAAGAAAAGAAAAGAAAAGAAAAGAAAAGAAAAACTAAATCTAAGAAACTCCTATTCACTAAAGCAAAACCCTTAACCTAAACTACAAAACCTACTCACCTAGCTAACAAACCCAGCAGCAACTTCCCCCCTTAAACCCACGACACCCATATGCCTCTCCCTTATATATATATATATATATATATATATATATATATATATATATATGTATGTATACATATACATTATTCCTTAACTCTAACCCTAACCCTAGACTCCAGCGACCCCGCGCCCCTCCGGTCAACCACCCCGACGCCGGCGCCGCTGCCCTCGCGCCGCCGCCGCCACCGTCACCGCCCTGACCGTCGTCAGCGTACGCGCGAGGGTGCACAACAGCGCAGCCCGAGCACCCATCTTCAAGGTGACATATCTCTCTCATCTCTCGTCCTTTTCTCGAGCGGTTTATTCGTGTACGTTCACAACCTAACCCTTTAGGATTTGCATTCAAGCGGGACGAGTTTTCGTATCTCGGATTGGTCAAAAATATGATCGGAAAATGACCGAAAAACTGACAAAAACAGTCTAGAATTTTAACACCAAACCCCCATGTTCACACCCAATTTGTCGCCAAACTGTTTATTATTTTTGAAAACTAATTAAAGGGTTTTTCTTCTCCATATAATCGAGAATTTTCTTGCTCTTTTAGTTTTTGTTAATTTATTCTTTGTGTAAAATTATTCAACCTCCAAATCGACCAAAATCTTGACTTTTAAAATATTAGAAAATTGTGATACGGAGCGTGCCCCGCCAAACGGGACAGCCTCGTCATGTACCAATTGTACCAAAAAGCGCGTATGGTATGCCCTGACGTGTGGGCTTTCGCGAAAACTGATTTGGACGTGTGTGTGCGTCGGAATCAACCTGTATCCATAAAAAGCCCCCGTATAGCGACTTTTGTAAAATATCGCACTATTTAGTGTACTTTCGTCGAAATGTGACAAAACTTGCGCCATTGGATTTGTGGTATCACACTGGTCTTGTGATCCAAGTTTCACGTAATTTTGAGACAATTGACCAAGGCACCTATTTGCGGGCAATATGGTTGACTTTAAGAGCGAATTTTTGTTCGGCTCACCGGAATCCAAAATTGGACATACCATTGAGTTCGTATTGATGTTTAGAATTTGTTTGACCTATAATTTGTCCCATTTAGAGACCTTTACCTCTGGCACGCTTTTCGGTACAAAGTGGCCCACAGGTGGACCCGTTTTGACCCGAAATTATCATTTTGTCCCTGTGTCCAAATTGGACGAATGGGTAGTATTTTCTAGCTATCTTGCTTATTCTGGGTACGTTGGTGATGTTTATTTTAGCATTCAGAGACGTTCGTTCTGATGCCATAGTTTCTGATCCATTGTGCCAAACGTTTGGACTCTTACACTTTGCAGCTTTCTTGCCAGACAAGATACCTTCCCAAATTGCTTACAATACTTTGCATGCTTATCATATGTATATATTCATTATATATATATTTTCTTTCAGTCATAATTATATACTATATATATGTTGACACACACTTGCCACATAGTATCATGGGAGGGGAGGACAATCAGTAGGCGTATGGACTATATCCACTCTGGTAAACCGTAGTAACTAGCACGCACTACGGTAGTTGTGTCGCGCTGGTCGCTACCCTCGAGGTATGTTGATTTCTGGTATTGCAATGGTCGCTACCCTCAAGGTATGACAGTTTCTGATGTTCCTGACATGTGTGTGAGTTGTGAGATTAGATATAGTAGCCTACCCATGCCCATGCGTCGAAAGGTTATCCTCATTATGCATATTTATATAGATTGTCTTGTACAACGTACTTATATATTTTTTGTCTATTATACACGTTTACTGCATTCTATTGACATGCTTCTATGTATCTTGTTACGTCCCTCTGAGGACCTGGTCCCTTTTCAGGTGTAGACGATCTTGACTATTCGCAGGAGCACGGATCAGGACTTGCCACTTATCTCTTTCAAGGAGGTTTTCTCTTCGAGTCTCATTGTTCATTAGATGTTCTTATGTGGTTTCTCTTATATTCTAGTTTGGCAATGGATTTGTTTCCACCCGACTATCATTCCTTGATACTTCATATTGAGATTCAGTTATATAATAGATTTGTTATTTATTTCTATTTGATTCTGTGGATGAGATTTAGTTATGCCCTGTGACTTGGGATAATTATATACCACTTGTGAATTATTGTTCATACTACATTGTACGTATGTGTTATGGTTTCCATATATTGGAGTCTCCAGATACATACAGCTGGCGTGCTTACGTATTCCTATTCCTACGCATTTTGGGACTGGGGCGTGACATTCAACCCCCTCAACACACTCAAGAAGAAAAGACATATATTATAATAAAATCACTCATCCTACCCGTAGCGATCTCCTTGAACGAAGGTGACGACTCCTTGATTGGATCTTCTCTTCATTCTGTCTTGGATGACAATCCCAAAGAGCAAAGTATGGACTTTCTCTTAGATTTTCTTTAGAAAAGTACCCTGAATCTCTACATTGTGCTCTTTCTTATGTCTCTACCCTCAACCCATATATATTGTTGAGAAACCCTAGTTTAGGTCATAGGAATTCCTAAATAGGAAACCCATTACATAAAATAGCAAGCACCGATTATGGACGTCTAAATATGGTCAAATTAAATATTTGATATAAATTTGTATATCTAAATCAAATAATTAATGTTGATTCCCAAATCGCATCAAATCAAATCTTTGACCATATTTGGGCTCCAAAATTTGCTGTTATCCGGACTGGACCCAATATACTCCCTCTCTAGTATGATGAGAGGGTGTTGACCCTAATGCTTCCTAATTGGACTCCATGTATGTCGTCCCATAAAAAAGTTTCTGCTCTCCCATGCTACCGATATTCGATCCCCCAAGCTGCTTTGCTTCTTCCTTCGTCTCCAGCTCCTCGACCGTCACGTTGATGCAAGCTGCCATGCGTAGCACCTCCTGTACCAATAAGATCCTGCTGATATCAATGACACGACGAAGAACGAAGTCTCTGATGACCAGCCACACCATAAGTCTTGGTTGCATGTCTTTGACTTCCGTATTCTACTGGAACGTACTACCGTTCTGACGAGATTCTTCACCCTTGGCTAACCCTACAAAGCGGACGGTGCGGTTCTCCCAAGATTCAGACTCATGAACCTTCCTACCTTTGTATCCAACACTGAAGCTCCTCATACATATGTATCCTCTAGTAGAACAACATGTATTGTTCACGCCGTCGATGACACACAGATCCTCCTGAACTGTGCAAATAGAGATGCACCCGACTTTGATTAAGTTTGTTGTACACTTTGATCTCCTCACTTGCTTTGAATTATCTATCACCAAAATTGGATCCATGGACATCTCCTACCTAGAGTCCGACCAGCTGTCATGAGCCCGATAGGCTGACCCTCAATCTTTTGTTCATCACTATTTGTCACTTTGTCTCGACGAACTGAATTCTCCGTATCCCTCAAAGCATGTCAAAGATCCTCCTTAGCAAGTTCCCAATTATCTTTTAACTCCTTCGAACACCCCTCGAGCCTCCATCCGATGTCTGTAGCCTGCATGTATAACTCAGCGGCTTGAGCCTATACATGCCCCAACATAAATCTCATCGATCCAGCTATTGGGAATCCTTTGTAAGCATACAATCTTTGTCCCCAAACATGCTACAAAAGTCATCATCCGTCAGTCTTTCTACTGAAACCAAGTTGTAGCATAAACTCGGCACATGGCGCACATCCTTGTGAATGAGCTTCTCACCATGCTCCGTTGTCAAGTGCATATCACAAATGCCTACAACTGCAACCGTCCCCTTATTTATTATCTTCACATGTCCAAACCTATCACCTCAGTATGATATGAAGAACCTCCTATGTGGAGTGGCATAATATGACGCTCCCGTGTCCATGACCCAATCGCCACCATACCATGTGCCACAAGGTTCCTCTATGTCGGTCGCTGTGATGATCATCTCTCATTGTCGTAAGATCCTTCTGATTATCCTTGCCTTTGGCCTTCTTAGCTTTGAGTATCATGCAATTTCTCTTAATATGACCCCTTTTATCACAGTGATAGTATGCCTCCTTGCGGTCTGCAGTCGCAAGATCCCAAGAACTCTCCCCTCTCCTCGCTTGTGACTTGGGTCTTCCCTTCCCGAATAAAGAAACCAGAGCGGAATCCTACGACGATTCAACTTGCTTATGTCGGACCTCCTCATTCAATAAACTATTTTTGACTGCCTCCAACGTGACAACTCCATAAGGCACGCAGTTCCTTGTCACGCCCCAGTAAAAAATACGGAGACAAACATGGCCAGCTCCCTCATACAAGGTATAGAACGTCGTACGATAGTCACGGCTGTAGAGAGACAAGTGGGTGTATGCTACTGTCATGCCCCAGAACTATAATACTAGAGAACGGGGCTGACGAGGCTATCTATGTATACTTAGAGCACTACGATACTCTTCATATATGGTGAAGCTGTAAGACATGAGGGATCACTACTACAAACCATCAGTCAAGTCTAGGTCCAACAAACCCTAGTGCCTCAATCACAAGAACAACATGAATAATAACAAGATGTAAAATCAGCTAAATTTTAATAATAAAGCATCCCAAACTATAGTATACAGATGATCATGATGCTAGTAAACACAGAATGAATAAACTAGCCAGAATCTGAGTCATACATGTTCAACCCTAGGATATGTCAATCATGCTAATGTCCGTAGGCTAACTAATCAAACCAAAACAATAGCTAAACACGTGCTCGGTGGCTAAATGCCAACAAAAGTAGAATGTACATCAGAGTAAAAAAGTAAGAAAACCCACTCAAGTGGTCTGGTGCTCCTGGTGGCCACCATCTATAGAAAAGTACGAAAGATCCTCCGGTGCTGCTACTGGATATGGCCATGCAAAACCAGTGGGGTAAGACCCCTAAATAGCACGTACCACAAAGAAAGTCAATCTAGGAACTTAAACCAACAACACAAGCAATACAAATACTGAAAAGTAAAGACTAAATGTAAAATATCTCAGGATAGTAAAAGAAATACTGTAAACCTGCAATGAGACATATCCTGAACAGATAAGCAACAGAGTAATAAGTGTAGAAAAATAAAGGTGTGATCATGTAAAGCCTAGACTGTCCATCATCCATAAATCACGACAAATGTCACTCTCACTTTTCCAACTAGGGATAGTTTGGTAATTTGTCATGGGTATTTAATTTTAGTAATAAATATTAATATTAGTGTGCTATAAATATTTAATTGATGCTTGTATTAATTATTTATTAGTATGTTATATATTTATTTTTGCCTTATATTATTTATTTATTAATTAGTGGACTAGCCTATTAGTTAGACTTGACACTTGTGAACCAATTAGACTTGTCATGACAACTAGTGAGCCTAACATGGACCCAAGCCCAATAGCCCATTCCTACTATTTTATTAGGAGGATTAGACTTAATTTGACTTAATTAGAGACCTTCCAAAATTGTCCATCCTTAATCCTATTCATAATTGGATGGAGATGGATGATTTGGACATTTAATGACACTTGGAGGGAAAGGAATAGGGCCGACCACAATAAGAGGGGACTCTCCTTCTCTCTCCTCCTTTATTTTCATTCATTAGATCTCAAATTCTAGATCCCCAATTTCTCTTCATTTTCCTCCATTAATTTCTCACTCAATTCACTTCCATTGTCACGCCCCGATCTCCCGCAGGCAAATCGGCCGTTCCCGCTAGGCGAGAATCACCCTCGCCAGCGCTCCCGTGGAACGATCGCTTAACCTATCCGGGCGTGATGCCGTACGAGCGTGATCCACGCCCGTGCAAGGCCATGGTTCATTGGCTGGCGGCAAGAGTTCTAAGCCACAGAGTCGCACAGATTGTCCGAGTGCAGCGGAGTTTAGGAACGCATAGCGATCGGTAACAGGTTCACTGAGTCGACAATATAGCGGAAGCATTAAAGCAAGTAAAGTAATCTCTTTATTGATATGAAACATGTATTACAGGCGGCGTATAGCCGAGATTACAAGTCGCTCAAGCCTCTCTCTCTGAAACAGTAAAAGCGTGCCAAGTGGCTACAATTTGGAATGATTGTACAGGCGATGGTCAGGCGATGTTCACAACTTATGTCTTGTATAAGCGCTTCAGTCCCGGACGCACCGTTGCAAGGCTTCAGAGGAAACTCCTGGCCTTAACACGCACGAAGGAAGCGTCCGCATCGAACGAGGTTTTTCCCGCACCCTGCATACAAACTGGTGGATTATCAGTACATTGAATGCACTGGTGGGGAAGCTACTCGCCCGCTCGACAAATCCAAACACGTAATAAAGGTTCCGTGCACGACTATTAAGTTTTCTTTCTAGTTGCCTTAGGATCAGTTTCATGCAGATATTGAATAGCCTAACATGTCGGGCAGTGCGCCGTGCGATGTTAGAGGAAACACGGCGAGACTTACCAACTTACCATCCCCTTTCCTGTCCAAGACAAACATTGTTAATTTAAGCAGGGGTATGTATAAACATTCAGGAGGCATAGCATATGCAAACAAGAGTATTTATTTCAAGATCGTTCAGGTGTTTAGTTGCTCTTGATGCGATACAGTGCCTCGCACGCGGATAGCCGCTAAGCGAGGATGAATTATTTATCTTTCGTTTACAAGCAAGCATGCAACAAGTTCATTACAAGGCGATCACTAGCGTATGCCATAATGGACGGCATAGTCTTTGACGAGATGGGTTGCAACAAAGAACAAGGGGCGCTGCAAGCCATTCCGCCGAACAAGAGACTATTTAGTCTTTGACGAGAATGCTTTACAACAAGTACAAGAGGCGCTGCAAGCCATTCCGCCGAACAAGAGACTAAGAACAATATGTCTCGCCCGGACCGGGTCGATGCCAGTGCCCCAGCATCGCCCGCGAGACCGTTACCCTGTGCACTGGTTGTCCATGATCGAACGGGGCCTTGGTTGGGGCAACAAGAGTACAAGACAAGAGTACAAGACAAGAGGCAAGCTGTTGAGGCAACAATAGTACAAGACAAGATGCTTTGCCTATTTCGTTGTTCAGTGACTGTCTTTTGCCTTGATGCAATTCTCCTAGGGCGGAGATTGCCTTGGTGACCTAGCGGTCCCGAATACTTACAGGTTCGTTCAGGCACGGAACGACTACGTAGTAGTCTTCCGGGGTTTGGATGAAAATACGGTAACAATCAAGCAGACAAGCATTCGTTTCTAAGGAACATAAGCAGGCACGTTGCTCGGGCCCGAAGGTAGTCCGAGAGATGAAACCGTTAAGGGACTTAGCATGCGAGGGTCTGAGTATAAGCAGTATTTCATTTCCATGTTCTAGCAAGCAATATGAGTTGGGATTATTCCCTTAGCTAGGTGCGTTGGATTCATTAGCATGCAGGGGATAAATCACCTAGCGACTAGCATAAATATTCCAGATTTTATGTGTGCTGGCTAAGCAAAGACAAGTTCACCGTAGCCACCCACTTTAGCGATGATTCGCCTCGGTAGAGTAATACGTCTGAGCGAGCCTCTAAAAGTTCAAGCCGGATTCCTGTAGGAGCAAGTCTGGATATACTTTGCTTTTTGATCGAGGCAAAGCGGGTCGGGACTGTTGCACGATTGCCGTTTGAGACGGCAGTCCGCTTGAGCGGAACGGGGTGTTACATCCTACCCAACTTAGAAAAAGTCTCGTCCTCGAGACTTACTAAGGACAAGCAGTAATCTAGGGTTGAGGCAATCCTAGACAAGTTGTTGCACTTGTTCATTTGGATCTTCACTTGCACAAGCTTCAAAATTAGCATACCGCTTAGACTGGATCGTGCGCACCTTCGACATGCATTTCTAGTATGAACACGTCAACCAGCTCAGTGATAGCGAAGTCTTAGCACTCGAGTTTCACCTTTTCTTAAGTCTTGGATGGTGCACTAGTTCAAGGCGTCCCTCGAATAGATGCATTCAACCAAACTTAGGGTTAGTAAAAATCGGACAAGCTACTAGCGATACTCTCAAGGGTTCGCACAGGTTGGCACAAAGGCCACTCGCAGCATACAACCAGACAAGCAAGCATATCATTCAAAACATATTTTGAAAGTATTTAGACTTATTGTTGGAACATCCCATCGAGGCATTGAGAGAGAGCGTGTACATAACCCACGAACGAGCTTTCGAAACAGAGATATCGAATTGAAGTCCAAAGGCGTAGAAGCCAGGCTCTGATACCAACCTGTCACGCCCCGATCTCCCGTAGGCAAATCGGCCGTTCTCGCTAGGCGGGAATCACCCTCGCCAGCGCTCCCGCAGAACGATCGCTTAACCTATCCGGGCATGATGCCGCACGAGCGTGATCCACGCCCGTGCAAGGCCATGGTTCATTGGCTGGCGGCAAGAGTTCTAAGCCACAGAGTCGTACAGATTGTCCGAGTGCAGCGGAGTTTAGGAACGCATAGCGATCGGTAACAGGTTCACTGAGTCGACAATATAGCGGAAGCATTGAAGCAAGTAAAGTAATCTCTTTATTGATATAAAACATGTATTACAGGCGGCGTATAGCCGAGATTACAAGTCGCTCAAGCCTCTCTCTCTGAAACAGTAAAAGCGTGCCAAGTGGCTACAATTTGGAATGATTGTACAGGCGATGGTCAGGCGATGTTCACAACTTATGTCTTGTATAAGCGCTTCAGTCCCGGACGCACCGTTGCAAGGCTTCAGAGGAAACTCCTGGCCTTAACACGCACGAAGGAAGCGTCCGCATCGAACGAGGTTTTTCCCGCACCCTGCATACAAACTGGTGGATTATCAGTACATTGAATGCACTGGTGGGGAAGCTACTCGCCCGCTCGACAAATCCAAACACGTAATAAAGGTTCCGTGCACGACTATTAAGTTTTCTTTCTAGTTGCCTTAGGATCAGTTTCATGCAGATATTGAATAGCCTAACATGTCGGGCAGTGCGCCGTGCGATGTTAGAGGAAACACGGCGAGACTTACCAACTTACCATCCCCTTTCCTGTCCAAGACAAACATTGTTAATTTAAGCAGGGGTATGTATAAACATTCAGGAGGCATAGCATATGCAAACAAGAGTATTTATTTCAAGATCGTTCAGGTGTTTAGTTGCTCTTGATGCGATACAGTGCCTCGCACACGGATAGCCGCTAAGCGAGGATGAATTATTTATCTTTCGTTTACAAGCAAGCATGCAACAAGTTCATTACAAGGCGATCACTAGCGTATGCCATAATGGACGGCATAGTCTTTGACGAGATGGGTTGCAACAAAGAACAAGGGGCGCTGTAAGCCATTCCGCCGAACAAGAGACTATTTAGTCTTTGACGAGAATGCTTTACAACAAGTACAAGAGGCGCTGCAAGCCATTCCGCCGAACAAGAGACTAAGAATAATATGTCTCGCCCGGACCGGGTCGATGCCAGTGCCCCAGCATCGCCCGCGAGACCGTTACCCTGTGCACTGGTTGTCCATGATCGAACGGGGCCTTGGTTGGGGCAATAAGAGTACAAGACAAGAGTACAAGACAAGAGGCAAGCTGTTGAGGCAACAATAGTACAAGACAAGATGCTTTGCCTATTTTGTTGTTCAGTGACTGTCTTTTGCCTTGATGCAATTCTCCTAGGGCGGAGATTGCCTTGGTGACCTAGCGGTCCCGAATACTTGCAGGTTCGTTCAGGCACGGAACGACTACGTAGTAGTCTTCCGGGGTTTGGATGAAAATACGGTAACAATCAAGCAGACAAGCATTCGTTTCTAAGGAACATAAGCAGGCACGTTGCTCGGGCCCGAAGGTAGTCCGAGAGATGAAACCGTTAAGGGACTTAGCATGCGAGGGTCTGAGTATAAGCAGTATTTCATTTCCATGTTCTAGCAAGCAATATGAGTTGGGATTATTCCCTTAGCTAGGTGCGTTGGATTCATTAGCATGCAGGGGATAAATCACCTAGCGACTAGCATAAATATTCCAGATTTTATGTGTGCTGGCTAAGCAAAGACAAGTTCACCGTAGCCACCCACTTTAGCGATGATTCACCTCGGTAGAGTAATACGTCTGAGCGAGCCTCTGAAAGTCCAAGCCGGATTCCTGTAGGAGCAAGTCTGGATATACTTTGCTTTTTGATCGAGGCAAAGTGGGTCGGGACTGTTGCACGATTGCCGTTTGAGACGGCAGTCCGCTTGAGCGGAACGGGGTGTTACATCCTACCCAACTTAGAAAAAGTCTCGTCCTCGAGACTTACTAAGGACAAGCAGTAATCTAGGGTTGAGGCAATCCTAGACAAGTTGTTGCACTTGTTCATTTGGATCTTCACTTGCACAAGCTTCAAAATTAGCATACCGCTTAGACTGGATCGTGCGCACCTTCGACATGCATTTCTAGTATGAACACGTCAACCAGCTCAGTGATAGCGAAGTCTTAGCACTCGAGTTTTACCTTTTCTTAAGTCTTGGATGGTGCACTTGTTCAAGGCGTCCCTCGAATAGATGCATTCAACCAAACTTAGGGTTAGTAAAAATCGGACAAGCTACTAGCGATACTCTCAAGGGTTCGCACAGGTTGGCACAAAGGCCACTCGCAGCATACAACCAGACAAGCAAGCATATCATTCAAAACATATTTTGAAAGTATTTAGACTTATTGTTGGAACATCCCATCGAGGCATTGAGAGAGAGCGTGCACATAACCCACGAACGAGCTTTCGAAACAGAGATATCGAATTGAAGTCCAAAGGCGTAGAAGCCAGGCTCTGATACCAACCTGTCACGCCCCGATCTCCCGTAGGCAAATCGGCCGTTCCCGCTAGGCGGGAATCATCCTCGCCAGCGCTCCCGCAGAACGATCGCTTAACCTATCCGGGCGTGATGCCGCACGAGCGTGATCCACGCCCGTGCAAGGCCATGGTTCATTGGCTGGCGGCAAGAGTTCTAAGCCACAGAGTCGCACAGATTGTCCGAGTGCAGCGGAGTTTAGGAAAGCATAGCGATCGGTAACAGGTTCACTGAGTCGACAATATAGCGGAAGCATTGAAGCAAGTAAAGTAATCTCTTTATTGATATAAAACATGTATTACAGGCGGCGTATAGCCGAGATTACAAGTCGCTCAAGCCTCTCTCTCTGAAACAGTAAAAGCGTGCCAAGTGGCTACAATTTGGAATGATTGTACAGGCGATGGTCAGGCGATGTTCACAACTTATGTCTTGTATAAGCGCTTCAGTCCCGGATGTACCGTTGCAAGGCTTCAGAGGAAACTCCTGGTCTTAACACGCACGAAGGAGGCGTCCGCACTGAACGAGGTTTTTCCCGCACCCTGCATACAAACTGGTGGATTATCAGTACATTGAATGCACTGGTGGGGAAGCTACTCGCCTGCTCGACAAATCCAAACACGTAATACAAGTTCCGTGCACGACTATTAAGTTGTCTTTCTAGTTGCCTTAGGATCAGTTTCATGCAGATATTGAATAGCCTAACGTGTCGGGCAGTGCGCCGTGCGATGTTAGAGGAAACACGACAAGACTTACCAATTTACCATCCCCTTCCCTGTCCAAGGCAAACATTATTAATTTAAGCAGGGGCATGTATAAACATTCAGAAGGCATAGCATATGCAAACAAAAGTATTTATTTCAAGATCGTTCAGGTGTTTAGTTGCTCTTGATGCGATACAGTGCCTCGCACGCGGATAGCTGCTAAGCGAGGATGAATTATTTATCTTTCGTTTACAAGCAAGCATGCAACAAGTTCATTATAAGGCGATCACTGGCGTATGCCATAATGGACGGCATAGTCTTTGACGAGATGGGTTGCAACAAAGAACAAGGGGCGCTGCAAGCCATTCCGCCGAACAAGAGACTATTTAGTCTTTGACGAGAATGATTTGCAACAAGTACAAGAGGCGCTGCAAGCCATTCCGCCGAACAAGAGACGAAGAACAATATGTCTCACTCGGACCGGGTCGATACCAGTGCCCCAGCATCGCCCGCGAGACCGTTACCCTGTGCACTGGTTGTCCATGATCGAACGGGGCCTTGGTTGGGGCAACAAGAGTACAAGACAAGAGTACAAGACAAGAGGCAAGCTGTTGAGGCAACAATAGTACAAGACAAGATGCTTTGCCTATTTCGTTGTTCAGTGACTGTCTTTTGCCTTGATGCAATTCTCCTAGGGCGGAGATTGCCTTGGTGACCTAGCGGTCCCGAATACTTGCAGGTTCGTTCAGGCACGGAACGACTACGTAGTAGTCTCCCGGGGTTTGGATGAAAATACGGTAACAATCAAGCAGACAAGCATGCGTTTCTAAGGAACATAAGCAGGCACGTTGCTCGGGCCCGAAGGTAGTCCGAGAGATGAAACCGTTAAGGGACTTAGCATGCGAGGGTCTGAGTATAAGCAGTATTTCATTTCCATGTTCTAGCAAGCAATATGAGTTGGGATTATTCCCTTAGCTAGGTGCGTTGAATTCATTAGCATGCAGGGGGTAAATCACCTAGCGACTAGCATAAATATTTCAGATTTTATGTGTGCTGGCTAAGCAAAGACAAGTTCACCGTAGCCACCCACCTTAGCGATGATTCGCCTCGGTAGAGTAATACATCTGAGCGAGCCTCTGAAAGTCCAAGCCGAATTCCTGTAGGGGCTAGTCTGGATATACTTTGCTTCTTGATCGAGGCAAAGCGGGTCGGGACAGTTGCACGATTGCCGTTTGAGACGGCAGTCCGCTTGAGCGGAACGGGGTGTTACATCCTACCCAACTTAGAAAAAGTCTCATCCTCGAGACTTACTAAGGACAAGCAGTAATCTAGGGTTGAGGCAATCCTAGACAAGTCATTGCACTTGTTCATTTGGATCTTCACTTGCACAAGCTTCAAAATCAGCATACCGCTTAGACTGGATCGTGCGCACCTTCGACATGCATTTCTAGTGTGAACACGTCAACCAGCTCAGTGATAGCGAAGTCTTAGCACTCGAGTTTCACCTTTTCTTAAGTCTTGGATGGTGCACTAGTTCAAGGCGTCCCTCGAATAGATGCATTCAACCAAACTTAGGGTTAGTGAAAATCGGACAAGCTACTAGCGATACTCTCAAGGGTTCGCACAGGTTGGCACAAAGGCCACTCGCAGCATACAACCAGACAAGCAAGCATATCATTCAAAACGTATTTTAAAAGTATTTAGACTTATTATTGGAGCATCCCATCAAGGCATTGAGAGAGAGCGTGCACATAACCCACGAACGAGCTTTCGAAACAGAGATATCGAATCGAAGTCCAAAGGCGTAGAAGCTAGGCTCTGATACCAACCTGTCACGCCCCGATCTCCCGCAGGCAAATCGGCCGTTCCCGCTAGGCGGGAATCACCCTCGCCAGCGCTCCCGCGGAACGATCGCTTAACATATCCGGGCGTGATGCCGTACGAGCGTGATCCACGCCCGTGCAAGGCCATGGTTCATTGGCTGGCGGCAAGAGTTCTAAGCCACAGAGTCGCACAGATTGTTCGAGTGTAGCAAAGTTTAGGAACGCATAGCGATCGGTAACAGGTTCACTGAGTCGACAATATAGCGGAAGCATTGAAGCAAGTAAAGTAATCTCTTTATTGATATGAAACATGTATTACAGGCGGCGTATAGCCGAGATTATAAGTCGCTCAAGCCTCTCTCTCTGAAACAGTAAAAGCGTGCCAAGTGGCTACAATTTGGAATAATTGTACAGGCGATGGTCAGGCGATGTTCACAACTTATGTCTTGTATAAGCGCTTCAGTCCCGGACGCACCGTTGCAAGGCTTCAGAGGAAACTCCTGGTCTTAACACGCACGAAGGAGGCGTCTGCACCGAACGAGGTTTTTCCCGTACCCTGCATACAAACTGGTGGATTATCAGTACATTGAATGCACTGGTGGGGAAGCTACTCGCCCTTTCGACAAATCCAAACACGTAATATAGGTTCCGTGCATGACTATTAAGTTGTCTTTCTAGTTGCCTTAGGATCAGTTTCATGCAGATATTGAATAGCCTAACGTGTCGGGCAGTGCGCCGTACGATGTTAGAGGAAACACGGCAAGACTTACCAACTTACCATCCCCTTTCCTGTCCAAGGCAAACATTGTTAATTTAAGCAGGGGCATGTATAAACATTCAGGAGGCATAGCATATGCAAACAAGAGTATTTATTTCAAGATCATTCAGGTGTTTAGTTGCTCTTGATGCGATACAGTGCCTCGCACGCGGATAGCCGCTAAGCGAGGATGAATTATTTATCTTTCGTTTACAAGCAAGCATGCAACAAGTTCATTACAAGGCGATCACTGGCGTATGCCATAATGGACGGCATAGTCTTTGATGAGATGGGTTGCAACAAAGAACAAGGGGCGCTGCAAGCCATTCCGCCGAACAAGAGACTATTTAGTCTTTGACGAGAATGCTTTGCAACAAGTACAAGAGGCGCTGCAAGCCATTCCGCCGAACAAGAGACTAAGAACAATATGTCTCGCCCGGACCGGGTCGATGCCAGTGCCCCAGCATCGCCCGCGAGACCGTTACCCTGTGCACTGGTTGTCCATGATCGAACGGGGCCTTGGTTGGGGCAACAAGAGTACAAGACAAGAGTACAAGACAAGAGGCAAGCTGTTGAGGCAACAATAGTACAAGACAAGATGCTTTGCCTGTTTCGTTGTTCAGTGACTGTCTTTTGCCTTGATACAATTCTCCTAGGGCGGAGATTGCCTTGGTGACCTAGCGGTCCCGAATACTTGCAGGTTCGTTCAGGCACGGAACGACTACATAGTAGTCTCCCGGGGTTTGGATGAAAATACGGTAACAATCAAGCAGACAATCATGCGTTTCTAAGGAACATAAGCAGGCACGTTGCTCGGGCCCGAAGGTAGTCCGAGAGATGAAACCGTTAAGGAACTTAGCATGCGAGGGTCTGAGTATAAGCAGTATTTCATTTCCATGTTCTAGCAAGCAATATGAGTTGGGATTATTCCCTTAGCTAGGTGCGTTGGATTCATTAGCATGCAGGGGGTAAATCACCTAGCGACTAGCATAAATATTCCAGATTTTATGTGTGCTGGCTTAGCAAAGACAAGTTCACCGTAGCCACCCACCTTAGCGATGATTCGCCTCGGTAGAGTAATACGTCTGAGCGAGCCTCTGAAAGTCCAAGTCAGATTCCTGTAGGGGCAAGTCTGGATAAACTTTGCTTCTTGATCGAGGCAAAGTGGGTCGGGACAGTTGCACGATTGCCGTTTGAGACGGCAGTCCGCTTGAGCGGAACGGGGTGTTACATCTATTACCTCTTATTTCATTCCTCAAAGAGTTTTGGAGCTTGGAGAAGCAAGGAGTACAAGGAGAAGGAGCTTGGTGGAGAGATCGTGTCCGGAGCGTGTCCACTTAAGTTTTTATTGAGAATCCATCTCTCAATTAGTAATTTCTGAATTTTTCTTTATTGTAGTTTCCAAATTATGCATTTGACTGCTAGGAACACCCCAATGGCATAGGGTTACCTATAGGAACAAGTTCTAAGCTACTTGGTTGTGTATTGTGAATGTTACATAGAAATTTGTGTTTATTCTGGGAGAATTTTGGGATTGACACATCAAGTATGTGTCATGAGCATAATTTAGTCAAATTGGACTTAGATCGGGATTGGGATGCTAGATACGTGTCCAAAATTGGACACGAGTAGGTCGTATCATGATATGATACGATACTGTGAGATACAAACCTCTATTTTGGATGTTTTGCATAATTATTCTTCAATTCTCTTTTAGCAAGTTATAATTGTTATGTAATAGTTTAATTGATTAGTAGGAATGAGCATTATTGTAGAAGTTGGATTTTGGCTCTTCACTTGGACACTATCATGAGGATCCTATAGTTGCATACCAAGTGATTGATAAAATACCTAGTTAATTACTCTAGATATTATATTCAAAATTCTCTTATATATATATATATATATATATTAGTATCTATATTTTGACAACACAGTAACATTGTGGTTTATACTAGGTGACTGTGTGGTGAGGAAGCACTGTGACTATTGGTGTGTGCAGGTGACACACAAGTCTGTGTTTATGGAGGAGTGTATGTGTGTGTGTATATGAAGATGTAACAATAGAAGTAATAACTGTATTTGAAGAAGGGTGTATCAGTTTTGCATCTATTTGTGTGAGGTATTTGATCAAGTGTAGGAGTGTGCAGGTAGTGGTAAAGTGTTTAGGTGCAGTGAATGAGTAAGAGATGAGGGTGTTGTTGTGGGTTCTGATGTAGTGTTACCTGGAGTTTTTCCTCTTTAACAACAATTAGAAAGAAGGGGTTTGGGTTAGGCACTAAAGTGCAGTACTTTGTGTTGTAATGGGTGTATTAGTTCACACACTGATCGGAGATAGAGTGAGCCAGTGAACTTGAGCTAAGGGCTCAAGTACAAACCCTGTGCCAAGAGCAATCAGGAAGTAGGAGCACAACAACACTGGAATTGAGGGGAGGAAGAGTAGAGACTCTGTGAACTTGATTAGCAACGAGCAGTGGTGTAGTTAGTTACAGGTAAGAATTTAGGGAAAACAACTGATGATGAGGTATAGGCTATGTTAATCTTATACTTAACACATGGAAGGGTAATTGCACAACAACTGTAAGCTCTTATAGTAGGAAATATGAGTGATTGCCTGGAGTTAGGAGGGGTGTGTGTGTGTGTGCTCCTAAACTAGAATGTGACTGTGTGTATGTGTGTGATACTAACTGGGTATCAGTTATCATATTCCAAGGTATATATTTTAATAGCAGTTGGTATAACTGAGAGGGTCAGGTATTAGTTAGTCATACCAGGGGGGGTAGTGACAGTTAGTTGTAAGTGAGTTAACAGTTAGCATTATGTATAGCAGATAGTAGGGTAGAGAGTATATCATTAGATGTTAGTATTGCTATGACAGTTAAGTAGCACACATGAGGAAATATGGGTAATTGAGTATATACTAGTATCAGTTGCATGGGTATTAGTTAGTAGTACCAGTTATTAATTAGAGACACAATAGGATCACTTAGAATTAGTTAGTATAGCCTCTTATTGAGCTTAGAAGCTAGGTTTGACCCTGGAATTAAGGTTTTAAACTAGTGTGGACCTTGTATAGCTTAGTTGAGCTAGAATAAAATAAAAATTGGCTTAGAAGCATGCATTAGTATATTTTTAACCCATCTCATTTATTACACCAATTAACTTGATGTTTCCTAATAGGATTATGCGACACCAGCTTGGGCATCGAGAGACACCTTTGCTTAGGACCAGAGACGAATATATTTTTCTGTTAGTTTTTATTTCATGATAGTGTATATATCACTTCCTCTAGAACTGTATACTTGATTCCGAAACAGTGGATACACAGACTGATACTAGATGGTGTCATGCCCTAGTCCTAAAATATGTAGGACCATGTATACGTACACATGCTAACTGTCTGAACAAGTATATAAACCTAATTTAATGCACCTAACCAGTCATAGTACGCTGTAAAATATAACTAAGACTCAATATCACAAGTAGGTAAAATCTAGTCTCATTCACAAAATATTACAGAATAGAAAACTGAATGAAATAGAATAAGTCTCAGAATCTACTACAAAAGAATATATAGTGGAGAAAAATCCACAAAAATGAGTACAAAAGAATACTAAAAGAATACAACTAAGCAATAAAGAAATAGTCCCAAAACACTAAGAAACTATCATCCATGAATAAATGCTCAAAAAACTCTTGTGGCTCCACCTCGAAGTCCTCGTCTGCAAAATCTCTAACTCCGTAATCCGTCGGGTATAAGTGCTCGCCGGGATCTGAAAAATGTGCCAGGTCCTTAGAGGGACATAACAAGTATACAAGAAATTGACATGGATGAAAGTAATTAAATAATAAATAGGGTAACTAAACTATCTATGTAAAATGCACTCGAGACATCTCTAATGGCGCATGAGGGAGGAGAAATAGAAGAACTGTCGTCCCACCAGGTGCTCCAAAGAACTTGGGGGTTACATAGTTGCACCATTTTTACAATATAGTAAAAAACATAAATCTCATACGCTCACTAGCGGATTCTTCCCTCCCAATGAACTATCAGAACATATACGCGGTTCAGACAGAATACAATGACATCAATAAAATATAGAACCAAAACTAACACCAACAGCTAACACAAGACGCGAACTCACGTACCGATTGCTAGTTAACATGCCAGTCCATGCACTCACTCATTCAGTGAACGTATTTAAAATTGTGTCAGTCATAAGATACCACTTATCTTCACAACATAACGGGCACGTCTGCTACTCTAAGACGTGTGCACACAACTAACAAAATAAAAAGAGGTAGGCATATGTAACCTGCACAATACAAACAAGCAAGGTGTACTTACCTTCCAAGCCAAGATGCGAGCACAATAATTCTGGTCTGGATCTCTCCACATGAACATCTCGAACACCTACCAATTAATTATTACAACAATTAGACTCTTACTATCAAGTTATAATTAGGTTATTAACTAGTTCTTAATTCTACCTTGATTGTACATGCAAGTAACTAGCCCTCAAAATATTACTAGTCATTAAACGTTACCAAAAATTCTTATTGAAGACATTAATTATCAAAAAATTTAAGTCTGAAATTTTTATTAGAAAGTAAGGTTTTTAGTGATAGGGTCATCTCCTATAACTTCTATGAGTCAAAAACCAAGTAAAAATCAAAACTAGGTTATAATAGGTTACTAATAAGTTAATAAAACCAAATTTTAATAAATGGATAATTCTGGAATAAATATCTAAAAATCAGAATTAAAATAATATAATATAATTTTATATGTAGAAAACATAGATTTTTGGTTGGGGTTTAAGTCTGAAATTATCGGGGTCAAGTTTTGTCAAAACTAGGTCGACTTTTTACATAAAATACCAAGAATTCTAATTTTCTAAATAGAAATAAAAGTCTAAATAAATTGATAAAATCAATAATAATTATAATAAATACTATTTATTTTATCTATACAAAAATAATTAGGGGTTTACCATCTATAAGTTGATCCTATTAGGGTTGACAACCAAACTTGCTCGTATGCATGCAAAAGGGGTGGTACATGGTTGTTGTAACATCATAGACATCAATTTTATATTTATTCAATAAATTTTAGAATATACATATTCTAGAAAAATAGTAATCCATCTAGAAAAATTAGGTTTTCCATCTACTATTAACTCCTAACAAAGTCCAAGGGTCTCCAACATTCATACATCAAAGCTAGGTCAACTAGGTGACTTTTTATGCATAAAAATTATTTAAAACAAAATTAATATTTCTAGAAAATATATTTTAAAACTGAATTTAATATATTTTAATAATATCATATATTAATTATCTATAAAGTTTTAGAAGGGTTCGATGCAAAATTTTGAAGAAAACATAAAACTAGGTCACCCTTCCCATTGTACAAGCAATTTATTCCAAAAATAATAATAATTTAATAATCTAGAATAAATAGTAAAAATATGGATAAAACTAATTTAAAAATTATATTTTTAGATTAATAACAAGGTTTAATTAAGGTTTCTACCTATGGGTGCATACAAGCATTCATGGGTTCAATTCTTTACATGCAAACCCTAAAATAAAATTCTACAATGAAGAACATGGCAATGGATTATAAAAATATATAAAAATCATTTATTTATATATATATAATAATTATTCATGCATTCATACTCAATAGAGAGGGTTTGAGGAAGAAGAAGACTTACTAGAGAGAGAAAGATGAAGAACTAGGGTTCTTGGATGAAGGAGATTTTAGGTTAGGGTTTTAGATGATAAGGAGAGATAAAGTGTATATATATATATATATATATATATATATATATATATATATATATATATATATATATATATATAGGTGGAGAGAGAGAGAGAGAGAGAGAGAGAGAGAGAGAGAGAGAGAGAGAGAGGGATCGACAAAAATAGAGGGGGGGGGGGGTCCACGGGTTTGAAATGGGGTCATGGGTAGGTTTTGGATTAGTTTAAATAATTTCCTAATTATGTTGTTAGTTATTAAAAGTCAACAAAAAATTAATTATTTAATTTGACAAAGATTTAATTTGATTCCATGGGATTAAAAATAGTAATAAATAAATAAATAAATCCTACAAAAGAGGAAAGTAGCCTAAATTGGCACGGAGGAATTATGGGTTGCTATTTAAAAAAAGGATGGAATGGAAAATAATCACAAATGAATTATTTATTTAAAAATATCTAAATTTTAAACACAATAAACTACGGTTGTCATACTAGTGCCATACTAACGCTGAATGGTCAAATTTTGTGTCACATTAAGAACCTACGGGTAGTGTCTTCTGTGTAGGCTACTTCCTACGAAGGGCGATGTAGATTTTTGGGTCGTCCTATGTCATTAATGTTCAAACTATGGTGAAGTATCCTAATACAATAACTGAATTTAAATTAAATTTAAAATATTCTAATTAAACACAATAAATATAGAATACACACAAAATACCTATTTTTTGGTGAGAAATTTTACAGGTGGATCCTGTCATTAGATGTTATCCCCTACCGTGTTCAGCGGGTACTCCTTCACATATATTTCATCGTGTGTATCAGGTATTGATTTTAGTGCACTTCGTGTATTTAGTGTTCACACACTGCTCGTGTTTAGTGTGCTTATATTAGTGTTCGTAACGTGTCGTGATTGGATCCATAAGTATTGGTTAGGGATGGGGGAGTAGGAGTTGGTTATGTGATCAAGCCCCAGTGTATTAGTGTATATGTCGATTACATATCACACGTGTAATCGAGTTACCTTTTTATATTAGTGTTCAACCCAAGCTGATCACATAACAAACTTGTATTCTAAAGCATATTAGTTAGTGTTATCTATTTTATTACTTACAGTCATTCTATATTGCATGTTCTTTATTTTCCAGTTCATTACCTGTTTGCTTTAGTTCATTTCCATTTCCTATTGTAGTTATCTTGTATTCTTTTCTATTGCCTGTCATATATGCTCTACCATGTTTTGGAACTGCTTTCAGAGTTTTGTACTTTGCTCCTTTCCTGATTGGATATATTTTTCAGATGACTGGCTAGTGGCGCAGTACCCCACTTACTACGGGCCGCAGGACGGCGTACCATTAGAGGATACTCCCTTAGAGAAGGAGGACCTAGTGCCAGATACTGAGGAGGCTTAGACTTATTGTTTAGACTTGGACTTATTTTAGACTTTTATTGAGACATTGACTTGTATATTATTTTGGATTTGTATTATGCCTAAACTCATATTGTGGACTTATGATTATATGGTGATTCCTATTTCGTCTTTCTTATTCCATATCGTGCTTTATCTTCTTTACTTTGATATTATGATTAAGTATAAATATCATTACCATGTTATTATATTTGTTCCTCCATTTGGAGTTGAGATGACATTAACAGGTACCTTATATATATTATATGAGATATTAGATTATATCGGGGACCTAGACAGTGTTCTACGTCGTTCTTACGACGTAGGCTGGGCATTGTTCACCACTCGTGCCGTTATTCCGGGTGTGGGTCGTGACACATGTTTAGTGGTGGCCCATGCAGGTCAAGAGTCACAATTAGAGCGATATCATCGTAGTGCTCCCCTAGAGTACTGCTACGAGCTTGCTTTAGGATATAGGTATAGGATGAGAGTATACTCAATCATAGCTAGGAACACTTCCAATTATTTACTTTTGCAATCCTTATCAATTCGAATGATTGCTTTACTTTGAATAAAATTGTCCTTCCTTGATGATATCGTATCTAACTCAACATTGATTCCTTGTTTTAATCTATATTCATGATGTCGCCAAAGACGCGTTCCCAGCGCTCAGGCGCAGTGTCAGCGAGGTCGGTCACTTCGTTGCCTCTAAGGGCAGCACCAGCAGACAATATTTCAGCAACTTCAGTTCAGAGGTCCGGTTCACCGGTTCAGGTGGGCATTTCCGCAACATCTTTTGGGAGTGCTCCACCTCCGTTATAGAGGACAACGCCGACAGTCTCAGAGGATCTTCTATCTCCACCACCAGCAGTTGATCTGATGCATGTATTTGCGCTCTTTCAACAGATGATAGAGGCACAACAGCGCTAGTCAGAGGTTATGAGACAGGGCATTGAGGATGCTCACCAGCTTGTACTCATCGCAGTCGAGAGAGTTGCCTTGGTCCAGCCATATGTAGCTCCACCTCAGTTAACCCCACAACCGCCAAGGCCAGGGACTATCATAGATTTCAAGAGGATGGAACCGAAGGACTTTAAAGGCACCGAAGGTATTCTTTATGCTGATGATTGGATCAAAGATATTGAGAGGAACCTGCGGTTGGAGCAGATTCCAGAGAGGGTGAAGGTAGAGGCCGCATGAAGCAAGATATTTGACATTGAATTAACTTGGTTGAGGACGGATCCTAGGATCTTAGCGTTGGGACTTATTTGGGAAGCTTTTAAGAAAATTTTCAAGGAAAAGTTCTTTCCAGATGTGGCTTTGACATCTCTAGAGAGCCAGTTTTAGTACCTCATTTAGGGAGGTATGACGGTAGATGAGTATGCGGCGGAGTATTGCAAATTAAGCCACTTTATGGAGGGATAAAATCCTCGAAAAAAGGCCAAAAAGTTTAGAAAGGGTCTGAAAAGGGAGATCAAATCCTATACTAGCGGTCATCGCACCACTATATTTGAGATGGAGAATGATTTGGAGCTCGGCTCCAAGAGGATGAGGGATCCCTCAGGAGCTAGCGGTAGTGCGGGGCCAGTAAAGCGGCCTCACTTTCTGCTGCAGCATAGACATTTCCAGCAGCCGAGGCAGCAGTTACCTATACCAGTTAGAGCGCCAGGACAGTAGGCATACCAGTTTTAGAGGCCAGCACAATCGGCTATTCAATTCCTTGCCCATTCTGCAAGAAGCCGGGACATGGATAAGATGCGTGCATGATCAGATTTGGCCAGTATTTGTTTTGCGCATCAGGAGACCACCAGTTGAGGACTTGTCCTAGATCTCCAGCTCGTCCCGCTCAGGATGGAGCTCAGGCACAAAGAGCACCCGCGAGACCACCAACGGAAAAATAGAGAGGACCTCCATTGCAGACTCAGCAGTAGAGGTTCACGCAGCACCAGCAGCAGCAGAGAGGTGCTCAGCAGGGGCAATATTTTGCCTTGACCATCAAGGTGGAGAAACCAGTTGGTGATGTCATCTCTGGTTCAGTCTTACTTGATTCTTTTCCAGCTCATGCTTTATTTGATTCTAGTGCTTCACATAGCTTTGCATTTGTATCTTTTAATTTGAAGCATAATCTTGAGGCTGAACCATTGGCGAGGACTTGCATGATTATGACCGGGGGTGGCTTTATCCTGGTCAGTGATTTCTGCAAGGATCGAAGAGTAATTTTGGAAGGTCGAGAGTTGAGTGCGTATTTACTCATAATGCCACTTTCGAGCTATGACTTAGTACTCAGGATGGATTTGTTGAGTAGGCACCATGCCAGTATCGATTATCGTAGAGGCAGAGTTTTATTTCAGCCGCCAGGAGAGATAGAGTTTGAGTTCGCCAGAGGCACCATGGAGCAGAGCGAAGGAATCTTCTGTGGAGCTATGGTGGAAGAGTAGGAGCTGCCATATCCTTTGATAGTGGACTATATGGATGTTTTTTTGGAGGAGTTGCTGGGGTTGCCACCAGACAGAGATGTGGAGTTCGCTATAGATTTGGTGCCAGGTGCAGAGCCAATATCATAGCACATCTATAGGGTGAAAAACTATAAAATGGCAGAGTTAAAGAAGAAGGTAGATGAGTTGCAAGACAAAGGCTTCATCCGGTCTAGTTTATCATCGTGGGGTAATCCGGTATTATTTGTACCGAAGAAGGATGGGTCGGTACACATGTGTATCGACTACAGGGCTCTCAACAACCTCACTATCAAGAACAAATATCCGTTGTCGCAGATTGACAATTTGTTTGATCAATTGAGCAGAGTGAAGTTATTCTCGAAGATAGACTTGAGGTCGCGGTACCACCAGGTGAAAGTGAAGAAGGAAGATATTCCGAAGACAACTTTCAGGACTCGGTAGGGTAGTTCAAGTTCTTAGTGATGCCATTTGGGTTGACCAATGCCCCGGCGTATTCATGAACCTGATGAATAAGGTGTTTCATCAGTACCTTGATGAGTTTATGGTGGTATTCATTGATAACATACTGATATATTCGAAGACCCCGGAGGTGCATGAGAAGCACCTGAGGATAGTTCTGGAGACCCTCATGAAGGAGAAGCTTTATGGCAAGCTTTCAAAGTGTGATTTTTTCTTTGATAAGGTTGAATTCCTCGGGCATATTATGACAGGAGACAGGATCTCAGTAGACCGGAAGAAGGTATCAGCAGTTGAGTCGTGGTATACCCCAAGTTCAGTGGTAGAGATCAGGAGTTTTCTTGGATTGGTAGGATTTTATTGAAGATTTGTTCAGAACTTTTCCAGGATTGCGGAGCCGATGACTAGGCTGACTCGGAAGGACATAGATTTTGTCTGGACGAAGGAGTATCAGGCCATATTTGAGGAGCTGAAGAAGAGGTTGACTACAGCTCCAATGTTGACATTGCCATCAGGGATATGAGGTTTTACCATTTATAGTGATGCTTCGGAAAAGGGTTTGGGTTGTGTATCGTAGATGAACAAAAAAGTGATTGCCTATGCTTCAAGGCAATTATGCCCTCATGAGAAGAACTACCCTACCCATGACTTGGAGTTGGCAGTGGTTATCTTTGCTCTAAAGTTTTGGAAGCACTACTTGTATAGAAAGCGTGTAAGCACTACTTTTATGGAGAGCGTGTGGAGATCTTTACAGACCATAAGAGCTTAAAGTATGTGTTTACACAGAAGGAGCTCAATATGAAGGAGAGGAGATGGTTGGAGCTGATGAAGGACTTTGACATCTTGTTGCAGTATCATCCAGGGAAGGCTAACGTAGTCGTTGATGCCTTGAGTAGGTATCCAGTGGCTATATACTTGACGAGAGACAAGCCCTTATTGGCAGATCTGGATTGCTTGGGTATTGAGGCGCTAGTTCCTGGAGTTTTTATGCAGATATGGGGACTTCAGGTACAATCAGAGTTGATGGACCGGATTAGAGCCGCACAGTACGATGATGAGACTCTGAGAAGCATTAGAGCGCAGTTCCAGATGGGATTGGCAGAGGACTTCACTATTGCGGAGGACGGATCATTGCGGCATGGTACCAGATTATATGTGCTAAGTGGAGCATTGTACGAGAAGGTTCTTCATGAGGCGCATCAATCTCAGTAATCTATGCATCTAGGTGCTAACAAGATATATATGGAAATGAGAGAGCATATTTTGTGGTTTGGTATGAAATGGGAGGTGGAGAGCTTCGTATACAGATGCTTGGTATGCCAGCAGGTAAAGGCAGAGAGACAAAGGCCAGGTGGATTACTTCAGCCTTTACCCATTCCAGAGTGAAAGTGGTAGCATATGACGATGGACTTTGTTTTGGGGCTTCCGCTTTCTCTAGGAGGCAATGACGTAATTTGGGTTATCATAAACAGGTTGACCAAATTGCCCACTTCTTTCCATTCAAAGTGGGTACATCTACGAAGAAGCTAAAAAAAAAATATGCTCATCAGATAGTCAGATTACAAGGAGTTCCTGTGAGTATAGTCTCGGATCAGGATAGTCGCTTCATATCCTATTTCTGGAGGAATTTACAGGCTAGTTTGGGCACCCAGCTCAAGTTTAGTACCGTATATCACCCCCAGACATACGGGCAGTCAGAGAGGACTATTCAGACTCTCGAGGATATGCTACGCACCTGTGTTTTGAATTTTGGAGGCTCTTGGGAGGATCATCTACACCTGGTAGAGTTTGGCTATAACAACAACTACTAGGCCAGTATCGAGATGTCACCATTTGAGGCGCTGTATGGACGAAGATGCCGCACTACGTTATCATGGGATAATATTGGTGAGAGAGCCTTATTGGGACCAAAGATAGTCGTGGATGAAGCTTAGAAGGTGAAGGTCATCAGGAATAGACATTGGGTGGCACATGACTGACAGCGGCATTGGGCCGATAGCCAACGAACATTATTAGAGTTTAAGGTATGGATTTTGTTTTGTTTTGTTTGTCATTGCTTGTTATAGTTAGAGTACTAAGGCTGTGTTTTGTGCTAGGTTGGCAGTATGGTGTTCTTGAGGATTTCTCTGACACGGGGCATGATTCGCTTTGGTAGAGGTGGGAAGCTTAGTCCACGGTACATCGGACCATTCGGTATACTTTAGAGGGTCAGTACAGTGGCCTACAGATTAGACTTGCTGTCTGCACTATAGGGAGTGCACAACGTGTTCCACGTGTCGCAGTTAAGATGATATGTGGTAGATCCTAGCCATATATTGGATAACTTGGAGATAAAGGTTGGTCCGACTCTCAGCTACCCAGAGCAGCCCGTAGAGATTCTGGATCGCAGACAGAAGGTGATGTGGAACCAGACGATTCCTTTGGTACACGTTGCATGGAGGCATCACTCGCCAGGGGAGTCTTTCTGGGAGCGAGAGGCCGAGATGCGCGAACGATATCCTTATCTATTTGAGCCATGAGGTATAATTCTTTCTTGCTTGTTGTGTTTGTTTTGTAGATAGTTTCTTCCTTAAATTTCGAGGACAAAATTTTTCTAAGGTGGGTAGGATTGTCACCCTCACTTTTTCAACTGGGGTTAGTCTGGTAATTTGGCATGGATATTTAATTTTAGGAATAAATATTAATATTAGTGTGCTATAAATATTTAATTAATGCTTGTATTAATTATTTATTAGTATGCTATATATTTATTTGTGCCTTGTATTATTTATTTATTAATTAGTAGACTAGCCTATTAGTTAGACTTGACACTTGTGAACCAATTAGATATTTTATAACTAGTGAGCCCAACATTGACCCAAACCCAATAGCCCATTCCCACTAATTTATTTGGAGGATTAGACTTAATTTGACTTAATTAGAGACCTTTCAAAATTGCCTATCCTTAATCCTATTCATAATTGGATGGAGAGGGTTGATTTGGACATTCAATGAGACTTAAAGAAAAAGTAATAGGGCCGGCCATAATAAAAGGGGACTCTCCTTCTCTCTCCTCGTTCATTTGCATTCATTGGATCTCAAATTCTAGATCTCCAATTTTTCTTTATTTTCCTCCATTAATTTCTTACTTAATTCACTTCCATTCTCTCTCATTTTATTCTTCATAGATTTTTGGAGCTTGGAGAAGCAAGAAGCACAAGGAGGAGGAGCTTGGTGGAGAGATCGTGTCCGAAGCGTGTCCACTTGAGTTTTTATTGGGAATCCATCACCCAATTGGAAAATTTTAAATTTCTCTTTATTGTAGTTTCCAAATCATGCATTTGACTCCTAAGAATACCCTAATGGCATAGGGCTACCTATAGGAGCAAATTCTAGGCTAATTTGTTGTGTATTGTGAATCCTATATAGTATTTTGTGTATATTTTGGGGGAATTTTGGGATTGACACATCAATTGTGTGTCATAAGCCTAATTTAGTTAAATTAGACTTAGCTCAGAGTTGGGATGCTAGATACATGTCCATAATTGGACACGAGTAGGCCATATCACGATATAGTATGATACCGTATGATAATGAGCTCTATTTTGGATGTTTTGCATAATTACTCTTCAATTCTCTTCTAGCAAGTTATAATTATTATATAATAGTTTAATTGATTAGTAGGAATGTGTCACGACCTGCACCCTGAATAAGGGCACAAGTAGTGAGCAACGCCCAGCCTACACTGCAGCATCGACGGTAGAATGCTATCTAGGTCAATAATACTAACTAAATATCTCACACAATATATATAAGGTACCTGTCAATGTCATCTCCACACCAAACAGAGGAACAAATATAATGATATGATAATGATATCCATACTCAATCACAATATCAAACTAAGGAAGATAAAGCACGATATGGAATAAGAAAAATGAAATAGGAATCATAATACAATCACAAGTCCATAATAATATATATATGTCAAACATCTCAATAAAAGTCTAATACAAGTCTAAACAATAAGTTTAGGCCTTCTCAGTATCTGGTACTAGGTCCTCCTTCTCTAAAAGAGTATCCTCTAATGGTATATCGTCCTGTGGCCCATAGTAAGTGGGATACTGGTCCAGAAGCCAATCATCTAAAAAATATATTTTGTCAGGATTGGAACGAAGTACATACCTCTGAAAGCAATTCCAAATACATAATGAGCATATATAACAGATAAGAGAAAAGAATACATGATAACTAGCCATAAGAAATGGAATGAACTAGAGTGAGCATGTAATGTACTGGAATGAAGAACATGCAATATGAATAACTACAATTTAAATAAAAATAGATAACACTAGCTAATGTGCCATAGAGTACAAGTTCATTATATGATCGGTTTGGGTTGAACACGAATACAATATGGTAACTCGATTACATGTGTGATATGTAATGGACATGTACACGAATACACTTGGGCTTGATCACATAACCAACTCCTACTCTCCCATCCCTAACTAATGCCAATATATCCAATCACGACACGTTACGAACATGAATATGGGCATACTGAACACGAACAGTGTGTGAACACAAAGTACACGATAATCAATATCTGATATACACGATAAAATATATGTAAATGAGTACCCGCTGAACACGGTAAGAGGATAACATCTCCTGACAGAATCTATATAATACTAGTCCGTGTAACCACTATGTCAGAATTAAGTATACAGTTCTAGAACATATGATATATATATATCATTATGCAATAAAAATTAACAGAGAGATGTACTCGCCTCTAGTCCTGAGCTAAAGGTATGACTCGATATCCGAGCTGGTGTCACGCAACCCTATTTAGGAAAAATTATGTCAAATAGTGTTAAAAGGTGATAAATGAACTAGAATGCATTAAATATGATGTTCAAGGCCATTTTTAGGTCATACTAGTCAAACTAGTTCAATACCCTGATTATAGTTCTAAAATACCTATAAAGGTTTACATGGTCATATTAACTAACACCATACTAATTCTAGGGTTTCTAGTAAGTCTAGATGTACTAGATACCTTGACTCATATCCTACTAGTACCCTATTACCTTAGCTAGGAATCCATACTATATATATATATATATATATATATATATATATATATATATATATATATATATACACACACACACTATTATCTAGTAATATCTTAGTTTAACTTAATATCTAACTAGAACAAATACCTTATAACCTAACCTCACAACTCACTCTCTAAGACACTTGACACTCATTCTATACCTTGGTACCAATTCATTACCTATACTTTAATAACTGATACCTAAAACCAACATCCCCTTAGCTTTTACTCAATCCAACCTCTTCACCAATACCTGAGATCGTTTTGATACCCAAATTCAGTTGCAGTTGTTTGCCTGTTAGACAAATAGCAATTGAACACTTAACTAACACAATACCTGTGCACAATCCTTACTGTGTGGCCTGCTTTTGTGATTACCCTAACACCATTGCTACTTGGGTTCACAAAACTGCTAACTCACCTGGACACTCGAGGTAGCATACACCCTAACCCTGTACTGGGCACTAATACACTCGTACATCCCCAAAACTCTACTGGCACTAGAAACCTTTAGTTACATATCCTGGCACCATCTTGTATCAGTGTTTCCCCCCTCTTCAAGTCTATCTCACTGACTGGCACCACTGAGCATAGTACTCATACTACTCACTGATTACATGTATATATGTACGTGTATTCCACCCTAGTATCAGGTCTGATACCACTTATAGTACTTCCCCAAACTCAGGTACTATCTAACTGTTACACAATATATTTCCTTCACACTGTCACAATCCAAGGTGACAGACTTGAGCTTCACTGATACTCATTTTTTTCAGATCTTCAGATAGCAGTATCACTTCCCACCCCTAAACACATCTAGTGTAAACCAATACTCAACTCTCTCTCCACTAACACCTAAAATTGAAAATCAAGACTAGTACCAAGTATTACTAACAATTGATACTTGATCATCAGTAACAGTGTTCCCCCCAACTGTAAACCGAATACCCCACCTTGCATTCAGTAATACCACAAGCCTCACATACCCTCACGATAATATACTCGAGCCCAAGTCTTGCTATTGATGCTGTGTCCTATGGACTGCCACTGCCTTCACCAGTCCTCTTCCATGCACTCTAGCCCAAGCCTCTGCCTACAACTGTTATTTGCAGCAATTCACCCATACTTGAGAACCTCCTTTAATACACAGTCACTGTTGTGTTTCTTCAATTGATAGTGCAACTTAAGTTGCTGTCAAGACTACTGTGTTGCATGGTATCTCCTTAACTTTGAGCACATAACTACCTACATGCTGTTGAATCAAGTTTGCAAGGCTGCATTTCACTCTTTCCTCCACACTATTGTGCTCTCCCTGATCAACACACACATCAGTCATATATGTATGCCACAAGCTCACACACACACACACACACACACATACACATACACAACACACACACACACACACACACACACACACACACACACACACACACACACACACTGTAAAACCCCTATTTCTAAAAACCGTATTTATTATTTTTTTATTAATTAATAATTTAAATATAGTATTTAGTGGCTAATTAGGAGAAATAGATTTTTAATAATTTTTATTTTTGGTGTTCGGGCACTTAGAGGATTTATGGGACCATCAGGAATTTTTTGGAATTTATTTCATGTAGCAGACCCCTTGAGCAGTTGCTAGCTTAATAGTGTGCATCTAAAATTTTTCTATGAGTATATATATATATATATATATATATATATATATATATATATATATATATATATATATATATAAAATTGGAAAGAGGTTAACAAAAAAAAAGAAAAAAAAATCATTAATAACCATTTACTACTAACCTATTCTCCCCTCCACCCGTGGAAAGCCACAGCAACATCCCATTTATTAGCCAACAACACCCAAGACAAACCATCCTAACCCACCTACCCTTTAAGCAAGAACCCACCAATGGAATGTGAAAGCACAGCAACATCAACTCAACGACCCGCGTTAAACAAACCCCTCCCCTCTCTCCCTTTTATATATATATATATATATATATATATATATATATTAATTCTATTCATCTAAACCCTAACCTAAAACCTCCAGACCCTCCTCTTCTCATCTAGATCCGCCACCGCAGCCAGAGAACCCCGTCAGGCCGTCCAAACCATCCCGACGACCCCGACCTCGCGCACTGCAGATTCCCACACGAGGCACCTTCGCTCCGCAGTTGTTTTTCGTCGACTCGCTCAACCAAACGTCATTTCGTCTTCACCGGTATGCTCACCCCTTAACCCTCTTCCATATTTGTATAATAGCAGACCTCGAACAACGTGTACCCATAGGCGAAAATAGCGTCCAAGTTGGCGCGAGCAGACCGAATTCTGGGATCGCAGAAAACTACGGTGACCACCAATGTTGCCGAGTTTGTATCTCCCACCACAGAGATCCGAATTCGGTAATTTTTTTTGATATGTGTAGAACACTTGACCTAGTTTATTTTCTGTTAAATAACCATAGATTATTAGCTGCCGTGGACAGAAATAAATTCGTCACAAAACCTCGCGAACCCACTTTTTCCAGAATTCCAAAAGTTGTGAAACGGAGCGCGCTCCGCCAAACGGGACCGCTCCGCCATGTACCAAGCGTACCGAATGGTGCACACAGCGTAACCGGACACGTAAAAATTTATAGGAACTGATTCGGACACGTGTGCGCACGGAATCAGGCCGTATCCGCGGACACACCCCGTATCGCAAATTTTGTAGAACTCACGCATATTTTGTGCACGCTTATCAGATTGTGACGAAACTTGCGCCACTAGACTCGTGGTAACGCGCTGGTCCTGTGACCTAATTTTCACGCAATTCTGAGACGGTTGACCAAATCGTCAATTGGCGGGCCCTTCAGTTGACTTTGTGGACAAAATTGTGTTCGGCTCATCGGATTCCATATTTGGACATACCGTTGGGTTTGTATTGACATCTTGAGTTATTTGACCTATAATTTGTCTCATTTAGAGATTGTTACCCTTGGCACACTTTTTGGTGCAAAGTGGGCCACCCTTGGACCCCACTTTTATCCAAAATTACTGTTTTGCCCTTGTATCCAAATTGGACGAAAGGGAAGTACTTTTTAGCTATTTTGCTTATTCTAGGAACGTTGGTGATGTTTATTTCAGCATCCAGAGATATTGTTCTGCGGCCATAGCTTTTGATCCTGTGCGTTTGACTTTTGGACAGTACACATTGCAGCTTTCTTACTAGGCAAGATACCTTGCCAAATTACTTACAGTATTTTGCATGCTTAGTATATTTCTGTATATTTATTTTAGTTCTATTTATTTATTGCATGTGTAGTTCCTTTCAGTCATTACTATATATTAGATATATTGACACACACTTGACACTTAGTATCAAAGAGGACAATTATTAGGCGTATGGGCTTTTAACCACTCTGGTAACACCGTAGTCACTAGCACGCACTATGGTGGGTTATGTCCGATGGTCGCTACCTGAGAGGTATGTCGATTGATGGAGTCCGAGGGTCGCTACCCCAGAGGTATGTCGGCTGATGATGTCCACTAACGAGCGTGAGGTTGTGAGGATTAGATCGAGTAGCCTACCCTTGCCCATACATCAAAAAATTGTCCTCATTTGCATTCATATAGATTGTCTTGTACAGCGTACTTATTTATTTTCAAATTATATGCATGTTTACTGTATTCAAGTTGGCTCACTTTTCTGTATCTTGTTACGTCCCTCTGAGGACCTGGTCCTCTGCCAGGTGTATCTGCTCTTGAGTATTTGCAGGAGTACGGGCCTGGACCTGACGTATTACTTTCTGTCAAGGAGGTCTTACCTTCTGAGCATCTTTGAGTACATCTAGCGATGGATTTTTTAGCTGATACACTTCTGTCTTCACATTATTTTATATTGGAGACTTTATACTCCTCTCTCATTTTAGTTTTGGATATAGTCTTTGGTAGTGGATTTGTCTCCACCCGATTATTATTTAGGATATTTCAGACTCCTTATTCTAGTTTAGTATTTCTTTTCTATGACTTGTTGTGTGGATGGGATTAGCATATCTGTGACTTGTGACATTATATATACCACATGTGAGTTTATATTCATATTACAGCGTACGTATGGGTTATGGTTTCCATATATTGGAGTTGCCATATCCATGCGGCTGGCATGCTTACGTGTTCTAGTCCTACGTATTATTGGGACTGGAGCGTGACATATTTTTGTGGTGGCCTATGCAGGTCTCGAGTTAGCCGTTTCGGTTACGTCACTGTACCGAGCGGGCCTGCACCTAGGATTAGAATTTTAGATCTCATCCACACTTGACTATAACTTACCTTCCTTCCAACATGTCCTACTTAAGTTCTTGCATCCTGCTTGATTCATGTACTCTTCTTAATCCTTCGTCCATCTCTTGCAGAGAGATAAATTTGCATAACGGGCATGCCGCCACCGGGGACAACACGTCTCCAAGGGACGACGACCAACCACTAGGAGTGACCTCAACACCACCTCTTCTTCCCGGACCGGATGGACCGACTAGCAATCCAATTCCATCAACCCCCTCCACGATACCTAATGGGACTTTTCCAGCTCCACTAGCACCGCAAGATGGCCAAGCGCAGCTGTTCCAATTCTTTCAGATGATAATACAGGAACAAATACAGCAAACAACAGAGCAGAGGCTAGAATTTCTGGCAGCACTTGAGAGATTGGCTGCACTAGCCCCTATACCAACCCAGGCACTAGTTTCAGTACCACAAGCTCGGGTTGGTTCAGTCAAGGACTTTGTGCAGATGGGCCCTAAGCCATATAAGGGCAATGAGAGTCTAGAGGAGACCACGAACTGGATTGCCAATACCAAGAAGTTGTTAGAGGCATCACAACTACCTACTGACCTATGGATGATAGGCGTGAGGACTCAGTTAGAAGGCAACGCGTATTACTGGTGGGAATCAATGGAGCGCCAGTTGGGTATGCGTCAGACTTGGGAACAATTCTTGGAATGCTTTGAGAGAAAGTACTTCCCGGATACTGTAAGGGACGCATTGTACGATCAGTTCCTCCATCTAGAGCAAGGGGACAAGACGGTTGATGAGTATGACGCAGAGTTTAGCCGTCTCAGTAAGTATGGCACAGTCCTAATACCCAATGACTTAGAGAAGGCTAAGAGGTTTCACCGTGGGCTGACTCGGGAGCTCCAGCACTACACTAGCTCACAGTCCCAGATCTCTTATGCCGAGTTATTGACAGAGGCCAGGATCCAGGAGACCATCAGCAAAGACAACAGAATTCAACAGAGAATTTATCAGGGACCAGTAAGGACACAACAAGGAGGACCCATTAGACACCCTTTGACATGCCAGCAACCAGATAGTGCTGCACCATATCCAACTAAAGAGCTCCGTACTTGTCACTATTATGGAAGGACAGGTCATATTCTAAGAGACTGTCATCGTCGATTGGGACTGTGCATGGTATGTGGATTAAGTCACCATCAAGCTCGAGAATGTCCTCAGCAGAACCCAGGGTCTATGGCATTAAAATCAAGAACACCGCATATACCCTCAAGTATAGAAGACCAAAGGTACCCACCACTGCTTCTACAGTCTGCACAAATGGAGGGGACTAGACCCCAGTTGATCAATCAAGGACAAAGCCAAGCACTCATTATGACAAGTATGGGAGAGCAGACACAAGAAGCCGTAGATACAGGTACGACCTTTTAGTTATAATTGACTTTGCATACTCATAACCCCATTGTGACACAAGATCTTAGATGTACAAATAGATGTAGAATTATATATATGGTAGTCTAGCAGTTATAAGAATATATTTCTATTCTACCCAGATGGCATACACGCGATGCTAATAGATGACGTGAGTAGCAGTAGTAGTATTCTCCCCTATTTTTATCTCGCCCTCTTGGGGTGACTCATCTTCTCCTTTTATATTCATTCCTTATCTCGTGCGTAACTCTTCCTATCATAGTCGTATCTTTTATGCCATTATAAATTGTTTGATATCAACCTCACCCCTATTTTGTTAGTTAAACATAAATGTGTTAGTAATGCTTGATAACTAAGGATGAGTTCTTAATATGTATATGCACTATAACAATATCTGTATTCTTTATTAGTTTAACCCTTAAGTAGCACCATGTAGCATAGTAGAAATTGTTAGATCACTTGAGCTAGATCATAGCCCTAATAGTTAGTCAAGACCTTAAGTGTCTTCCTAAAAACTTAGACTATGCCTAGGAAAGAGTTGAAGGCACTTGTTACGAACTGATGACTATGACAAATCGCTGGCGAGGTAGCGACAGTTGCAGCCAGACGATTATGGTAGAATAGTCGAATTACTTGCAGCCATACTGGCCAGGTGGCGTGGCAGTATTAGACTATGATACTTGACGGTTATGGGAAAAGTCATAGTTAGGAGATTCTAGACAGGTATCCCAAGATTCTCGACCCAATAAATGTATTTACCGTACAAACCTAGACAATAGCTTCAAAGAATGTGACTACTAGTAGAATCTTGTAAGTTGGGTAGTGTAGACGAGTTAGAGGATGATAAAATAGTGGATGGACAATAGATGAGGAAGTGTTAGAATGGCAGACCATAAGTTTCAGGAGTCCTACTAGATACCAATGTAGTGTAATAGTTATAGTTATCATTATGAATATGGGTTAGTGTCAATTTCGAGGACGAAATTTTTGTAAGTTGGGTAGAATATAAAACCCCTATTTCTAAAAACCGTATTTATTATTTTTTTATTAATTAATAATTTAAATATAGTATTTAGTGGCTAATTAGGAGAAATAGATTTTTAATAATTTTTATTTTTGGTGTTCTGGCACTTAGAGGATTTATGGGACCATCAGGAATTTTTCGGAATTTATTTCATGTAGCAGACCCCTTGAGCAGTTACTAGCTTAATAATGTGCATCTAGAATTTTTCTATGAGTATATATACAAATATATATATATATATATATATATATATATATATATATATATATATATATATATAATTGGAAAGAGGTTAATAAAAAAAAAAGAAAAAAAATCATTAATAACCATTTACTACTAACCTATTCTCCCCTCCACCCGTGGAAAGCCACAGCAACATCCCATTTATTAGCCAATAACACCCAAGACAAACCATCCTAACCCACCTACCCTTTAAGCAAGAACCCACCAATGGAATGTGAAAGCACAGCAACATCAACTCAACGACCCGCGTTAAACAAACCCCTCCCCTCTCTCCCTTTTATATATATATATATATATATATATATATTAATTCTATTCATCTAAACCCTAACCTAAAATCTCCAGACCCTCCTCTTCTCATCTAGAGCCGCCACCGCAGCCAGAGAACCCCGTCAGGCCGTCCAAACCATCCCGACGACCCCGACCTCGCGCACTGCAGATTCCCACACGAGGCACCTTCACTCCGGAGTTGTTTTTCGTCGACTCGCTTAACCAAACGTCGTTCTGTCTTCACCGGTATGCTCACCCCTTAACCCTCTTCCATATTTGTATAATAGCAGATCTCGAACAACGTGTACCCATAGGCGAAAACAGCGTCCAAGTTGGCACGAGCAGACCGAATTCTGGGATCGCAGAAAACTGCGGTGACCACCCATGTTGCCGAGTTCGTATCTCCCACCATAGAGATCCGAATTTGGTGATTTTTTTTATATGTGTAGAACACTTGACCTAGTTTTTTTTTATTAAATAACCATAGATAATTAGCTGCTGTGGACAGAAATAAATTCGTCACAAAACCCCGCGAACCCACTTTTTCCTGAATTCCAAAAGTTGTGAAACGGAGCGCGCTCCGCCAAACGGGACCGCCCCGCCGTGTACCAAGTATACTGAACGGTGCACACAGCATAACCAGACACGTAAAAATTTATGGGAACTGATTCGGACGCGTGTGCGCACCGGAATCAGGCCGTATCCGCGGACACATCCCGTATCGCAAATTTTGTGGAACTCGCGCGTATTTTGTGCACGCTTGTCAGATTGTGACAAAACTTGCGCCACTGGACTCGTGGTAACGCGCTGGTCCTGTGACCCAATTTTCACGCAATTCTGAGATGGTTGACCAAATTGTCAATTGGCGGGCCCTACAGTTGACTTTTTGGACAAAATTGTGTTCGGCTCATCGGAATCCACATTTGGATATACCGTTGGGTTCTTATTGACATCTAGAGTTATTTGACCTATAATTTGTCCCATTTAGAGACTGTTACTCTTGGCACACTTTTCGGTGCAAAGTGGGCCACCCATGGACCCCACTTTTATCCGAAATTACTGTTTTGCCCCTGTGTCCAAATTGGACGAAAGGGAAGTGTTTTTTAGTTACTTTGCTTATTCTAGGAACGTTGGTGATGTTTATTTCAGCATCTGGAGACATTGTTCTGCGGCCATAGCTTTTGATCCTGTGCGTTTGACTTCTGGACAGTACACCTTGCAGCTTTCTTACCAAGCAAGATACCTTGCCAAATTGCTTACAGTATTTTGCATGCTTAGTATATTTCTGTATATTTATTTCAGTACTATTTATTTATTGCATGTGTAGTTCCTTTCAGTCATTACTATATATTAGATATGTTGACACGCACTTGACACTTAGTATCATAGAGGACAATTATTAGGCGTATGGGCTTTTAACCACTCTGGTAATACCGTAGTCACTAGCACGCACTATGGTGGATTGTGTCCAATGGTCGCTACCCGAGATGTATGTCGATTGATGGAGTCCGAGTGTCGCTACCCCAGAGGTATGTCGGCTGATGATGTCCACTGACGAGCGTGAGGTTGTGAGGATTAGATCGAGTAGCCTACCCTTGCCCATACATCGAAAAGTTGTCCTCATTTGCATTCATATAGATTATCTTATACAGCGTACTTATTTATTTTCAAATTATATGCATGTTTACTGTATTCAAGTTGGCTCGCTTTTCTGTATCTTGTTACGTCCCTCTGAGGACCTGGTCCTCTGCCAGGTGTATCTGCTCTTGAGTATTTGCAGGAGTACGGGCCTGGACCTGACGCATTACTTTCTGCCGAGGAGGTCTTACCTTCTGAGCATCTTTGAGTACATCTAGCGATGGAATTTTTTAGCTGATACACTTCTGTCTTCACATTATTTTATATTGGAGACTTTATACTCCTCTCTCATTTTAGTTTTGGATATAGTCTTTGGTAGTGGATTTGTCTCCACCCGACTATTATTTCGGATATTTCAGACTCCTTATTCTAGTTTAGTATTTCTTTTCTATGACTTGTTGTGTGGATGAGATTAGCATATCTGTGACTTATGACATTATATATACCACATGTGAGTTTATATTCATATTACAGCGTACGTATGGGTTATGGTTTCCATATATTGGAGTTGCCATATCCATGCGGCTGGCATGCTTACGTGTTCTAGTCCTACGTATTATTGGGACTGGGGCGTGACACACACACACACACACTTAATATAATACACACAATCTCAGATGTTCTTCATCGAACTGATCCCCCACTGTCACATAACATACAACACATATACTAAAACCAACACACACATACACACACAGATACATATATACATAAATACACTATATACTAATGTACTTATGTGCACTAGTGGAAATTAGTCAAATACCTAGTGTGCATACTTGAGAAAATTGTGATACATCTCCAAATATAGAACTAAATATCAAGTTCTCTCACCAATAACATTTATATATATCAATTATACAATAATACAACTAAAGTAACTTACAACGATAAGAATTGAAGAAAATTAACACAACTTCACCCAAAATGAGTCTCGTATAACACCATATCGCAACATATCGCAAAATACCATGATACGGCCTACACGTATCCATTTGTGGACACGTACCTAGTCCCACAACCTCGATCTAATTCTATTAGATCTAATGGTCTCATGACACACAAATGATGTGTCAATCTCGTATTTCCCCAAAAATACACACAAAATACCATATATGAAACATAATACCCCACCAATTAGCCTAGAACTTGTTCCAATAGGTAGCCCTATACCATATGATCATTTCTAATGGTCAAATGCATGATTTGGGAGCTAGAATAAAGAGAAATTCAGATTTACCAGTTAAGAGATGGATTTCTAATGAAAATATAATTGGATACGATCCGGACACGATCTCTTTACCAATGCTCCTCATTCTTGTGTTCCTTGCTTCTCCAAGCTTTAAAGCTCTTCTAATCGTAAAAGTGAGAGGGAATAAAAGTGAATTGAGAGGTAATTTGATGGAGGGAATATGGAAAATTGGGGATATATTTTCTAGATCTAAAATAAATACAAATAAGAGGAGAGAGAGAGAGGAGAGCCCCCTCTAGTAGTAGCCGGCCCCCTTCCCCCTTTCTCAAGTCACTTATAAATGTCCCATGTACCCCTCCATGATGTATTATAGAAAATAATTTGGGAGGGCTATTTGGGTATTTTTAACTAATTCTAATTAAGCTAATTCTTCTTAATTAATTAGTGAGAATGGTCTAATGGGCTTGGGTCTAAGTTAGGCTCCCTAGTTGTCATGACAAGTCTAATTGGGCTTACAAGTGACGAGTCTAACTATTGGACTAGCCTCCTAACTAAAAATAAATAATACAAGTCACAAATAATTTATAGCTCACTAATAATTAAATAATTAATACAATCATCAAATAAATACTATAACACACTAATATTAATATTTATTCCTAAAATTATTTATAACACACTAATAATTATAACAAGTCTGTGTTTATGGAGGAGTGTATGTGGGTGTGTATATGAAGATGTAACAATAGAAGTAACAACTATAATTGAAGAAGGCGTATCAGTTTTGCATCTGTGTGTGTGAGGTATTTAATCAAGTGTAGGGGTATGCAGGTAGTGGTAAAGTATTTAGATGCAGGCTTGTGCCTGGGTGCAGTGAATGAATGAGAGATGAGGGTGTTGTTGTGGGTTCTGATGTAGTGTTACCTAGAGTTTTTCCCTCTTTAACATCAATTAGGAAGAAGGGGGCTCGGGTTAGGCACTGTAGTGCAGTACTTTGTGTTACAGTGGGTGTATTAGTTCACACACTGATGGAAGAAAGAGTGAGCCAGTAAACTTAAGCTAAGGGCTCGAGTACATATCCTGTGCCAAGAGAAATCAAGAAGTAGGAGCACAATAGCACTGGCATTGAGGGAAGGAAGAGTAGAGACTCTGTGAACTTGATTAGAAATGAGTAGTGGTGTAGTTAGTTGCAGGTAAACATTTGGGGAAAATAACTGATGATGAGGTGCAGGCTGTGTTAATCTTATACTGAACATAAGGTAGGGTAGTTGCACAACAACTATAAGCTCTTATAGTAGGAAAGATAAGTGATTGCCTGGAGTTTGGAGGGGTGTGTGTGTGTGCTCCTAAACTATAATGTGACTATGTGTATGTGTGTGATACTAACTGGGTATTAGTTATCATATTCTGAGGTATATATTTTAATATCACTTGGTATAACTGAGAGGGTCAGGTATTAGTTAGTTATACCAAATTGGGGGGGGGGGTAGTGACAGTTAGTTGTAAGGTGAGTTAACAGTTAGCATTATGTATAGCAGACAGTAGGGTAGATAATATATCATTAGATGTCAGTATTGCTATGACAGTTAAGTAGAACATATGAGGAAATATGGGTAAGTAAGTATAAAGCGGAACTCGAATGTCCTAATCCTCATAAGCCAGCCCTCAGGACTACGAATAACATGCCTTACTAGTATCAGTTGCATGGGTATTAGTTAGTAGTACCAGTTATTAATTAGTGACACAGTAGGATCACTTAGTATTAGTTAATATAGGCTTCGTATTGAGCTTAGAAGCTAGGTTCGACCTAAAATTATGGTTTTAACCTAGTATGGATCTTAGATGGCTTAGTTGAGCTAGAATGAATTAGAAATTGGACTAGAAGCATACATTAGTATATTTTTAACCCATTTCTCATTAATTACACTAATTAACTTGATGTTTCCTAATAGGATTGTATGACACCAGCTTGGGCATCGAAAGACACCTTTTTCTGGACCATAAGCTAGTACATTTCTCTGTTAGCTTTTATTTCATGATAGTGTATATATCACTTGCTCTAGAACTGTATACTTTATTCCGAACCAGTGGATACATGAACTGATACTAGATGGATCCTGTTATGAGATATTATCGCCTATCGTGTTCAGTGGGTACTCTTTCATATGTATTTTATCGTATGTATCGGGTATTAACTTTAGTGTACTTCATGTACTTAGTATTCACACACTGCTCGTGTTCAGTGTGCCCATATTAGTGTTCGTAACGTATCGTGATTGGATCCATAAGTATTGGTTGGTGATAGGGAGAGTAGGAGTTGGTTATGTGATCAAGCTAAAATGTATTAGTGTACATGTCGATTACATATCACACGTATAATCGAGTTACCATTTTATATTAGTGTTCAATCAAAGCCGATCACATAACAAACTTTTATTCCAAAGCGTATTAATTAGTGTTATCTATTTTATTACTTACAGTCATTCCATATTACATATTCTTTATTTTCTATTTCATTACCTGTTGCTTTAGTTCATTTCTATTTTCTATTGTAGTTATTTTGTATTCTTTTCTATTGTCTGTCATATATTCTCTACCATATTTTGGAACTGCTTTCAGAGTTTTGTACTTTGTTCCTTTCTTGATTGGATATATTTTTTAAATGACTGGCTAATGAAGCAGTGTCCCACTTACTATGGGCCGCAGGACGGCGTACTATTAGAGGATACTCCCTTAGAGTAGGAAGACCTAGTGCCAGATGCTGAGGAGGCTTAGACTTATTGTTTAGACTAGTATTAGATTTTTATTGAGACATTTGGCATGTATATTATTTTGGAGTTGTATTGTGCCTTGACTCATATTCTGGACTTGTGATTGTATGGTGATTCCTATTTCATTTTCCTTATTCCATATCGTGCTTTATCTTCCTTAGTTAGATATTGTAATTGACTATAGATATCATTATTATGCCATTATATTTGTTCCTCCATTTGGAGTTGAGATGACATTGACAGGTACCTTATATATATTATATGAGATGTTAGATAGTATCGAGGACATAGACAGTATTCTACGTCGTTCTTACAATGTAGGCTGGGTGTTGTTCACCACTCGTGCCCTTATTCCGGATACGGGTCATGACAACAAATCATATAAGTATGTCTTGATACTTCAACTAACTAGGGTTATCACAGTCCTAATTACTAACAATTATAATGCAACGTGATACTAGAGTTCCTTCTGATCGCATGCCCCTGTACTCCGTCTGGGATATCCATATGCACAAACCAGCACCGGATACTCCTAAAGATACTCTATAATATAAACCACTGGATACTCCTCAAGATAACTGTATAAATAATCGGGACTGCATGCAATCTTGGAAAATCCCTAGCTATGTATTAAGTAAATCTCTAGTTATTAACCCCTAGTAGTTTCTTGTATGAATCCAGGTATGACATTCCACAGAATCCATCCTAGACATGATGTAACAAAACAAGTTCTAATAGTAATATACACAAGTTTAATATATATTGCACAAACAGACTCATGTAAGCCACGACAACAGCCAAGCCACGTATTACCAAGTGAAGCCAGGTAATACAAAGTAAAATTATGTCAATCTAGGTGAATCCAAATAAAACCCTGTACAACCATGTAAAGCCATGTCAATCCAGACAAAACCAAGTGAAACCAAGTCAAGCTATGTCCAATAAAGCCATGTAAAGTCATGCCAAGTCAAGTCCAGTCAATCATGTCATCACGTGTAGCCGAACAAAGCCGAATAAAATCGAGTAAAGCCAAGTCTAGTCATCTTAAGTCAGGTAAGTTTATGTCAAAATATGGTCAAGTCATTGCATGTCCAAGCAAAATCCAAAAGTATCAACATAAAATCACGAAAAACCAAGGGTTCCTAAAGAAATAGGACGATCAGTAAACCGTCAGTACAGTCCAGTACACCATTGATACACCGGTCCAGAGATAGGACAAAAATATTAAGTTTTGGATTTTAATAAATTGATATACCGTCGGTATACTTTAGTATACCGTCAGTATGCCATTCCAAGTAGGTAAAAAGTTACCAAAGAATAAAGTTTCACAAATTGGTGTACCTTCGGCACAGCCCAGTACATCGTCGGTATGCCGGCCAAGACAAATATCCTGAAGTCAGTCAATAAATGTCGATATGATCGGTATAACGTCGATACACTATAGTACACCGTTGGTATGCCGATAGGGTTCACAAAAAAAAATCTAGAAATCAAGTCGGTCAAAATTGGTATACTGTCGGTATACTGTAGTATACTATCGGCATGCCGGTTTCCAAGAATAAATATGGTTAAGTCAAGTCTGATTTTCGGGACCCAAATTAAACCCCAAAAATTACCAGAACTACGTCTAACAAGAATTCATGTCTAGGTAAGTCTCATATCACAATATGGACTAAATCTCACGGTCACAACTCTGGTACCGTTTTTGTTACCGAGTTACCAAAAAGGGACTGAATAAGATTATACCAGAAATTAAAACGGAGACGGTCACTAGGCTAAAAATTATGATGTGAATAATAACAGTAAATCAAGTCTAAACTAAAAAACAATAATCAAAGCTACAGGAAGTAAAATGGCAGAAAGTAAAAGAAGTTCACAAAATCGGCAATGTGTACTTGCCTAAAGCGAGCTTCGAGCCTAAAACTTCTAGTCCACTACCACGAAGGGGTTCAGAATCCACACCCCAGGTCTCAAGACCACGCTTCCAAGCTCGAGAGAGAAATAAAATAAAATGAATCAAGTACTATTTATAGAAAAATATCTCAAAAATATCTCGAAAAGTAAAACAAATATCTACCGGGTAGTATAACGTCAGTATACGTGTCAGGTAGTAAAGTTTAAATTTTTAAAATTTTTAGGCTTCCTTGAGATCCAATAAAATATAATAACTAGCAAAAAATATGTATCCGTATAAAATACGAATACTGTGAGATGAGTCTCACAACCCTCCCCTCCTTAGAAAAATTATGTCCTCAGAATTTTCATAAGGATCCAAAAATCACTAACAAAAATATCCAAGAAAGCAAGAACAAAACCAAAAATAAGCAGGAAACTCATGTGAGCATAAAATTTTCTGGGAAATAATAAGAAATCAGAAAAGAAAACAATAATAGATATAACAGATAAGCTAACAATCAATCACATGCACAGGCTAAGATAGGACACGAGTATATGAATAAGTATACCTCCCAAGTCGAAGATAAATGGATAACGAGTACGCATATTGTCCTCGTGCTCCCATATCAACTCACCCAGTGAGTGATGCCCCCAAGCAATACGAACAAACCTGATAGTCCGGTTCTTGAGAACCTTCTCCCTCTTGTCCAAAATATTAGCCCATCCGGTCTCAGTCAACTTGATTTTGATAGTTAACTAAACCATGCATTAATATGTCGCGATCTGAAGCCTAAATACTGTTATTATATATCGTCTATATTGGGTCTATTCAAATATAACCTTTTATTTATTTGAGTCTAGAATTTATGTAAGCTGAGTCACACTGGCAAATCCAAGTATCTATACCCAGATACCTAGTCCACTCAAATAAACCAAAGAATCTATCTACCAAATCAGGCCACATTCATTAACAAAGTCTACCATACTTAGAAGTCGAACTCGTGCCGAACTCGGACCGAACTCGGTTACCCTTTTGGTATGAAATCAACCAGTTCAATTAGCTCCTGATTTCAATGGTTGGAAATTTGAATTTAACCTCATCCGAATTTTGGCCAAATTCTGTTTACCTACACACTATAAATAGGATTAGATTTCTACATTCTTACTCACTCAATCATTCTTAATCTTCTATCCTATTATAAGCAAACATCTAAGCCTTAACTTTTCTATCTCAAAGAGCAACTCCCTAGCCTTCCTAGTGCCAAATGTGGTCTCGATCTAGAAGTCTACAGAGTTGTAAAAGAGCTTTGTTTCATCAGTTACTCTCTCTCTAGCTGTGAAGTTGCGAGACTTTGGATCAAACCTCGTGGTGTAAAGAAGTGGCAAGCCTTTGGACTAAAGCTTGTGATTCACTATTGGTGATTATAGTACATAAAACTTCGAGCTTGAGTTCTCGGGACTGGACTAGTCCTCTCAGAAGAAAACCAATATAAATATTAGTATTTGCATTTGGTTTCTCTCTCTACTTTACTGCTTTTAATGTCTTTATATACACTTAAATTGGGTAGATAATTTTGTTGCACTCTATTCACCCCCGTAGAGTTGCTTTACGGTCCTTCAATTGGTATCAGAGCTAGTTCCCTTGATATTAGGCTTAACATCCTAAGAGACTTATGGCAACTGTTAGACCTATTCACACCAACATTGTTGAAGGCCAGTCCACAAATAGGCCACCCCTATTTGATGGTACTAACTATACATACTGGAAGACACATATGAGATTCTACCTAAAGTCACTTAATTTTGACCTTTGGACTGTAGTAGTAGAAGAAGGATACAAGAAGCCACCTAGAATAGTCATAGATGGTAACCTTATAGAGAAACCTTATAAAAAGTACATAGATACCGAAAAGAAATAAGCTAGTCTTGATGCTAAAGCTATCAACACTCTATTTTGTGCTGTAGACATAATTAAATTTAATAGGTTCTCCACTTGCGGAACTTCGTACGAAGTATGAAAACTTATTGAGGTTACTCATGAAGGAACCTCTCAAGTGAAGGAATCAAAAATAAGTCGTCTAATACAAAAGTATGAAGCATTCAAGATGAAGCAAAATAAGATGATCATTCAAATATTCACGAGATTCCTCGACATCGTCAACCCTCTATTATTATTTGGTAAGGAGTACAACAATCACGAGAAGATTCACAAGGTACTCAGGGGACTCACCAAGAATTTGAATCCTAAGGCCCCTGTAATCATAGAAGGAAATTGTCTTACCAAGATAACCCTCGAGACGCTCATGGGCAAGTTGATGACTTACGAGATGGATCTTAAGGAATTTGAAGAACCCACTCCCAAGGAGAAGACGATTGCTCTTGAGGCACAACACAAAAAGGTCACCAACTATAACTCCGACCATAATGAGTCTCAAGATGAGAAAGTTTCCCTGATCACTAGAAACTTTAGAAAGTTTCTAAAGCTTGAGAGATCAAAGAAAAAGGAGCAAACTGACAACAATGATGAAAAGTCTATATGCTACAACTGTAAAAAGACAGGGCATATAAAGAAAGATTGTCCAACCCTAAGAAAAGGAAATTGCCACAATCACTCATCCAGAAGAACATCATCACAAAAATATGAAAATACTAGTATATGACACAAAAGTGAAGCTAGTAAATCCGAAGAAGAGAATCCTCGAGAAGCAACAAACCTATGCTTCATGGCGTTAGCTGATTAGGTAACGGATAAAAACTCTTATGATGATTTTACTTTTGATGAACTAGGTAATGCTTTTAGTGATCTGCTTGATGATTTTAGGAATCTTAAAAATAAGTACAAGCATGCTAAGAAAGATGTTCAAGAGTGTCAGATTGAATTAGAAAGATTAACATCTCTACTAAGTGAATTAAATAATACCTCTAACGATTCAGACGAGAGTTCTAGACTTAAGTTTAACCTCCATGAGGTACTTGTCAGTCTTGACAAGAGCTCTCAGGAGAACGCTAAACTTAAGGAAGAACTCGAATCTGAAAAGAAAAAAATATTCTATTGGTGCACGTAGAATAGATGCTCTTACTACTAAATATGATGAAGTATATGCAAGCTCTAAAAGATTAGAGATTAGATTGGGTAAACAGGTCAAACAAATCTCCACCCAACCTAACACGAGAGACATAGCAAGACAAAAGAACACTCACAACTATGCTTCTACCTACATGCATGACAATTCATGCAATCATATGTTCAGAATACTTCATACACATAGAACTAAACATAATCATGCATTCTATTATAGATATCCATGAAGACCACAAAGAAATATTCCACACAATCATGCATTCTATCCACATAGACCACAAAGAACTGCTTCACACAATCATATCTATCATGCTGCACCAAGCACCAATCACACAGCTATATGTCACTGCTGTGGTGTAAACCCCCATAAAATTTAAATTTTATTTTAAGTATTTTTATTAAATTATTGAATTCTTTAAAGTATTTTCGTAGTTAAATAGAAAATAAAACTTTATTGATTAATTTAATTATATAAATACCCATTTAGAATTATTCCATAAAATAATTTTTATTATTTTTGGAATCTTGTTAAAGGGAGATAGATTTTCTAGAATTATTTGTGTGCAAATATTCTTTTTTGAATTTTTATATAATCTTGTTAAAGGGTGATAGATTTCTAGAATTATTTAAATATATATGTGAATAAATAATAATAATAATAATAATAATAATAATAATAATAATAATAATAATAATAATAATAATAATAATAATAATAATAATAATAATAATAATAATAATAATAATAATTATCATGATGATAGAAATAAAAAGGAAAAGAAAAATAAAAGTAATAAAATAAATATATAGTTGTTAATAATAGTAATAATAATAACAATAGTAATAATAATAGTAATAGAAATAGTAATAATAATAATAATAATAGTAATAGTAATAATAATAGTAATAATAATAATAGTAATAATAATAATAGAAATAGTAATAGTAATAATAAAATAGAAAAGGAAAAAGAAAAACAAAAGAAAAAGAAAGGAAAACAAAAGAAAAGAAAAGAAAAGAAAAGAAAAAGAAAAGAAAATAATAATAATAATAATAATAACTCTAAATCCTAAACTAACTGAAATTCCTAATTCCTAACTAACCCCCTTAAGCCCAGCAAACCCCACGCAGCCGCTTATCTTCCCTCTCCCTGCATATATATATATATATATATATATATATATATATATATATATATATATATATATATATATATATACAGATAGACAACTATCAAACCCTAACCCTAACCCTAGTCCCCGACCCCAATGCCGACCCTTCGGCCGACCTCCGGACAACCGCAGCCGCGCCGGCGCAGCCGTCGCCGCCGTCCGCCCCGCGTGCGCTCGTGACAGCGCATGTGCACAACCCCGAACCCATATTCAAGGTAATATATCTCCCTCGTCTCTGATTCTTTTTGCGAGCGATTTATCCATGTACGTTCACAACATAATCCTCTAGGATTCCCTTCAAGCGGGACGAGTTTTCGTGTCCTGAATTGGTCGAAAAATCTACTGGAAGTTGGCCAAAAAACTGACCAAAAACAGTCCAGAATTTCAACCTAAACTTCCATGTTCATGCCTAATTTGCCACCAACCTGTTTAGTATTTTCAAAATCTAATTGAAGGGTTTTCTTCTATATATAACCGAGAATTTAACCTTTTTTTTACTTTTTATTAATTTATTTTAATTTTTAAATTATTCGACCTTCAAAACGACAAAAAATTAATTTTTTAAAACTATGATTTTATGATACGGAGTGTGCCCCGCCAAACGGGACCGCCTCGTCACGTGCCAATTATACCAAAAGGAGCGTATGGCATATTTTGACGTATTTGCTTTCGCGAAAGTTGATTCGGACGTGTGTGCGCGTCAGAATCAACCCGTATCCGTAAAAAGTTTTTGTATCACGACTTTTGAAAAATACCATCCCATTTTGTGTACGCTCGTCAGAATATGTCCAAACTTGCGTCATTGGATTCGCAGTATCACGCTGGTCCTGTGACTCAAGTTTCACGCGATTCTGAAATAGTTGACCAAACCGCCTATTCGCGGGTCCCACGGTTTGACTTGAAGGACGAATTTGTGATCGACTCACCGGAATCCAAAATTGGACATACCGTTGAGTTCATATCGACTTTTAGAATTTGTTTGACCTGTAATTTGTCCCATTTAGAGACCTTTAACTCTGGCACATATTTTAGTGCAAAGTGGGCCACAAGTGGACCCCGTTTTGACCCAAAATTATCGTTTTGCCCCTGTATCCAAATTAGACGAAAGGGTAGACTTTTTTGACTATCTCGCTAATTTCGGAAACATTGGTGATGTTTATTTCTGTATCCGAAGACGTTCATTCTGATGCCATAGTTTCTGATCCCTTGTGCCTGATGTCTGGATGCTTACACTTCGCAACTTTCTTGCCAGACAAGTATACCTTGCCAAATTGCTTACAGTATTTTGCATGCTTATCATATTTTCATATTTTTATTATATGTGTGTTTTCTTTCAGTCATAATTATATACTATATATGTTGACACACACTTGACACATAGTATCATGGGAGGGAAGGACAATCAATAGGCGTATGGGCTATGCCCACTCTGGTAAACCGTAGTAACTAGCACGCACTATGGTAGTTGTGTCGTAATGGTCGCTACCCTTGTGGTATATCGACTTCTAGTATCATGATGGTCGCTCCCCTCGCGGTATGACGACTTCTGATGTACATGGACGTGTGTGTGAGTTGTGAGATAGATAGAGTAGCCTACACCTACCCATACGTCGAAAATGTTGTCCTTATTATGCATTTCATATAGATTATCTAGTAAAGCATACTTATATATTTTTTGTCTATTATGTATGTTATATATTTTTTGTCTATTATGCATGTTTTACTGTATTCAATTGGCATGCTTCTATGTATCTTGTTACGTCCCTCTGAGGACCTGGTCCCTTTCAAGGTATAGACGATCACGACTATTTGCAGGAGCACGGATTAGAACTTGCTACTTATCTCTCTTTCGAGGAGGTGTTCTCTTCGAGCCTCATTGTTCATTAGATGTACTTATTTTGTTTCTCTTATATTAGTGGATTTGTCTCCACCCAACTACTTGTTCTTATCAAGTATTTTATACTTGATTCAGTTATATAGTTGATTGGTTATTCATTTCTATTTGATTCTGTGGATGAGATCTAGTTATGCCCTGTGACTTATGACATAAATTTATACCACTTGTGAATTATTGTTCATAATACAGCGTACATATGTGTTATGGTTTCAATATATTGGAGTTACCATATACATATGACTGGCATGCTTATGTATTCCTAGTCCTACGTATTTTGGGACTGGGGCGTGACATGTTGTAAGAAAGGACATATATCTAGTTTCTGTAGAACGAAAAAGTTAATAGATATGAATTTTTATGCATAGGTACCAAAAACTAACACAGCAGGTCCCTCAAAGAAATGGGTACCAAGGGTCACATCTACAACTCGTTTTGTAGGTGGACCAACCCTCTCATGCTAGAAGCAAGTGGATTCTCGATAGTAGTTGCTCATGACATATGACTGGTGATGCTAACTTATTTGCAATACTATTGATGAAGAAAGAAGGTTATATCTCCTTCGATAATAACATCAGAGGATATATTATTGAAAATGGTAATATAGGTATTCCTCCCTATCATGTCATTAAAGACGTTTGTCTAGTAACAGAATTAAAATATAACCTATTCAGCATCAGTCATCTAGCTGACCATGGTTATGGTATTAACTTCGTTAAAAACAAATACTCTATTTATAAAAAATCCACAGATAAAGTTATCTTCGAAGGGATCAGGGAAGACAATATATATATTTTCTATCTTGCAAAACACATAACAATGCAGGCAAATATCTATACGCCAACAAAGATGACAGCTAGCTATGGCATATGCGTCTAGGATATACAAACATGGACATATTGCAAGACTATCCACAAAATACTCGTAATAGGATTACCAGATATTACTTTCAAGAAAGATATGGTATGTGCTGACTGTGAAAGAATAAAGCTACTAAATATTCCTTTAAATCAATCAACTCTGTAAGTATCTCTAGACCTCTACAACTCTTGCTTATGGACTTGTTTGGACCTAGTAGAGTCATCAATCTTGGTGGTAAGCTTTATGTTTATGTTATTGTTGATAATTTTTCTAAATACACATGGGTTTATTTTCTTGCAAACAAAAATAAAGTATTTTCTAAATTTGTCACTTTTTGTAAAAAGGTTAAAAACGAAAAAGGTTTCATGATTACTCGTATCTGAAGTGATCGTGGAGGCGAATTCAAAAATAGTGATTTCAAAAGATTTTGCAATAAAAATAGTTTTTCTCATGAATTTTCTTGTCCTAGAACTCCACAACAAAATGTTGTTGTAGAGAGGAAGAATAGAACTCTTGGCGATATGGCTAGAGTTATGTTAAATTAGTATAACCTTCCGAAATAATTTTGGGCTGAAGTTGTAAGTACTTCATACCATGTTTTAAATATGGTGCTTATTCGACCTATATCGAAGAAAACTTCCTATGAACTTTGGTTTGGTAGAATCCCCACAATTAGTTACTTTAAAAATTTTGGCTGCAAATATTTTATTCTTAATACCAAAGATAATCTAGGAATGTTTGACTCCAAGGCCGATGAAGGTATTTTTCTAGGTTATGCCGCCAAAAGTAAAGGATTCAGGGTATTCAATAAGAACTCATTGACTGTTGAAGAATCAATCAATGTTGCATTTGATGAACACAACATTCAAGTACTAAATGACAGCGACGATGAAGGTAGTCAACCCGCAACCAACAAGACATCTGAAGATACAAATAGTGCAAGTCATCCGAAAAGTCTTCCAATAAGACTAAAGTTCTCCATAGATCATCCTGAGGATTTGGTAATAGATGATGCATAGAAAGGTGTAAGTACACGTTCCTCAAATAGAGATATCATTGCAAATATTGCTTTTATTTCTCAAATAGAACCTAAAAATACTGATGAAGCTTTTGCTGATGAATTTTGGATTTCTGCTATGCAAGAGAAACTCAACCAATTTGAATGTAATCAAGTTTGGGAACTCGTTCCTAAACCTAATGATTATCCGATCATCGATACTAAATGGGTTTTCTAAAATAAATTAAATAAGGATGGTTCAGTTACACGTAACAAAGCACGTCTCGTAGCTCAAGGATACAACCAAGAGGAAGGTATTGACTACGATGAGACCTATGCTCCTGTTGCTAGACTTATCCAAATGCTTTACGCTTTTGCTAGTTTTCATAACCTCGAACTTTTTTAAATGTATGTTAAAAGTGCTTTTCTAAATGGAGTTATCAAAGAAGATATTTTTTTCAAACAACCCCTTGATTTTGAAGATTTCAAACACCCTGACCATGTATTCAAGTTACGAAAGGCTCTATACGGACTCAAACAAGCCCCACATGCTTGGTATGAATATTTTAGCTTCTTTCTACTTGGAAATAATTTTTTAAAAGAAAAAATTGATACTACCCTTTTTAAAAATCTTCTGCTGATTCTTTGTTATTAGTGCAAATATATGTTGATGATATCATATTTGGATCTACTAATGAGATGCTATGTAATGAGTTTGCTAAGTGTATGCAGAGTAAATTTGAGATAAGCATGATGGGAGAACTGACATTCTTTCTAAGATTGTAAGTCAAGCAACATTCACAAGGAACCTTTATCCATCAGGCTAACTACACGAAGGATTTGCTCAAAAAGTTTGACATGGACAATGCAAAGTCTATCGGAACTACAACAGCAACATCCACTAAGCTTGACCTTGATAAAAGCAGTAAACCAACAGACATACATAAGTATCGAGGTATGATTGGTAGTTTGTTATATCTAACTACTAGTCGCCCAGACATTATGTTTGCTGTATGCCTTTGTGCTAGACATCAGGCTAATCCTAAGGAATCACATTTGTGCGCAGTTAAGCGTATATTTAGATACCTTAAAGGGACTTTGTCGGCAGGCTTATGGTATCCCAAAACCACATTCTTTGACCTTGTTGGTTACTCGAATGCTGATTTTGCTGGATGCAAAGTCAATTGAAAAAGTACCAGCGGCACCTGTCATTTCCTAGGAAAGTTTCTAGTCTCCTGATTTAGCAAGAAATAAAATTTTATTGCATTATCAACAACTGAGGCAGAGTATATCGCCGCAGGACGTTGTTGTGCTCAAATTTTATGGATGAAGCAAACCCTAGAAGACTTCAATTTGCACTATATGAACATTCTTATTCTCTGTAATAACACTAGTACCATTAATCTCACCAAGAATCCAGTATGTCGTTCACGTATTAAGCACATAGAAATTCGTCATCATTTTCTAAGGGATCATCAATTATACGAAGATATTTGTTTAGAGTATGTGGACACGGAACATCAATTAGCAGACATCTTTACTAAACCTTTAGCTACGGAACATCAATTAGCAGACATCTTTACTAAACCTTTAGCTACGGAACATCAATTAGCAGACATCTTTACTAAACCTTTAGCTGAAGATCGATTCAACTTTATCCGTCGAGAATTAGGTCTTTTGGATTTGGATAAAATATAAGAATCATAAGATGCTTGAATTTTTCGTCACATTTTTCAAACAGTTTTAAAAATTTTAGATACAAGCCAAAAGGGCCCTTCTGTCAAAAGGTGTAAATAACCTTAAGCGACACGATATTTAAGTGTCTTCAGACCACCGCTAGCTGGGATCCGGCCCCTAAAGCTACTTCGAGATGATTTAAACTCTTGAAAACATTCGATTTAGGTTCATCACTTATTATTCTGTATTTATATCAAGTCAAGAAAGGCATAATATCGATTAAAGTTACATTGAGATTCTGGAAATAAATATCAACAGAATTCGGACCGAACTCGGGCTGAGCTAAGACTGAACTCGGTTAGCTTAATTCCAGAATATGCTATGTGATTAATCTTCTTCCAAATTTAGGTTTCTGCTACTCTATTTATACATCTTTTTATGGCTCATTTATTCAGACCAACGAAAATCATCCCCTCCTCCATAAATAAACTTAGTTTTTCCTCCTACATCCTCTCCCAATGGCCCTTAAAAGGAAAATATATTCCCTTTTTGACTCTTTTTTCTATCCCATTATGCCAAACATAGGAGAATTTGATGGTTTCACTTTTTGAAGCCTCAAAATTTTAAATGATTTGTTTAATGACTTCTCTAAGAGATACATCTGTCTTGGCCATCCTATTGAATTTTTTTCCAACACAAAGACTATCTACCTATTCTTCAAAAACTTCAAGTTGAAGAACTTGTTGTAATCTGTACCAATATTTATACCAATGTTATTCAAATATTCTATTGTTACTTAACATATGAACATAATACTATTTCATCTAGAGTTTGTGGTATTCCAATTGAATTCGATGCGAACAACTTGGGTGAAATCTACGCATTCCCGCTGATGGACAAACCTTAGTCAACATCACGCAAGTTCAATTCGACCATGACTTAACTATAGACTCTTTCAAAAAAATCCTTTGTCACCCTTTTGAATGTCCACCTGAAAATTTTTATGCTATATACTTGAATGGTCACTTCTTTGAAATGCATGGTATTATCTTTTCATCTTTTCTAGCTAAGAAGACTTACTTTGATGAGGTCTCTTATCTAGAAATGTTAACTTTATATCATTTGCATTTCGGCATTAACTTCAATGTTTCCCAAACCATCTTATCTCAAATGGTTCAATGTCGCAAGAAAGAGCTTCCACTACTCTATGCCATGTACTTGCCAACAATTTTTAGCTATTTTGATATTCCATTGGATACTTGTCCATATCTTGAGGAACCTTTATACCTTAATAGAATTCGGAGAATTGGGCCAACTATGCTTCTACCTTATAACTCATCATCAAACTCCAACACTCATCTTGTTGATTCCATCCCTCATGTTGATGAACAACCGCAAACCTTAGAGTCTATTTTTAATCTGTTGCGTGATTGCTTTCACAAAGAAGATATACGTAATCGTGCTACGGATCATCGCCAAACTCTTCAGACTTAGGCTCTTGGCAATACTTTGATAGACATCCAGTACACCCTATCGAAGAACCCGGCCGAACCTTTTTTGATTCTTCAGAATCTGAATCAACAATAATTTTGTATTGATTACCCCTATGTTCAGCGATATTTGGATCCAGCTGATGCCTTCTTCAATCCAAACATAATAGTTGAACCTGATGATGAAGATAAAGAAAATGATAACTAGTTACTCAATAGATTTGAATGTTTAAAAAGTTTACTTTTAGATGCTCTACTATGATGTCTCCACTACATATCTTCTTTTGTATTTTTTCTTTTGAAATGAATAAAGTTTAAAGCAATTTTTTTTGTCATTATAAGTTATCATGTATACACTTTACTCTCTTGTTTTTCTTTTCATCTCACTAATTTCGGAGGAGGATGCCATTTCGATCAAATAATGAGGGAGAAAGACATACATAATACTAGTGTAACCTCCGTATCCTGAAATTCTAGCTTAAATATTATTTTTAGGTTAATTTAGGGCTAGTGGGATTTTTTCATAATTTTTAGTTAATTAAAAACTAGTAACACTAATTTTCTAGGACTTTCAAGAATTTATTTTAGGTCTAAAATTAATTAAAAATATCTCAAACTTTTATTTTAGGTTCTAAATAATCAAATATATTTTCTAGAATTTTTTGGAAATTTTTTGATTATTTTTAGCATTTATTTTTAGTTAATTAGGGAAAACTGAATTAAAAACTAATTTTTGAAAAAGAAAACTAATAATAATTAATTTTCTGCCCTGTCAGCCAACAGGGGGCCCACCCGTCAGCCTCCCACAGCGAACAGGGAGGGGCCCGCATGTCAGCGACCGCGTGGTGGGTGCGGGTGCAGTCGAGCCGACCCCGAGCCGAGCCGAGTCCGAGTTTGACTCGGACTCAGCTGAGCCAAGCCGGGTCAAACCCGGACCGTCCAATTTGGGCGGGGCTGCATGGATGCACGCCACGTGGCAGAATCCCGAGCCGCGGCTACCCCCTCTCCTCTATATAAATGAGTTATTTAGGAATTCTAGGGTTTTTTCTTTGAGCCAAATTTTGGAGGGTTGCCATCTAGGGTTCCTTCATCTTCCAGAAGCCATTGCGCATAGCTCCGGACTCCAAACGAGGCCCAATTTTTTGCGTTAGAACGATATTAAGGTTATATTTCTGAATATATAAATTATTTCACGAAATTATGAGTATTAAATTCTGAAAAATTCGTAGAGCACAGCATATCAAAAAATAGATATATTTTGATGTTTTCACGAATCCGGGAGAACCAGGAATCAGAATTATGAACCGTTTAAAGTTTCGGAAAGATAATATTGAGTTAATTGGAATATGTTTTTACCAGAATTTAATTCAAGGTATTTATATACTGTTAATTCTGTAGAACTTCTAGGTTAGAAATTAACCACCGTTGCACAATACAGAATTTGTATGTGCCATAAGTCCCAAACGAATTTGAATTCGGACGAGCCATAAATTCCAACATATTTTTGACGATGAAATCAACAAAAAATCATGCACAAAAGTTGAGTTTGTGTCGATTGACTTTTTGGTCAACAGATCGCCTCGATTTGCGTGCCATGAGTCTCGAGTTGATAAAATTCAGTTCCTTTGGACAAAATTTAGGAATTAACCTAAAAATCAGAATAATAAGATTAAAATAGGATTTTAGAGTAATTATTCCAGAATTAAATAAATTAAAATAAATTATCTTTTGACATGGTAAAATTATAATACATAGGCTATTTGGACTGTGACTTGGATTCTGTTTCATACCAGCAAATGACCACAGGCGAGTACATTCTCTGATAGTTTCTTATTTATGATATCCTCTATGTTCATTGTATCTAGTGTAAATATCCATATTTTTTGACACGATGGTTACACGGATTGGTATATCCGGATCTCGTCATGAGATGTTATTCCTTGTATATGGTGTATCGTGTACAAGTCTTATTTTATTGTTTATCTTGTGCATGTACAGACACTAATTCTCGAGGAGACTTGCTACCTTCTTAGAGAATCCCATGTCATAGCGTACCATGGTTGGATCTACTATACCAGTCGGGGTGAGAAGTATTTTAGTGTAGATATGTGATCATACCCTTCATGTACAAGTCTTGTTCTCATGTTAGTGTTGGTCATACACCGCACGTATGACTAGCCAGGCCTGTACTCGTGTACAATTTCCAAGCCGGTTATTTGTTAAAGCTAGTACTCACACACTTAGTCATAGTATTCTTCTTTATTGACATATTGTTCCTTCCCGCATATATTTACAGTATTTCCAGTATTTTCTTTATTGTATATCTCTCGTACATGTATATGCATCTTGTATATTTTTATCTATTTACTGGTACATAGTTTATATCATTGATGTAGAACTGCAGTTAGAGATATACTTTGCTCCATCCTGACTGAAAATATTTTTCCAGACTGCGCCTTAGAGGACGGGTGTCCGATATTTTATGGACCACAGGAAGAGTAGCTGCTGACTTGGACCTTGTAGCCAGGTGTGATTTCGGGAGGTCTAGCCGGGATCAATAGTTATTTAGTTAGTTTCTATTAGCAGTTTATGGTACCGGATTTGTCTCCGGCATACTTTATTGAGACTTGGATATTATTGTTGAGTTAGATTATTCTATTTTGACTTGTGTTGCAAATTTGGTTTGTTTATTTCTTCGCTATCTTATCGTGCTTTAGCTATGTGATTGAGTATTGTTCATATTATATTGTGCTATTTGTGACTCCTTATGGAGTTGGATGCTCGTGTGAGAATGATTAGATAGCATTGTGACCTAGACAGCGTTCTACCGCCGATGCTGCGGCGTAGGCTGGACGTACCCACGCACTCGTGCATTGAGACATATCCTGAACTGATAACCAATAGAGTAATAAGTATAGAAAAATAAAGGTATGATCATGTAAATCCTAGACTGTCCATCATCCATAAATTACTGCAAATCATATAAGTATGGCTTGATACTTTAACTAACTAGGGTTATTATAATCCTAATTACTAACAATTATAATGCAATACGATACTAGAATTTCTTCTGGTCGCATGCCCCTGCAGTCCGTCCGGGATATCCATACGCACAAACTAGCACCGGATACTTCTCAAGATACTCCACAATATAAACCACTGGATACTCCTTAAGATAACTGTATGAATAACCGGGACTACATGCATTCTAGAAAAATCTCTAGCCATGTACTAAGTGAATCTCCAGTTATTAACCCCTAGCAGTTTCTTGTATGAATCCGAGTGTGATATTCTACTGAATCCATCCTAGACATGATACAAAAAACAAGTTCTAATAGTAATATACACAAGTTTAATATACATTAGATAAACAAACTCATGTAAGCCATGACAACAACCAAGCCACGTGTAACCAAGTGAATCCAGGTAAAGCCAAGTAAAGCCATGTCAATCCAGGTGAAGCCAAGTGAAACCATATACAACCATGTGAATCCATGTCAATCAATATGAAGCTAAGTGAAACAAAGTCAAGCCATGTCCGATGAAGCCATATAAAGTCATGCCAAGTCAAGTTCAGTCAATATTTTATCACATGTAGCCGGGCAAAGCCGGGTAAAATCGAGTAAAGCCAAGTCAAGTCAAGTGATCTGAAGCTATATAAGTTCATGTCCAAATCTGGTCAAGTTATCACGTGTCCAAGCAAAATCCAAAGATATGAACATAAAATCACGAAAAAATAAGACTTTCTAAAGAAAGGGCACGATCGGTATACCGTCGGTACAGTCCAGTACACCATCGGTATACCAGTCAAGAGATAGAAAAAATACAGCAAGTTCTAAATTCTAATAAATCGGTATACCATCAGTAAACTGTAGTATACCATCGGTATATCGTTCCAAGTAGGCAAAAAGTTACTGGAAAATAAAGTTCCACAAATCGGTATACCGTCGACATAGCCCAGTACGCCGTCGGTATGCCTGCCAAGACAAATATTCAGAAGTCGGTCAACAAATATCGGTATGATTGGTATACCATCAGTACACTATAGTACACCGTCGGTATGCTGATAGGGTTCATAGAAAAATATCTAGAAATTAAGTCGGTCAAAATCGGTATATTGTCGATATACTATAATATATCGTCGTCATGCCGGTTTCCAAGAATAAACATTGTTAAGTCAAGTCTGATTTTCAGGACCCAAATCAAACTCCAAAAGTTACTAGAACCACATCTAACAAGAAGTTAAGTCTAGGGTAAGTCTCATATCATAATATGGACAAAATCTCACTGTCACAATTCTGGTACCATTTTCGTTACCGAGTTACCAAAAAGGGACTGAACAAGATTCTACTAGAAATTAAAATCGAGATGATCACTAGGCTAGAAATCATGATACGAACAATAATAGTAAAGTAAGTCTAAACTAAAAATCAATAATCAAAGCTCTAGGAAGTAAAATGACAGAAAGTAAAAGAAGTTCACAAAATCGACAAAGTGTACTTGCCTAAATCGAGCTCCCAGCCTAAAACTTCTAGTCTACTACTACGAAGGGATTCAGAAACCACACTCCAGGTCTCAAGACCACGCTTCCAAACTAGAGTGAGAAATGAAGAAGAGAGGAGATAGAAAGAGAAACAAAGAAATAAAATGAATCAAGTACTATTTATAGAGAAATATCTCAAAAATATCTCGAAAGTATCTTAAAAAGTAAAACAAATATCTGTTGGGAAGTATACCATCGATATACTTGAGTATACCGTCGGTATAACGGTCAGGTAGTAAAGTTTCAAGTTTGAGAATTTTTTGGGCTTCCTCGAGATCCAATAAAATGTAATAACTAGCACAAAATACATATACGCATAAAATACTAATACAGTGAGACGAGTCTCATAGCTACAATCAAGTCTCCTAGGGTCTCAGAACAACTATGTCTCAATTATTCAATCAAGTAACAATAACATAGAATCATATAAGATAAAGCAATAAGGAATCCCAAACACTCTATCAACATGTTCTAGAGGTCTAGCCATAAAAATACGGGGCTAAAAGAGTAGAAATATTTACATAACCATGATCAGCTTTAGTCTGATTATAATACAATCATGTAAAAATGAGCTAATATCCAGATAATTCAGTAAACAGGTGCCGGTGGTTAAATGCCCAAAAGAGAAAATGTACAATATGAGCAGTGATCAAGAAACCCACTCGTATCTCTCAGCGGTCCGTTGGGTGTGCACCATTATTGGGAAGATAAGCTGGATCCTATGGTGCTGACTCTAAACTGGGCCATATAAAACCAGTAGGGTTAGACCCCAAATAGAAAGTACTACAAAGGAGCACGATTGAAGAAATAAAAACTCAGATAAAGAGTATAAATATATATTGCAAGAACCAAGAATCATTGGCGCGTGCACCATCATCGAGATAACATGTCACTCCTTCACCAAACAAGGGCAAGAAATACCATGTCACAAGAGATAAGGTATGTCCAATGATTATGGTCAAGCTAAGGTTCTGTGTCATAGTTCGTCCCATATTCTATTATTGCATAATAGTCCAACTCTCCAAACAAACAAGGAAAAAAGTTGAACCACCATACTATGATAGTCCATGTCCTTAAGCTACTAACATAAAGAATGTAATCATAAATAAGTCAAGTTATAATTGGCCAAACAATGTTACAACTTGTTATGTGGAGTCTGGGGCTATCCCATAAATAACGCATAATAAGCATTCTCAGATCGTGCTATGTCGAGCAGGGCTAACCGAGCCAAGACTTTACAGGCAGGCAAGCAGGATCGCACTCGGTAGGGCCACTGCGCTAATAGATCAATAATAGTTCCAACCTTCCTATAAGGAATGATGACTCAGTTTAATATAAAATTCGAATATTATACCCTACTACATGCAGATGATATACAATATTCGTGGTGGCCAGCCTTGCACGCATTAAAAATTATCAAGGGGCGACCCACCATGCACGATCTCATGATTACCATTCCCTCCCCATGTTCTAACAACTTTTAAGTTGCCTAAATAACCCAACTGTTATATAAAATTCCACATAGTAACAACATAAATATTTTCCTTAATGATGTCGTACAGAGTATGGGCACTCTTGGTATGAATCCTAATAAATATACTAGGAGTTAAGTCTGAATTCACCCAAGTGTGAATGCAACATTCAAGCAAGCAGTAACCTAGCCACGCTATGTTATTTGACTAACCCTCGTCCCGTGTCGAGAAAAAAAGAATATATAATATCATACACCAAGCAGGATCTTATGTCATACCTTATTGTTCATGTTGGCCAATGTCCTACACTCAGTATACAATCAAGCTATATAAACAGGCAAGCAGGAAAAGTGTATCAACACGGATCCAAGTGGTCAAGTCAACTCAACAACTTAGTAGTCAATCACATGAGGTCTAGAGCATAGTATCACAAAAGTCAAGTCATGCGCATAGGTAAGACAATCACTTGGCGCATGGTCTAGTTCCAAACATAGTCGGATCAGGCACATATGTAAGACGGTCCATTATACTAGCAATTGCTAGGATCAACACATAGAACCACAAAACCTAATAAAAGCTCCAAAATCAAGCAAAATAGTAAACTAGGCGCATAGGGTCTCTTGGGCACACATGCGCATATGGGGAACGCGCATAAAAAATCTACCACATGGATACAAGCTCATAGCAGTCTGCTGCATGGCACATGGTGCATGTCGCATATACAAGTCACCTCATGGCAAGGCTTGCCACATGGCACATGGACACAATATCGCAGCGGAGATGAGATTGAAGCATAGAGGCCTGAGGCATAGCAAGTCATGCACATAGAAAATGCACATGGCAAGTTAGATGTCAGTGTTAGGCGCATAGCGGCTTGGCGCATGTACCCTCAAATGCATGGAAAGATTCAAGCCCATAGTAAGATCTGCCGCATAGCTTGTTCTGGCGCATGCCTTAGAGCGCGCATGCAATCAGTCATGCGCATCATAAGAGATGCGCATGCTACGAAGGGTCTGCGGAGGTAGCTTCAACTGCATGGCATTTCTGCCACGCAACCTTCTTTGCCACATTGACTACATCGTCCCAAAATCAGCAAGAACACCATGAGAAAAGCTCCAAAAATTGAAAACTTGTTCCCTCCATAAAGTCCTCATTTTAACTCCAAATCAAGCAAAATAAAAGCCAAAACTGCCTGGATTTGAATGATCTATCACATAAAATAATGGGTTTTCAAAAAAAAAAAATTTTTAATAGATCAAAACAAATTTTTTATGGAACCCATAAAAATTCTAACTTAGAAATGCAGATATACACTAATCCACCTATCAAATCCAAAAACTCCAAGTTCTAAAAATGCTTAAAATTATAATATACACATATTAGACTAATAATATACAAGCAAGACAAAGAAATGAATATGCCATATTTTTTATGTCATGCAAGGTGTACTTGCCTAAAATGGAGAAGGAGGGGAAAATAAAGAGAATGGTGGAGGAGAGAGAGAGTGGGTTGAGGGTTTATATACTAGGGTTTGAGTGCTTGTCCATGGGTTCAAACCATGACCAAACCCAACTACACAAATGACCATGAACCAAGTTAAACCAAAGAATAGGTCTAGTCTCTATGCAACATGCAACTACACTAGCAAAAAAATAAATACAATTCAAATACATATATCAACAATGGAGAGTGAAATTTCTACCTACCTTAGAAAAATTCTGTCCTCAGAATTCAAATCTAAGGCAAGCTAGAGAAATCAAAGCAAGCACTAAAATAACTACAGGCACATCTATACATACAATCATATCTATTCATATAATAAAGAAAAGCAACACCAACTTGCATGGATGAGCGATTCATGAGATTCGAGATACGAAGGCATAAGAACAAATATACCTTCCAAGTTAAAAGGTATGGATACTAAGACCAAATATCATCCTTGTGCTCCCATGTCGACTCTCCCAAAGAGTGATGCCCCCAAGCAACACAGACAAGACGGATAATCCGGTTCTTGAGCACATTCTCTCTTCGGTCCAAAATGGATACGGGTTGCTCCTCATAAGACAAGTTGGTACCAACGACTAGCTCAAAATGGTAGAGAATATGACTCAAATCCAGGACATACCCACGCAACTAAGATACATAAAATATATCGTGTACCTTACATAGCGAAGGTGGAAGGAGAGACAATAAACAACATCGTCTACCGGCTCAAGGATGTTGAACTGTCCCACGTATCGCGGACTAAGCTTCACGCGAACCCTGAATCTAATAACTCAATGGGTGGGAAAAATATGGAAGAATACATGGTCGCCGACACAAAACTCTAGATCCTACGATGTTGATATGCCCAATGATATGTCGATCCTGCACAAGTCGCAACCGCTCTCTGATCTGCTTGACGATTTCCAAAGTTTGAGTAATCATTTTAGGGCCCAATATTTTTTGCTCACCAATGTCATACCAGGATAACGGTGACCTGCACCTTCTTCTATATAATGCAACAAAAGTTGATATCTGGATGCTGGTCTAGTAACTGTTATTATATGAGAACTCTACAAGGTATCGGTGACTCTCCTATGATCCACCAAAATCTAGGGTACAGGCTCGTAGCATATCTTCTAAATTCTGGATGGTTCTTTCGGACTTTCCATCTGTCTAGGGGTGGTATGTAGTACTAAACCTTAACTTAGTACCCAGTCTCTCGTGCAAGATTCTCCAGAAATGAGAAGTAAGCCTTGTATCTCGATCTGACACTATGCTTATTGGTACACTATGTTGCTTCATAATTTGTCGTATGTACATGTCTGCCAACTGTTCTGTGGACTGTCCTAATCTGAAGGGAAGGAAATATGCTACTTTCGTGAGTCGATCCACTATCACCCAAACTGCATCTCGACCAGTAGGAGATATAGGTAAGACGGTCACGAAGTCCATAGTAATATGCTCCTATTTCTACTCCGGTATTCGGAGAGGGTGTAACAATCATGCTGGCTTATGTTGCTCCGCCTTCACTTGCTGATATATCAAGCATCGGGATACAAAACATGTCATTTTCCTCTTTATTTTGTTCCACCATAAGTTCTATTTGATATCTTGATACATTTTTGTGCCACCTGGTTGAATTGAATACTAGGAACTGTGAGCTTCAGTCATGATTTCTTGTCGAATATCTCTACTTCGCACACAAATGCAATTTTTGAATCTCAATATCCCGTCGCTATGAATGGTTAATTTCATTCTAAGTCTATACTCACATTCTTCTCAAAGCTTCTGGATCCGTGAATCTTCTGCCAAAGCTATCTTGATCCTGTCTACCAAGGTAGACTTTATCTACAAACTGGCCTAAACTCTTTCGTCTTGTGGGAGCACTATCTCGATACATATTTCTTGAAAATCTGCTAAAATATGCTTTTGAGTAGTCATTATGAATACTCAACCTCTTTTCTAAGAGCATCGGCTACCACATTCGCCTTACCGGGGTGGGATATTGGAGATCCATGTTATAATCCTTCAACAATTCTAACTATCTCCTTTGCCTCATATTCAAGTTCTTCTGCGTGAACACGTACTTCAAAATCTTTTTATCTATGAATACCTCCACCCGGTCACCATACAAGTAATGCTTCCATAACTTGAGCACAAATACCACTGTTGCCAATTACATGTAGTGGGCCGGGTAATTCTTCTTATGATCTCAAAGCTGCCATGATGCGTACACTATCACTCTCCCATGCTGCATTAGAACACATCCAAGCCCCTTTCCTAATGCATCACAATATACAGTGAATCCTCCTGATTCTACTGGAAGTGTTAGGATCGGTGCAAAAATTAACCTTTTCTTCATTTCTTTGAAAGTTGCCTAACACTCTACTGTCCATTCAAACTTAACGTCCTTTCGAGTTAATCGGGTCTTCTGTGCTAAAACTATTGGAAAGTCCGACACGAATCTTCTATAGCACTCTGCCAATCCAAGAAAACTGCGTATCTCTGCCACCGTCTTCGGAACTAGCCAATTCTCTACCGCCTCAACTTTTTTGCGATCAACTGACACTCCTTCTACAAAAATAATATGTCTCAGGAACAAAATCTGGTCTAGCCAAAACTTGCACTTACTAAGCTTCGTATATAGTAGATGTTCTCCCAAAGTCTGTAACATTTTTCTGAGATGCTCTTTATATTCTTCTTCATTACAAAAATATAAAAGGATGTCGTCGATAAATACTACTATAAACTGATCCAAGTATGGCATAAAGATATGGTTCGTCAAGTCCATAAATACTGCTGGTGCATTGGTCAATCCGAATAGCATTACTAAAAACTCATAATGCCCATATCGTGATCTAAATATTATCTTGGATATATTTTTCTCTCATACTCACACTTGATGATATCCGGACCGAAGATCAATCTTGGAAAATACTCTTACTCCACTCAACTGGTCAAATATGTCATCAATCCTATGCAAGGAATACTTTATAGGATTGAAAGATAATAGAATATACTCTAGAGGGAGGATGAATAGAGTATGCAGCAGAATTTAGTAATTAAAAATATTTCTAACAAGTTATACAAGTATCATGACTGTTATATATGTGTCACAGATATAAGTATGTGTCACAGCTATAATAACAATCTAGCAATTGTGTTACAGGTATGTCACTGCTATCAAAATATAAGACAAGGTAAAGTAAAGAGTGAGAAGACAAATTCAAACACATCGATGTATCATGGTATCCCTCAATGTGAGGACTAATCCAAGCGGGAGGACTCTAGCTCCCAGTTGGAATCTACTATACGAATGGAACACAAGCTTTGATCCGAAGGCTTGCCGACTTCTTACAGACACGAGATTTTATCTTAAGAGCTCGATGACTTCATGTGTGAAGTAAAGAGCTTCTGAACAAGCTTATGATTACAACTCTTTGAACTTCTAGACCGTACCGTACTGGCAACTAAGACTAGAGAATTGTAACTGGCTTAGGATGTAAAAATGAAGGCTTTTTAGAACTCGTATACCAGAAAAGAAGAGAAGATTGAAAGTAAATTGATGTTTAGAAATGTGAATTTTTTTCTCTATTTATAGGATTAATCAAAGGAGAGTTCGGACAAAACTCGGCCAGAGTTCGTCTACAAATTATCAAAAAATAGCCGTTGTATGAAAACTGTAGGGAGACCAAGTTTCTAAATAAAACGTCCACTAAGGACGAACTCGAGCCAGACTCGGGCCGAACTCGGTCCTAGTTCTGTTCCCTTAGTTCAGGGCCAGAACAGAAACTAGGCTGAGTTTTGGGTTAGCTCAACCAAAATATAGGATTTTAGGCTATTTCAAGATAGGCTATTTTAAAAATAATTTATGGAAAAATAATTGCTAGTATGATGCGGTGTACAGTATATTCCTAGACTTAATAAAATAGAAAAATACATTGCTTATAGGAAAATAAAAATAGACACGACGACGAAAAGCAACTCTGAACAATTGATATTGCAGTCATCGTAGTACATCTGAAAAGCATCGTAGTAGCTTATATCGAGTCCAGGTTAGTTCGATTATCAAAATTGGTTCGACCATAACCAATGGGCCAATAATTTTTCTCATTTTGATAATTGACAAACCTTGACCGATATAACATCTTGATCAAAAATTATAGTCACCAGATATTGTATCTTTTTCTCACCCGTCGTCATTTAGCAAAATGTGCTTACAAAATGTGCTTACAAAAAGACAGACAAAATATGCTTACAAAAAGACAGACAAGTGAAGAAAAAAATAGATTGCATATATTTTACAGAAATAGAGCATTTAAAAAATGCAGTAGCTAAATATGAATGCTAAGCCAGACAAGAAAGTTAATATGCATGTAAATAGAATAAAACTTAAATAGATAAACTTTTGAGTACAGCTAACTGAAAGAGTTTCACCATATACAAGGTACTATAACTGAAAATGCATAAATAAAATCTAATCATTAGAATGTAGAAGATATTTCTAAGATACATAGACATAAAGTGAAAAATCCTAACTAAAAATATCTAGACTAAAATATAACAGCTAGATATCTACTCATCATCAGAAGTTATTAATTTTAAATTTTAATAAATATTATTAAAATTATTTTACGAATTACTTTTTATATACCGCAATTGTCTCAGATTAGCTGTAGGGGTACTGTCCAAGCTAGAGGAGGTCCACCGGGGGGACACTTAAGTTCCGTTTCTGTTACCCTCACATTTTTATTCAAGGGTAGTTTGGTAATTGACATGAGTTATTTAAATTTTAGGATTGTATTGTATTTAAATATTGTGCATGCATAATTTATTATTTGTTATATTATTTACTGATTATTAGTTGTAGATTTATTTTAGACTTGTGTAGTGAACCTAACCTATTTTATTAGTTGTATGAACCAACTTTTTAGATTGGTTTAGTTTGAGCCCATGAATTAGGCCCATGGATTAGGAGGTTGGATTAATTAGTGCAACCACTAAACTAAAAATTTCTCTCTCTAATTAATTTCTTCATGAGAGGCCCCAAGGGGTAAATAAGATATGTCACATTGCTTGTAGAGGTGTATATGGACGGCCACATTCTAAAGGAGAGAGAAATTATTTTACTTCATAATTCCCAAATTCTTTTAGATCTAGTTCTTTCCTCTTTCAATTTCCTTCATTCCCTCATCATTCCTCCGCCAATTCTTTAGAATTTTTCTTCCCTATTCTTCATTGGAGGCTTCTATATCAAGGATCTACAAGAAGGAAGCAAAGAGCAAGGAGGAGGAGGCCAAGATCTACAAGGAGAGGAGCCACTTTACATTTAGAAATTTTTTATTAGAAATCCATCTCCCAATAGGTATATTTCAGTTTTCTCCCTTTTAATAGACTCTAGATCTGAGATTTAACCATAAGAAACTAACCCACATATATAGGTTACCCATAGGAATTAGTTTTAGATTCATCGGAGACCTACGGTGGAAGTTATGTGCATTTTGGTATCAATTTTAGGAGAATTCTGAGATTGGCACATATAGTATTTGTCATATGGTCTAATAGATCAAATTGATATATGATTGTTTGTTTGTGAATAGTGTCATATCCACAATTGGATACGTGTAGGCCGTATCTCGTTAATTTGACGAAATAGATTAATTTTAGGGGTTTTCCTCCGACACGGGGACTTGTGCATATCATATTGTGACACAGACACGTAGTTAATCTAATTACTATATGTATTATTCATAATAAGTGTATTAGACTTGCTCGTGTCCCCTGTAATGCGTTTGGTTGTGTGGTGGAGCCGTATCTCAAGCGTATCATAAAGTTAGTGTGATACGGGTGCGGTGCACTCCACGTGTTTGATGTTTTGTCCTCTTTCCAATACTTACATGTGTATTTATATTTTTAGATGATATTTATGTAATATATATATATGTGTGTACAATAGTGTATATAGTATTATGTATATCTATAGGTATATATATATATATATTTGTTGGTTTATATATATATGTGTTGGATATATTTATGTGTATGTTATGTGTGTTGTGTTTATAGAGAGTGTATATATATATATATATATATATATATATATATATATATATATATATACACACACACACACACATACATATATAGATTGATATGTTTGGGAGATGTTATATGCATCTATACATATATATAGGGATTTATATACTTATAGATATATGTATATATATATGTGGATAGATACATATATATAGCTAGTTATCTATGTGTGTGTGAGCATTTATAAGTATATACGTATATGTGTTTGTGTGTTTGTGGGTGAGTGGTATGGCTGTGTGTGTCAGTGGTGAGGAGTGACTCAGTTTTCAGTAGCAACTATGGGGGTGACATCGTGCAGCAGACTACTATACAGCTGCATATTGATCAGGCCACTATGCAGCATAGCAACTCATGGAAAAGGAGAACTGCTGTGCACTCAGTGGCAGCAATAACTCAAAGGTGTACAGCTGTGCAAGAAGGGAGGCAGCAACTGCATCAAGTGCAGTGTCACTGCGCAGCAATGCATAGCCAGTGCATTGGCTCGTGCAGCCAAGGAAGAGGGGTATCAGTTGTACAGCAGGATTGGGCACCAACTGTCAGTGCACTCTATAGTATCTGCACAGTGTAGGATATGCACAGCAACACTGTGTACCAGTATATCCATGTATAGTTTATTGTCCACTTTCATTATAACAAAGTATCAATTCATTCGAGACACAATGAAGAGAGGCTCGGGCATACAGTAAGGAGAGGATGCACTGTTCAGTTTCAGTCCCTGGGTATTTCAATTCTGTTGTTTACTTGGGTTTGGGTTATCAAGGTTTTGGTTTCAATTAGTTTTCAGTGAGTTAGTAACAGTAAGCAATTAGTTAGTTGAGGTTTTGGTTTAGCTTGGTATTGTTAGCGAGATAGGTATATTAGTGTTAGTTAGTTTAATGTTAAGGTATGGGTATATAATTAGTGAGTTATATATATATATATATATATATATATATATATATATATATATATATATATATATATATATATATATATATATATACACTTGTTATATAATAGATAGTTATTGGGATACTTGATATATATATAGTTAGCTATATGAGTATGTATGTATACATGTAGTTATGGGTTGTTGGTAGTAGTAGATATATTAATATAGTTAGTCTAGTATACATATACTAATAGGTAGTGTATATTGTTAGTAGTTTAGATACATAATATAGCTAGTGTTTGAGGTATTTATATATATGTATTAGTTATATCAATAGAGTTTGGATTACCTCAGGATACCAAGGTAAAACCAAGGTATTGGGCCGATACCCAAGATATTGACTTTGGATATCGAGATAGGTGCGATACGCATTAGTACAAGGCCAAGGTATCCTATTTTATTTGTATTATTATAGTGTTATAATATTTGACTTGAATATATATCCAAAATACTATTTTTGTATATGGAAACTTGCTTATCTTAGGATACGACTTTTTGAGTGTCTTTTAGTATCTTAGATTTGCTTATATAGTTTAGTTTCATAGTGTATCGACTTAGTGACTTAGTGTTAGGCTCTTGCAACCTAGATTTCATCGGTTTAACCTAAAAATGATTTATTGACCTAGAATTGCATCAACTTAATTGATTTTCATTCTTGAACCTTCTATTGATGCAATATACCATATATAGGTCTGTGTGACACCATCTTGGGCATCGAGAGATACACCTCGCTCAGGACTTCAGGCGAGTATATTTCTCTGATAGTTTTTAATTCATAATATTGTATATATGCATATTCTAGAATTTTATATTTGATCCCGACACAGTAATTTTATGGACTTGTACTATAAGGATCTAGTCAGGAGATGTTATCCCCTACCGTGTTCAGCGGTTACTCATGTACATGTATTTCATCGTGTATATTGGGTATTGATTATATTTCGTGTTCACAAACTGCTCATGTTCAGTATGCTTATTTGTGTACACCTACCGCTTGCGTTCGATGGTTATGATATTCGTGTACACCCACTGCTCGTGTTCAGTGGTTATATTTTGTGTTCATAGCGTGTCGTGATTGTATCCATCGGTATTAGTTGGGAGTGGGAGAGTAGGAGTTGATTATGTGATCAAAGCCCCATTGTTATATCGTGTACATTCTGGTTACATATCTTACTTGTAATCATCTTACCTGATCATGTTCACCCAACTCGATCACATAATAAACTTGTATTCTGAGGCACATTAGTTAGTTTGCAGTTACTTCATCATATTGCTGATATTCATATTGTTGATCTATATTTTCGTATATTATCTGTATATCTATTGTTCATTCATTCATATGTTTAGTGATCTTGTATTTCATTTCTATATCTGTTTATATGCTCGATTATGTTATTGAAACTGCTTTCAGAGGTATGTACTTCGCTCCAATCCTGACTGGATATATTATTCCAGATGACTTGCTTTTAAAGCAGTGTCCCATATTCTATGGGCCCCAGGATGGCGTACCTATAAAGGATACTCCTATAGACCAGGAGGACTTAGTTGTAGAGGCCGAGGAGGTCTAGTTTATTTGTGTTGGATTTGTATTAGACTATTCTTTTGTGAGATTCATAGTTTGTATATTATTTCAGATTGTGGATTGTATCTTATTATTTCCTTCGCTATTCTATTCGTGCATTATTCTTCCTTAGTTTGTTTTGTGATTGAGAGTAGTTATACTTGTGAGATACCATATTGTTCCTCCATTTGGAGTTGAGATGATTGACAGGTACCATATGATATTATTGAGATGTTAGATAGTTAAAAATGACCCAGACAGCGTTCTACCACCAATTTTACGACGTAGGCTGGGCGTAACCATATACTCGTGCCCTAATATCCGGGTACAGGTCGTGACACATTTTTAGTGGTGGCCCATGCAGGTCAAGATTCTTATCGTAGTTGTGCTCGTCTAGAGTACTGCTACGAGCCTTCTTTAGGAAATAGGATTTAGGCTGAGAGTTTACTCAATCACACCTAGGAAATATTCCAATATCTGTTTTGCAATCCTTATTTATTTAATATTGCTTTACTTTGAATAAAGTTCTATCCTTCTTTGATAATATCGTATTATATTCAATATTGATTCCGTATTTTAATCTATCTTCATGATGCCACCGAAGACACGTTCCCAGCGATCAGGTGCCGCGACAGCACGATCTGTCACTTCATCACCCTTGAGGGCAGCACCTACAGACGATGGTCCAGTACCTATATTCTGGAGGTCAGCTTCACCGTTCCATGTGGGCGTATTTGCAGCAGCTTTTGAAGGTGCTCCACCTCCAGTACCGAGGACAGGGCATACAGTTTTTGAGGATCTTCCACCTCCACCACCAGTAGTTGATCAGACGCAGATGTTCGTGCTCTTTCAGCAGATAATGGAGGCATAGCAGCGACAGTCAGAGGTCCTACGACAAAGCGTGGAGAATGCTCACTAGATCGCACTTGCAGCAGTTGAGAGAGCCACTACAGTCCAGCCACAGACGATACCACCTCAGTTTATTCCGTATCAGTCGAGGCCAGGTACCATCATAGACTTCAAGAGGATAGGCCCGAAGGACTTCAGAGGCACATAGGGGATCCTTTATGGGATAATTGGATCGAGGATATCCAGTGGAACCTGCAACTAGTGCAGATTCCAGAGATGCTATAATTAGAGGCAGCGGGGTGTATGATGTTCGATATTGCTTTGACATAGTTCAGGACAGACCCCAAGATTGCAGTACCAGGACTCACTTGGGAAGCCTTCAAAGAGCTTTTCAAGGAGAAGTTATTTTCAGACGTGGCTCTAAAGTCTTTGGAGAGTCAGTTCCAGTACCTCGTCCAGGGAGGTATGTCAGTGGACGAGTATGCGGCGGAGTATTGTCGACTAGGTCATTTCATGGAGGGGCAGAACCCTAGAGGCAGAGCCAGGAAGTTGAAGAAGGCCCTGAACTGGGAGGTAAAATCCCACACCTTCAGAGATCCTACCGCCACCTTCGAGGAGATTCTCAGACAGGCGCAGAGAGCCGAGGATGACTTAGAGATTGGCTCTAAGAGGCCGATGGACACAGGAGGATCCAGCACCAATACGGGTCCAACAAAGAGGTCTCACTTCCAACAGCAGCACCAGAGGTCTTACCAGCACTAGAGGCAGTAGTATCATGGGCCAGCTAGAGCGCCGGTACAGCAGATGCATCAGATCCAGAGGGCAGCTGGTCCTTGTACTTTTTTTAAGAAGCAAGGACACGAATGGGACGCATGCAGGATGAGGCTAGGCCAATGCTTATTCTACAGTTCGGAAGATCATCAGTTGAGGACTTGTCCTAAATTTCTAACTCGTCCAGCTCTTGGAGGAGGACAGGCACAAAGGGCACCCGCTAGACCACCAGCGGGATAGCAACAGAGAGGACCTCTTCCATCGCAGCAGCAGTAGTTTACTCAGTATCAGCAGTAGACATGAGCGCATTGACAGGGGCGAGCTTTTTCCTTGACTGTCGAGGAGGAGGAGGAGCCTGTTGGCGATGTCATCTCAGGTTCAGTTTATCTCAGTTCCTTTCTAGCTCATATTTTGTTTTATTACGGTGCTTCTCATAGATTTGTATCTGTATCTTTTGCTTTGAGGCATCGTCTTAAGTCTGGACTGTTGGTGAGGACTTACAAGATCACGACCGGGGGTGGCATTATCTTGGTCAGTGATGTTTACAAGAACTAGAGAGTTTATTTGGGAGGCCGTGAGCTGAGCGTATGTTTACTTGTAATGCCACTTCCGGGTTACGATATAGTACTCTGGATGGATTGGTTGAGTAGACATCATACTAGTATCGATTGTCGTAGAGACAGAGTTTTATTCAGACGCCGCGATAGCCGGAGTTTGAGTTTGTCCGAGGAGCAGAGCAGAACGAAGGCAATTTCTGTGGAGCTTTGGTAGAAGAGCAGGAGTCGCCATATCCGTTGATTGCAGATTTCATGGATGTCTTTGCAGAAAAGTTGTCGAGGTTGCCACCGGACAGAAATATATAATTTTTTATAGATTTAGTGCCAGGCGCATAGACGATATCTCAGCACGTCTATAGAGTAAACAACAGTGAACTGACAGAGTTGAAAAAGCAGGTGGATGAGTTACAAGACAAGGGCTTTATCCATTCTAGTTTATCACTATGGGGTGCTCCAGTACTTTTTGTACCAAGAAAGGATGGGTCGGTATGTATGTGTATCAACTATAGGGCACTTAATAACCTCACTATCAAGAACTAATACCCGTTGCCACGGATTGATGACTTCTTTGACCAGTTGAGTGGAGCGAAGGTATTCTCAAAGATAGACTTGCGGTTAGGGTACCACCAAGTGAAAGTGAAAAGGAAAGACATCCCGAAGACAGCTTTCAGGACTCGTTATGGGTAGTTCGAGTTCTTGGTGATGCCGTTTGGGTTGACCAATGCCCCGGCTGTGTTCATGAACCTGATGAACAAGGTGTTTCATCAGTACCTGGATCAGTTTGTTATAGTCTTCATTAATGATATTCTGATATATTCGAAGACCTCAGAGGAGCATGAGCAGCACTTGAGGGTAGTTCTGGAGACCCTCAGGAAGGGGAAACTGTATGACAAGTTATCAAAGTGTAAATTCTTTCTTGATAAGGTTGAATTCCTCGGGCATGTTATTACAGGAGATGGAATCTCGGTGGACCCGAAGAAGATTTCAGCAGTTGAATCGTGGTCTACCCCGAGTTCAGTAGCAGAGATCAGGAGTTTCCTTGGGTTGGTAGGCTACTACCGGAGGTTTATTCAGGATTTTTCCAGACTTGCAGAGCCGATGACTAGACTAACCAGGAAGGACGTAGAATTCGTCTGGACTGAGGATTGTCTATCAGTATTTGAGGAGATGAAGAAGGAATTGACTACAGCTCCAATCTTGACATTGCCATCAGGAGCAAGAGGATTTTCTATTTATAGTGATGCATCAGGGAAGGGTTTGGGTTGTGTGTTTTAGTAGCATGGGAAGGTGATTGCCTATGCTTCCAGGAAATTGTGCCCGCATAAGAAGAACTACCCTACCCATGACTTGGAGTTAGCAGCGGTTATCTTCTCTTAAATTATGGAAATACTACTTGTATAGAGAGAGTAGAGATCTTCACAGACCATAAGAGCTTGAAGTATGTATTTACATAAAAAGAGCTCAACATGAGGCATCGACGATGGTTTGAGCTGATGAAAGACTTCGATATTTCCTTTAGTACCATCTAGGAAAGGCCAACGTAGTCGCGGATACTTTGAGCAGGTATCTCGTAGCTATGTACTTGACTAGAGAGATATTTATTGGCAGATCTTGACAGTTTAGGCATTGAAGTACTAGTTCCTGGAGTCGCATCACAGATATGGGGACTTCAGGTGCCGTCAGAGCTGATGGACCGGGTCAGAGTCGGACAGTATGAGGATGAGTCTCTGAGGAGCATCAGAGCACAGGTTCAGATAGGGCTGGCAGAAGACTTCATCATCACAGATGATGGATCATTGTGACACGGTACCAGATTGTGCGTACCAAGAGGAGCATTACGCGAGGAGATTCTACAGGTGGTACATTGTTATCAGTACTCTATGCATCCAGGTGCCAATAAGATGTATAGAGACATGAGAGAGCATGTATGGTGGTATAGCATGGAGCGGGAGATAGCTAGCTTCATGTCCAGATGCTTAGTTTGCCAGCAGGTCAAGGCGGAGAGGGGCCAGGTGGATTGCTTTAGCCTTTACCCATTTCGTAGTAGAAATAGGAACATATGACCATAGATTTTGTATCAGGACTTCTGAGTTTTCCATGAGGAAAAGATGCGATTTGGGTCATCGTGGACTGGTTGACCAAATCAGCCCACTTTTTGGCATTTTGTATCGGGACTTCCGAGTTCTCCATGAGTTCTCCATGAGGAAAAGATGCCAGATTATCAGATTGTATGGTATTTCAGTGAGCATAGTCTCGGATTGGGATAGTCGCTTCACGTTCCACTTCTGGAGGAGTTTGCAGGCTAGCTTGGGCACTCAGCTCAAGTTCAGTACCGCTTATAACCCTTAGACTGACGGACAGTCGGAGAGGACTATTCAGACTTTCGAGGAAATACTACACAACTGTGTTTTGGATCTTGGAGATTCTTGGGAGGATCACCTTCACTTGGTAGAATTTTCATACAACAACAGCTACCAAGCCAGCATTAAGATGTCACCATTCGAGGCGTTGTATGGACGGAGATGCCACACTCCGTTATCCTGGGATAATGTTGGTGACAGAGCCTTAATGGGGCTAGAGATGGTAGTGGATGTAGCCGATAAGGTGAAGCTTATGAGGGACAGACTTCGAGTGGCGTAGGACAGACAACGGCATTGGACCGATAGCCACCGGAGAACTTTAGAGTTTGAGGTAAAGTTTTAGTTTTTTTTTGCTTGTGTTTGATTGTTGTTTGTTATAGTGCTAAGGTTGTGTTTTGTGCTAGGTTGGCGGTCTAGTTTTCTTGAGAATTTCTCCGACATGTGGCACAATTTATTTTGGTGGAGGCAGCAAGCTTAGTCCGAGATTCATCGGACTTTTCAGTATTCTTGAGAGGGTTGGTGCAGTTGCATACAGACTAGACTTACCACCTATACTGGAGGGATTATACAACATGTTTTACGGGTCACAGATGAGACGGTACGTGGCAGATCCTATTCATGTGTTGGATCACTCAGAGATAGATGTGGGCCCTACTCTTAGCTATCCAGAGCAGCCAGTGGAGATTCTGGATCGAAGAGAGAAGGTGCTGAGGAAACAGACGATTCCTTTAGTGCGTGTCACGTGGAGGCATCACTCGCCAGAAGAGAGTACTTGGGAGCGAGAGGCCGAGATGCGCGAGCGATATCCATATCTTTTCGAGCCGTGAGGTATAATTCTTTCTTGTATTGTATTATTTGCTTTTGGTAGTTAGTTTCTTTCTTAATTTCGAGGACAAAATTTTTCTAAGGTGGGTAGGATTGTCACCCTCACATTTTTATTCAAGGGTAGTTTGGTAATTGACATGGGCAATTTAAATTTTAGGATTGTATTGTATTTAAATATTGTGAATACATGATTTATTATTTGTTGTATTATTTATTGATTGTTAGTTGTAGATTTATTTTAGACTTGTGTAGTGGACCTAACCTATTTTATTAGTTGCATGAACCAACTTTTAGATTGGTTTAGATTGAGCCCATGAGTTAGGCCCACGGATTAGGAGGTTGGATTAATTATTGCAACAATTAAACTAGAACCTTCCCTCCCTAATTAATTTCTTCATGAAGGCCCCAAGGGATAAATAAGACATTTTATATTGCTTGGAGAGTTGTATATTTGCCGGCCATATTCTAGAGGAGAGAGAAATTATTTTACTTCATAATTCCAAAATTCTTTTAGATCTAGTTCTTCCCTCTTTCAATTTTCTTCATTCACTTATCATTCCTCTAAGAATTCTTCACAAATTTCCTTTCCTATTCTTCATTGGAGGCTTCTACATCAAGGATCTAAAAGAAGAAAGCAAGGAGCAAGGAGGAGGAGGCCAAGATCTACAAGGAGAGGAGCTACTTTGTATTTGGGGACTTTTCATTAGGAATCCATCTTCCAATAGGTACATTTCAGTTTTCCCCCTTATAATAGACTCTAGATCTAAGATTTAACTATGAGAAACCAACCCACATGTATAGGCTACCCATAGGAATTAGTTTTAGGTTCATCGGAGACCTACGGTGGAAGTTATGTACATTTTGGTATCAATTTTAGGAAAATTTCGAGATTGGCACATGTAGTATTTGTCATATGATCTAATAGATCAAATTAACATATGATTATTTATTTGTGACTAGTATCATGTCCACAATTGGATACGTATAGGCCATATCTCGTCAATTTGACGAAACGAGTTAATTTTGGGGGTTTTCCTCTAACACGTGGACTTGTGCATATCACATTGTGACACGAACATGTAGTTAATCTAATTACTATATGTATTGCTCATAATTAGTGTATTAGACTTGCTCGGGCCCCTCGGGATACGTTTGGTTGTGTGGTGGAGCCGTATCGCAAGCGTATCATAGAGTTAGTTTGATACGGGTGCGGTGCACTCCACGTGTTTGATGTTTTGTCCTCTTTCCTATACGTACATGTGTATTTATATATCTAGATGATCTTTATGTAATATATATATATATATATATATATATATATATATATATATATATATATATATATATATATATATATATATATATATATATATATATATATATATATATATATATATATATACAATAGTGTATAGAGTATTATGTATATCTATAGGTATATATATATATATATGTGTTGGTTTATATATATATATATATATATTGTATATATTTATGTAAATTTTATGTATGTTGTGTTTATAGAGAGTGTATATATATATATATATACATATATGGATTGATATGTTTGAGAGATGTTATATGTATCTATACATATATATAGGGATTTATATACTTATAGATATATGTATATATGTGTGGATAGATACATATATATAGCTAGTTATCTATGTGTGTGTGAGTGTTTATATGTATATACGTATATGTGTTTGTGCGTTTGTGTGTGAGTGGTGTGGTTGTGAGTGTGCATTAGTGGTGAGGAGAGACTCAGTTTTCAGTAGCAACTAAGGGGGTGATATCGTGCAGCAGACTACTGTGCAGCTGCACATTGATCAGACCACTGTGCAACACAGCAGCTCGTGGAAGAGAAGAACTACTGTGCACTCAGTGGCAGCAACAACTCAAAGGTGTGCAGCTGTGCAAGAAGGGAGGCAGCAACTGCATCAAGTGCAATATTACTGTGCAGTAATGCACAGCCAGTGCATTGGCTCGTACAACCAAGGAAGAGGGGTATCAGCTGTGCAGCAGGATTGGGCACCAACAGTCAGTGCACTGTGCAGTATCTGTAGGGTGCAGGATATGCACAATAATACTGTGTACCAGTGTATCCATGTACAGTTTATTGTCCAGTTTCAGTATCACAGAGCATCAATTCAGTCGAGACACAATGAATAGAGGCTCGGGCATACAGCAAGGAGAGGATGCACTATTCAGTTTCAGTCCCTGGGTATTTTAGTTCAGTTGTTTACTTGGGTTTAGGTTATCAAGGTTTTGGTTTCAGTTAGTTTTTAGTGAGTTAGTAACAGTTAGCAATTAGTTAGTTGAGGTTTTGGTTTAGCTTGGTATTGTTAGTGAGATAGGTATATTAGTGTTAGTTAGTTTAATGTTAAGGTGTAGGTATATAGTTAGTAAGTTATATATATATAAATACTTGTTATACAATAGGTAGTTATTGGGATACTTATTATATATATAGTTAGCTATATGAGTATGTATGTATACATGTAGTTATGGGTTGTTGGTAGTAGTAGATATATTAATATAGTTAGTCTAGTATACATATACTAATAGGTAGTATATATTGTTAGTAGTTTAGATACATAATATAGCTAGTGTTTGAGGTATTTATATATATGTATTAGCTATATCAATAGAGTTTAGATTACCTCGGGATACCAAGGTAATACCAAGGTAATGGGCCGATACCCAAGATATTAAATTTTGGTATCGAGATAGTTGTGATACGCATTGGTACAAGGCCAAGGTATCCTATTTTATTTGTATTATTATAGTGTTATAATATTTGACTTGAATATATAGCTAAAATACTATTTTTATATATAAAAACTTGCGTATCTTAGGATACAACTTTTTGAGTATTTTTAGTATCATAGATTTGCTTGTATAGTTTAGTTTCATAGTGTATCGACTTAGTGACTTAGTGTTAGACTCTTGCAACCTAGATTTTATCGGTTTGACCTACAAATGGTTTATTGACCTAGAATTGTATCAACTTAACTGATTTTCATTCTGGAACCTTCTATTGATGCAACATACCATATAAAGGTCTGTGTGACACTAGCTTGGGCATCGAGAGACACACCTTGCTTAGGACTTTAGGCGAGTACATTTCTCTGATAGTTTTTAATTCATAATATTGTATATATGCATGTTCAAGAATTGTATACTTGATTCTGACACAGTGATTTCACGAACTTGTACTATATGGATCCCGTCAGGAGATGTTATCCCCTACCGTGTTCAGTGGGTACTCGTGTACATGTATCTCATCGTGTATATTGGGTATTGATTATATTTTGTGTTCATACACTGCTTATGTTCAGTGTGCTTATTCGTGTATACCCACTGCTCATGTTCGGTGGTTATGATATTCATGTACACCTACTGCTAGTGTTCAGTGATTATATTTTATGTTCGTAGCGTATCGTGATTGGATCCATCGGTATTAGTTGGGGGTCGGAGAGTAGGAGTTGATTATGTGATCAAAGCCCCATTGTTACATCGTATAAATTTTGGTTACATACCTCACTTGTAATCATCTTACCTGATCATGTTCACCCAACTTGATCACATAATGAACTTGTATTCTGAGGCACATTATTTAGTTTGCAGTTACTTCATCATATTGCTGATATTCATATTATTGATTTATATTTTCGTACATTACCTGTATATATATTGTTCATTCATTCATATGTTTAGTGATCTTGTATTTCATTTCTATATCTGTTTATATGCTTGATTATGTTATTGAAACTGCTTTCAGAGGTACGTATTTTGCTCCAATCCTGACTGGATATATTTTTTCAGATGACTGACTTTTAGAGTAGTGTCCCACATTCTACGGGCCGCAGGACGGTGTAGCTATAGAGGATACTCCTATAGACCAGGAGGACTTAGTTGCAGAGCCCGAGAAGGTATAGTTTATTTGTGTTGGATTTGTATTAGACTATTCTTTTGTTGAGATTCACAGTTTGTATATTATTTTAGATTATGGATTGTATCTTATTCGTTCCTTCCATTCGTGCATTATTCATTCTTAGTTTATTTTGTGATTGAGATTAGTTATACTTGTAAGATATCATATTGTTCCTCCATTTGGAGTTGAGATAATTGACAAGTACCATATTATATTGTTGAGATGTTAGATAGTTAGAAATAACCTAGACAGCATTCGATCGTCAATTCTGCGACGTAGGCTGGGCGTAACCACGTATTAATGCCCGAATATTCGGGTGCGGATCATGATAGTTTTGCTTTAGCCGTAGCCGTGGTGACAGACAAATCCTTTGTAAGCTATTCCCCAAAATAATTTTTATATATTAGAAGTAATCCAATAAGATATGATTAATTAATATTATTGATATATAAAATTCCTAATTCTCGACGTAAGTAGTTGAATCTATCTTCTGCTAAAGGTTTAGTAAAGATATCCACCAGTTATTTTTTTGTGTCTACATATTCTAAATTAATGTCTCCATTTTGTTGATGATCTCTAAGAAAATGATGTCAAATCTCAATATGCTTAGTGCGTGAGTGACATATAGGATTCTTAGTCAAATTAATAGTGCTAGTATTGTCACAGTAAATGGGAATATTTGAATATTGCAAGTTATAGTCTTCTAGAATTTGCTTCATCCACAAAATTTGTGCACAACAACGTCCTGCTACGATATACTCAGCCTCAGTAGTTAATAATGTGACAGAATTTTGTTTCTTGTTAAACCAAGAGGCTAAAGCTTTGCCTAGGAAATGACATGTACCACTAGTACTTTTTTCTGTCTACTTTGCATCCAACAAAATTAGCATCTGAATAACTGGTTAGGTCGAAGGATGTGGTTTTGGGATACCATAAGCCAACAGAAGGAGTACTCTTAAGGTATCGAAAGATACGCGTAACAGCGCACAAATATGATTTCTTAGGGTAAGCTTAAAATTGTGCACAGAAGCAAACACTAAACATGATATCAGGACGACTAGCAGTTAAAGTAAACTACCAATCATACATCGATACTTACGTATGTCGACCGGTTTGCCTTGTTCATCTATGTCAATCTTTGTTGAAGTTGCCATTGGAGTACCAAAGGGCTTGGTAGATTCCAAATCAAACTTCTTTAAAAGGTCTTTTGTATACTTGGCTTGGTTGATGAATGTCCCATTTTGAGTTTGTTTGATTTGTAGTCCAAGAAAGAACTTCAGCTCTCCCATCATGCTCATCTCAAACTCACTCTATATACACTCAGAAAATTTATGACAGAGATTCATCAGTTGATCCAAAGATAATGTCATCAACATAAATTTGAACTAAAATAAGATTTTTATTAAAAGATTTAGAAAATAGTGTAGTGTCAACGTTTTTTTTTGAAAAATCTTTTTCAAGTAGAAAAGAGCTTAGGCGGTCATACCAAGCGCGAGGGGCTTATTTTAGGCCATATAAGGCTTTCTTCAAACTGAAAACATGATTAGGGTTTTTGAAATTCGTAAATCTAGGTGGTTGAGCTATAAAAGCTTCTTCTTTTATGAAACCATTTAAAAATATACTTTTGACATTCATTTGAAATAATTTGAAATTATGAAAATATGCAAATTAACATAGCATGCGAATGGGTTCTAAACGCACAACTGGGGCATAATTTTTATAGTAGTCGATACCTTCCTCTTGGTTGTATCCTTGAGCTATGAGGCTAGCCTTGTTACGTGTATCTAAACCATTCTCATTTAATTTATTTCAGAATACCCTATGGGTGCCAATGACCGAATGATCATTAGGCTTGGGAACAAGTTCTCAAACTTGGTTTCGTTCAAATTGGTTTAATTCCTCTTTTATGGCTTGTATCTAGTAATTATCACTACATGTTTCTTCAATATTTTTTGGTTCAAGCTGTGAAATAAAAGCTATACTAGATACAATATCTCTGTTAGAGGAATGAGTACTTACACCTTTTGTGATCTTACCTATTACCAAGTCCTTGGGGTGATCAGCCATAAATTTTATCCTCTTTGGCAGATTCTCCAAGTAGCTGGTACTGTGTTCCATTTTAGTTGGTGCTTTGCTTGATGTATTGATATCTTCATCATCACTATCATTGTTTATTTCATTATTCATCTTATTGAAGGTGATGTTGATTGATTCTTTGATCGTCATTGACTTCTTATTGAAGACTCGGCATCCTTTGCTCTTGGCCGCATAACCTAGAAAAATACCTTCATCGGTCTTTTCGTCAAATTTGCTTAAGTTATCTTTGGTATTGAGAATGAAACATTTGCATCCAAAGATCTTAAAGTAGGAAACAGAGGGAGTTCTATCAAACCAAAATTCATAGGGAGTTTTCTTCGATTTAGATCGAATCAAAACCCTATTCAAAACATAGCATGTTGTATTGACAGCTTCTGCCCAGAAATACTTAGGTAGGCTGAATTGGTTTAACATTACTTTAGCCATTTCTCTAACAGTTCCGTTCTTACATTCCATAACACCATTCTTTTGCGGAGTTCTAGGACAAGAGAATTCTTGCAAATAATCGTGTGTGTTACAAAATTGCTCAAAGTCAGCATTTTCATATTTGGCGCCATGATAACTTTGAATGCGAGTGATCATGAATCCTTTCTCATTTTATACCTTTTACAAAATATGAAGGGTTCTGAAAGTGCGTCATTCTTATGAGCAAGAAAATTTACCCACGTGTATCTAGAGTAATTATCTTCAATTACTAATGCATACAACTTACCATTTAGACTAGGAACTCTGTTGGGTCCAAATAGATCCAATAGAGGTTGAGTGTTACTTACAGTGTTGATCGACTTAAATGTTGATTTTATAGCTTTATTCTTTTCATAGTCGTTGTATACCATTTTTTTCTTGAAGGAGATCTCCGGTAAGCCTCATACCAATTTATTTGTGGATAATCTCGATATTGTGTCCATGTTTGCATGTCCTAGCCTCATGTGCCATAGTTGATTCTTATTTTTTTGGCATATAGGCGTCTACCTGTAGTATTAGTATCTTCCAAAAGATAAAAACATAGATATTATCTTCCCTAATTCCTTCAAAAATTGTACTGCCAGTTAAGCTATCAACTATAGTACATTTGTCTTTAACAAAGTTAATACCATAACCATGGTCAGCTAAATGACTTATGCTTAGGTTATGCTTTAACTCGGTTACTAGACAAACATCTTTAATCACCAGATAAGAAGCCTTACCAATATTATCGATAGCTATTATATAACCTTTCAGATTGTTACCGAAGGAGATGTGTCATTCTTTCTTCTTCGACAGTGTTGCAAACAAAGATGCATCGTCGATCAGGTGCCATGAGAAATTGCTGTCGAGGATCCATTTGCTTCTAGGGTGGGTAGGATGCTCCACCTACAAAATAATTTACAAATAAAACTTTTGGTACCCATTTCTTGTTGGGTCCTGAAAAGTTAGCTTTAGGCATCCATGCACAAATATTCAAAGCAACTAATTTCTTAACTCTATATGTAGAAGCAATGTGACCAATAGTGCCACAATAATGACATCTAGCATGCTTAGTGTTAGGTGCGATGTTTTGCGCTTATTTGGTAGGTCTAGGGGTTTTAGTAGGATACTTGTAGTAGAAGGCATGTCTTTGAGGATTTGTCCTCTTGGGTATAGGTTTGATAGTCTTTGGTTGAACAATATTCCTTTTGGTAAGTGATACGTGTTAGGAGAGGAAGCAGTTATCATCGGCTATTTTCTAACATAATTTCCAACTTTTTGAAAGTGTCAAACAATCTATTATAATCAACTGTTAGGGCATCATTCCTAATCAGTGCAATGATACTCTTGTTTTTCTCAATTTAAAAATCTTCTTGTAGCTGAGGTATGATTTTGTCTTTTTCTTCAAGAGTGCGTGATGCTTCATGTAATTGTAACTTGATAGAAGCTAACTCATTAGTCTCACTAGAAGGTTCAGACTCTCTGATATCTGCTAGAAGTGTGGTTAACTTTTCTTTCTTAAGTTTGTGTTCCTTGAGTACCGTCTTAGAGGTCTTGTATTTATCAAGCAACTTTATATGATCTTCTAAGAGGCCACTAAAGGCATCACCTAGCTCATCGAATGTGGAATCATCATAAAGAGGATTAGGGGTTACCTGATCAAATGCCATTCGACACACATTAGCAGAGTTGTGAGGATTCTTTTCTTCTTCAAAATTGCTTACTTCGCTTTCACACCATATGCTTGTCTTAGCATTTTTTTCTACTTCCATATCGCTAGCTTCTTCTTTATGCATGTTCTCATAAGTAGCTTTAAGAAGTTTCCAGATCTCATATGAGGTTTCACAAGAAGAAATACGATTAAGTTCATTATTGTCTAAAGCAAAGTAAAGAGCATTCATTGTTTTTGCATCAAGACTAGCTGTCACGACCCGCACCCGAAATAAGGGCACGAGTAGTGAGCAATGCCCACCCTACGTCACAACATCGGCGGTAGAATACTTTCTGTGTCAACTATACTATCTAAATATCTCATTCAATATATAAATGGTACCTGCCAATCATCTCAACTCCAAACGGAGGAACAATATGGTATCTAATAAAAATAAACTATACTCAATCACAATACAAACTAAGGAAGATAAAGCACGAGATAGAATAACGAAAGAATGAGTCACAATACATCCACAAGTCTGAAATAATATTTACATGCCAATAACCTCAATAAAAGTCTAATAAAAGTCTAAACAGATAATCTAAGCCTCCTCAACCTCTGGTACTAGGTCCTCCTGCTCTAAAGGAGTATCCTCTAATGGTACCCCATCCTGCGGCCCGTAATAGGTGGGACACAGGTCCACAAGCCAATTATCTAAAAAATATATCCAGTCAGGATTGGAGCAAAGTGCATACCTCTGAAAGCAGTTTTAAATACATAATCGAGCATATATAACAAATAATAAAAAAGAATACAAGAGAACTATACATCAGAAATAGAGTAAACTAGAGTGAATCGGTAATGTACTGGAATGAAGAACATGCAATAGAATAACTGCAATAAAAAAGAAGAAGATAAAACTAGCTAATGTGCCATGGAATACAAGTTTATTATGTGATCAATTTAGGTTGAACACAAATATAATATGGTAACTCGATTACACGTGTGATATATAATCGACATGTATACGAATATACTTGGTTTGATCACATAAACAACTCATATTCTCCCATCCCCAACTAATACAAATGGATCCAATCACGACACGTTACGAAAACAAATATGGGCACACTGAACACGAGCAGCGTGTGAACACAAAGTACAAGAAGTACACTAAAAATAATACCCGATACATACGATAAAATACATGTGAAGGAGTACCCGCTGAACACGGTAGGGTATAACATCTCATGACATGATCCATTTAGTACCAGTCTGTGTAGTCACTGTGTCGGAATCAAGTACACAGTTCTAGAACATGTGATATATACACTATCATGACTGAAAACTAATGGAGAGATGTACTCGCCTCTGGTCCTAAGCAAATGTATCTCTCGATGCCTAAGCTGGTGTCACACAATCCTATTTATGAGATATAATGTCATTTGAGTGTAATGAGGTGATAAACATGCTAAAATATGTTTTCTAGATCATTTTTAGGTTGTACTAGCCTATGACTAAGTTTTGAGGTTCATACCTGCAAGATACAAGTCATACTAGCCTATACTAGGTGATACTAGGACAACTAAGGTCATTACCTTAAGGTATTAGCTATAGTAGCTATTCACACTAAGGTATCTATATATAACTTATAAATGTATGTAGTGATACCTAATATCTAGTATCAATATCTAGTACTAACCTTAACCCAATCCTAACTTGATACTTGGTATCCTAATATCACTTCTAGGATAAGACTCCATATGCCACTCGCACTACCCCAGCCCTTGGTTTCAGTCCCTTGATACTCACACCATCACATTTTACACCAATCTCTCACACCCTCCTCTACCTACTGAAGTTGCTAATGTGCATGCTAGCACACACTACATACTCACACAGGTACAACAGTACCTGTTGTTGTTGTGTCCCTATTTTAATACACTTACTGCATGTTGTTGCTAATGCAACTAACTCAAGGTTGCCAAAAACCTGGTAGTCATCCCCATAATGTACTGTAATGTTAATACCTCTCCTACTCTAGGTGCACCCTTGCTCCAACTATCCTCAATACTGTACTTAGACACTTACCCCCACTGAATATGATATTACTGATGTATTTACATAGCCTTGCACTAAGGAAATGCAACCTGCTGTTGTTGACATCTCTTATTAGCCCACACTAACCAATACTCTACTTAACTTATGTAACTACTGCTAATTATACAGCAACTTAGTTGCTGAGCAACTATTGCTGATCCTAACTGCTAATGCAACTACTAATATTATCTAACTCCAGTTCTGTCCTAACTTAAAGTTTGTTGCATATGGCAACATCCACTTATTAGCCTCCTAACCCGACCCCAAATGCACTGCTGATCCTACAAGTTTCTCATTGTTGTCCTTCATTCCTACTTATATACCATGATACCTGTGTGAAACATCATAATTACTGCAAACAATACTCTGATACTCTTGTATCAGAGTTCTATCACCCTCACAAGCCATTGCAACATCAGTGCAATGAACACTGATGTCAAGTTCTACACTTGCATCAGACATCTCCCCCCTCACACAGTCACTTTACTACAGTCTCAAATAAAACTCTTACCTGGAACCATATTCCCCCCAAACTCACAGTACACAAATATACATAGGGTCACTTATGTTATGATACTATTACACTTATGTGCATTCACTCGAGCATATATGTATTGTACTCTTTATTCATTACTGCATCAGTGCATTACACTACAACTCTCCCACACTTCTTAATACATACACACACACACACACACACACACACACACTGGTGTGTACATAATTTTATATATATATATATATATATATATATATATATAGAGAGAGAGAGAGAGAGAAGACACTCATACCTCATATCTATATACATGTGCACTAGTGTTAGTTAATCAAACATATAGAGTTTAAATTATGATACTCATGATACACACCTAAATAAGATAACAAAATACCCAATTCCCACTAATTATCAATAATATACATCCAACACATATATAAATAACTAAAGTAACTATTTACCATAGAAATTGAAGAGAGATTATACTAATATGCATAAAATACCCAAAATGAGTTTTCGTATCATAGCGTATCCTAAAATACCGTGATACGGCCTACACATATCCATTTGTAGACACTTATCTAGTCCCATAACCCTGATCTAAGTCTAATTAGATCTAATTGGTCTTATGACACACAAGTGATGTGTCAAATTCGTAATTCTCCCAACATGCAAACAAATCTCCACATAGAACTCACAATACTTAACCGATTAGCCTAGATCTTGTTCCTTTAGGTAGCCCTATACCATGGGATCATTCCTAATAGTCAAATGCATGATTAAGAATCTATAATGAAAGAAAAATTTAGAAATTACTAATTGGGAGATAGATTTTTATGAAAATACAATTGGACACAATCCGGACATGATCTCTAGCTCCAAAGTTCCTCCTCCTTGTTCTTTTTGTTTCTCCAAGCTCCAAGAGTGATAAATTTGAGAAGAAAATGGAGGTGAATTGAGAGAAAAATTGATGAAGGAAAAATAAAAAATTGGAGATCTAGAATTTTGGATCAAAAATAAATACAAATGAGGAGAGAGAGAGAGAGGAGAACCTCCCTCTAATAGTGGCCGACCTCTTCTCCCCTTCCCCAAGCAAAGTTAAATATCCAAGTTACCCTTACATGGTTAATTATGAGGAATAATTAAGGGTGAATATTTTTGAAAGTCTCTAACTAATTATAATTAAACTAATTCTCCTTAATTAATTAGTGGAAATGACTAATGGGCTTGGGTCCAAGTTGGGCTCACTAATTGTCATGACAAGTCTAAATGGTCCATATGTGTCAAGTCTAAATATTGGGCTAGTCTCTCTAACTAAACTAAATAACACAAGTCTCTAACTAAATAACTAATACTAGTCACAAATAATTATAACTCAACATAATTAAATAATTAATACAATCATCACATCAATATTCAATATTATATTTCTAAAAATTTATTTATCCATGCCAAATTACCAAACAACCCTAGCTAGAAAAGTGAGGGTGACACTAGCTAATCTCTTTTCTTCTTCCGTGTAGTCACAATAAGATTTGTTAACAATATTGGAAGTAAGAGGAGAAATAATAGTAGGTTTTCTGTAACCTTCAATAACATTAGTCTATACATCAAAACCAAGTGATTTTAAGTAAAAGCTCATAAGTGTAATTGTTTCAATCAAAATATGGAGGTCTATCTATGGATTATCCTTCTTTTGTAAAGTTAGCCATGAGATATAAGTGACACTAAAAGCATATTTAGGCAATAAGCAAGTAAATAACAGTTAACTAAATAATAGTAAAAATATACCTAAGCAGGATGATGATGGGTATATAATCAAATTGATATAGGCTATAAATATGCTTTGATACCAATTATAGGAATAATTGGGATCAGAAACCAATTCAGAGAGTACCTACTCTGATACCAAGTGTAGGAGCAATTGGGAACAGAAACCAATTCAGAGAGTACCTGCTCTGATATCAATTGTAGGAGCAATTGGGATCAGAAGCCAATTCAGAGAGAACTTACTCTGATACCAATTATAGTAGCAATTAGGATCAGAAGCCAATTCAGAGAGAACCTGCTCTGATACCAATTGTAGGATCAAAATATAATAGAATATACTCTAGAGAGGGGGGTGAATAGAGTATGCAGCGAATTTAGTAATTAATTTTTTCTAGCAAGTTATATACAAGTATCATGACCTGCTATATATGTGTCATAGATATAAGTATGTATTACAGCTATAATAACAGTCTAGCAATTGTGTTGCAGGTATGTCACAACTATCACAGTATAAGCCAAAGTAAAGTAAAGAGTGAGAAGGAAAACGTAAATATGGCAATGTATCCTGGTATCCCTCAATATGATGAATAATCCAGGCGGGAGAACTCTAGCTCCCAGTTGGAATCCACTATACGAATAGAACACAAGCTTTATCTGAAGCCTTGCCGACTTCTTACAGACACGAGCTTTGATCCGAAGGGATCGATGACTTCAAGTGTGAAGTAGAGAACTTTTGAACAAGCTTCTGATTATAAGTCTCTGAACTTCTAGAACATACCATATTGGAAACTAAGACTAGAGAATTGTAACTGGCTTGGGATATGAAAATAAAGGCTTTTTAGAACTCGTATACTAGAAGAGAAGATAAAATTGAAAGTGAATTATTATTTAGAAATGTGAAATATGTTCTCTATTTATAGGATTACTTAAAGGAGAGTTCGGACAAAACTCGACCAAAGTTCGTCTACAAAATATCAGAAAATAGTCGTTGTATCCAAAACTGCAGGAAAATAAAGTTTTTGAACAAAATGCCCACTAAGGCCAAACTCGGGCCGAACTCGAGCCGAACTCAGTCTGAGTTCTATTCCCTTAGTTCAGGGCCAGAACATAAATTGGGCTGAGTTTTGGGTCCAACTTATCTCAACCAAAACGTAGAATTTTAGGCTATTTCAAGATAGGTTATTTTGAAAACAATTTAGGGTAGACTAATTGCCAGTACGACGTGGTGTAAAATATATTCCTAGACTAAATAAAATAGAAAATTATATTGCATACAGGAAAATAAAAATAGACATGATGACGGGAGCATCTCTGAACAGTTGATGTTGCAGTCATTGCAGTACATCTGAAAAGCATTGTAGTAGCTTATATCGAGTCCAGGTTAGATCGATTATCAAAATTGGTTCGACCATGACCAATGGGCCAACATACTTTTTCTTTACTGTTACTGCGTTTAACTGCCTGTAGTCAATGCACAATTGGGTCGATCCATCATTCTTGTTTACTAACACTACTGGTGCTCCCCATGGTGATCTACTGGTACAAATAAACTTTATTGCATTCAGCTGCTCCACATGTTGATATAACTTATCAAGTTCTGATGGTAACATCTGGTAAAATTTATGGAATATGGATTTTGTTCCTGTCATCAATTCTATGTGGAACTCTACTTCTCTTACTAGGGGTAACCCTGGAAGCTCGTCGGAAAAGATGTCCATAAACTCGTCGACTATCTTGGGTATCAGTCTTCCTCCGCTGCCACTGCTGCAACTCCTTCTTCTTGTTGGCCTTTCGTAGATCTAACGAACATAAAATCCTCGAAACGAGGGATGCAAAATAATACTCTACCCCTATAGCAATCTATCGTAGCATGACTGTCTCTCAACCAGTCCATGCCCGAGATAACAACAAAGTTGCCTATAGAAAACTCGATCAACCTTGCAGGTAATAGTATTCACACATTATGATTGGATATGCTAGACATACTCTACTAACCCATACAATCCCATTACTAGTGAGTATATTCAACCTCTTTGGCAATGCCTTATACTCCAATCCGATATGTGTCGTAAATCGTACAGATACAAATGAATATGAAACTCATGAATCAAAAAATGCTAGAGCAGAAAATGATGCAACAGAAATATTACCAGCTACCACGTCACCTGATGCCAAGGCTTCCTCCATAGATAAGGTGAAAGCCTGCCCTAGGCCTTGTCGAGCTCCTTGCTACGGCCTTTTCTGGCAACACTGTTGTGTCCTCTGCTGACCCTGCTACTATTGCTGTTGCTGATGATGTCTATACATCTGAGGCTACGTCGGTAACTGTTGCTGAGCTAACGACATTATTGCCAATGTTGGCTCTCCGTTTTGCACTACCCTAGGTGTTGGAAATACGAGAAACTGGAGTACTGGTCCTCCCAACCTCCGCATCGATAGGTATATAACAACCCTATGATCTGGGCTACTTTATCTCAGGCAAAACCTATTTACTGTCCTACAAATACTCCTGCTATAGCCTCCCTTGCCATAATACGTACAACTTGTCGATGCTATCGGGCGTTGTTGTTGTTGTTGCTGCCTTGGCTGTTATTGTCGAGTTGGTTCCATCATGGTCGAGGTTATTGGCATCCTGGGTGCTATGTCATGAAGCGAACGCCAGGGGATGGTGCTGACGATCGGGGTCTCAACGACTTCTTTCTTGTCTTCCCCAGTCTTTCGAGAACGGGAATAAATTTTAAAATAATCTTTCTAGTAGACTAGACCTGCCCCTCTTTCTCTACTACTCTGAGCACGAGACCTCTTTTGGCCTCCCGTTCTCGATGCCAACCTTTGGAATGTTAGTTAATGTCTCCTGGCCGCCACTAATATGGCATCAAAAGTCTGATAATCGTGTCCCTCTATCAACTATAAAATCTCCAAATAAATTTCCTGCTGGAACCTCATCGTCCTATCTGGCTCTGTTGCCACCATCATCGGTGCAAATCTACTCAGTCGGCTAAACTCTACTGTATATCCATTCGTTATTCTATCGAACTATTTGAGATTGATGAACCTCTACTACAACGAAAACTGGGCCACAACTCCAAAGTATTTTGTCCTGAACCTGGTTCTGAAGTCTCCCACAAAATAGGTCCCCTCACGACAACCTTCTCTTATGCCTACCAATCCCTTGTAAGATCCTAAAGTTGTAACTGGACTTGGTCTACTTGTTCCTCAATCGAAACCTTAGCTGCTTCCAGAATAGCCTCAATATCCTAGAGGCAATCATCTGCCATGATGGCGTCCTCGGTTCCATCAAAGTACCGGGGGTTAAGTCTGCAAAATCTAATCGACGCCCCCGAGTCTACCCTTCCACTTTTGTCTAGTGCCGTCTGAAATCCTTGATTCAGTAAGATGTTATGTTCCTACTGTTGTAGCTGCTGATGTTGCTACATCACCATCTAGTGTTGTTAGGTGGCTAACATTCCCCTGATGATTATCAATAGAGTTGTGGTATTAAGAGTTGTCGGTGTCGCCGGTACTACCGGAGGTACTGGAACTTCTTATATCCTGGGTTCCACTTGCTCTACTAGTGGTTCTACTTAAACCTCCCCCTGAGAAGGTTGTGTCTCTCATTGGAATCCAATCAATCCTTGCTCTGCTGGCTGACCTACCACTCCTGCTCCTCCAGCAACTGAGGAAGGAGAAGCCCTAAAAAAAGGACAGAAGACAAAACACTCATCAGGAATAGGACGAGAAAGAACATGGAAAGCAATCAGTTGGATGGTTCAAGCAGAGTTATTAGAAAAGACGAATCCATGATTTCAATAAGGAACATATTTGATTGAGACTCCTAAAATTATGACACCCCACAAGCCTAAAAAATAGGACCTGTATGGGCCACTACTAAAACCTTATCACGCCCTAGTACCAAAATACGGAGACGGACATGGCCAGCTCTCCTATACAAGGTATAGAACATCGTTCTGCAGTTATATCTGTAGAGATACAAGGGGGTGTATGTTACAATCAAGTCTCTTAGGGTCTCCGAATAAGTACTTCTCAATCATTCAATCAAGTAACAACAACAAAGAATCATATAAGATAAAGCAATAAGGTGTCCCAAACGCTCTATCAACATATTCTAGAGGTCTAGCCATCAAAATGCGAGGCTAGTAGAGTATCAATAGTTACATAACCATGATCATCTATAATCTGATTATAATACAGTCATATAAAAATGAGCTAATATCCAAATAAGCCAGCTAACAGGTGCCGGTGGCTAAACGCCCAAAAGAGAAGAATGTACAATACGAGCAGTGATCAAGAAATCCACTAATGTCCCTCAACGGCCATCTGGAGGGTGCACGCCATCGTTGGGAAGATAAGATGGATCCTCAGTTGCTAGCTCTAAACCTGACCATACAAAACTAGTTGGGTTAGACCCCAAATAACAAGTACCACAAAGAAGCACGAATGAAGATACAAAAACTCAGACAAAGAGTATAAATATATATTACAAGAACCAAGAATCATTGGCACGTGCCTCATCATTGAGATAACATGTCACTCCTTTACCAATAAGGACAGGAAATATCATGTCATACGAGATATGGTATGTCCCATAATTATGGTCAAGTTAGGGTTCTGTGTCGTAGTTCGGTCCATATTCCATCATAGCATAATGGTCCATCTCCCCAACCAAACAAGGACAGAAGTTGAACCACCATACCATGACAGTCTATGTCCCTAAGCTACTAGCAGAAAGAATGCAATCATAAACAAGTCAGGTTATAATCGACCAAATAATTCTATGACTTATTATGCGGAGTCTAGGACTATCCCAGAAATAATGCATAATAAGCATCCACAGATCGTGATATGTCGAGCAGGGCTAACCGATCCAAGATTTTATAAGCAGGTAAGCAGGATCACACCAGTTTTTCGTAGAGCCACTGCACTAATAGATCAGTAATAGTTCCAACCTTCCTATAGGGAATGCTGCCTCAGTTTAATATAAAAGTCGAATATTGTACCCTACTACATGCGGATGATATATAATATTCATGGTGGCCAGCCTTGCATGCCTTAAAAATTATCAAGGGGTTCCCCATCATGCATGATCTCGGGATTACCGATCCCTCCCAATGTTCTACAAGATTTTAAGTTGCCTAAATAACCTAACAGTTATATAGAATTCTATGTCGTGGCTATATGAACATTCACTTTAATGATGTTGTACATAGTACGGGAACGGTTGGTATGAATCCTAATCAATATATCAGGAGTTAAGTCTGGATTCACCAAGTATGAATGCAACATTCAAGCAAGCAATAACCTAGCCACACTATGGTTATTTGACTAACCCTCATCTTGTGCCGAGAAAACAAGAATATATAATATCATACACTGAGCAGGATCTCATGTCACACTTCAATGTTCATGTTGGCCAATGTTCCACACTTAGTGTACAATCAAGCCATATAAACAGGCAAGCAGAAAAAGTGTATCAATACGGATCCAAGTGGTCGAGTTAAGTCACCAACTTAGTAGTCAATCACATGAGGTCTAGCGCATAGTATCACAAAAGTCAAGTCATGCCATAGGTAAGACAATCACTTGGCGAATGTTCTAGTTCCACACAAAGTCGGGTCAGGCACATAAGTAAGACGGTCTATCACACTAGCTATTACTAGGATCAACACATAAAATCAGAAAACCCAATAAAAGCTCCAAAATCAAGCAAAATAGCAAAATAAGAATATAGGGTCGCTTGGGCACACATGCGTACATGGGAAACTCGAATGGAAAAGCTACCGCAGGGATTCAAGCTTATACCAGTCTGTTGTATGGCACTATAGAAGCATGAAAAATCTATACCATGTGCCAACAGTAATCACAGAGCCATCCGCCAAAGTGGTAAAAAAGCCATAAGCCAAACAAAGCCAGATCCATGTGCTATGTGCAACAGACAGCCAGGGTCATGCGCTGAAGTCAGCCATGCTCCATTAACATCATAAGTAGTGTTCCCATGTGCCAGCTGCACCATTAGCCACTACTACCTTATTGATCTCCATGCGCCAGGAGAAAGTATTCCCAAGGCACCATCAAGATCGTAATAAACCAGGACATGACACATGTCATGAGCATTATGGGCATCAACAATCCCAGATCTCGAATAGCCACATGGCAGCCTATTATAATGCACGCAGAAAAGAGGGGAGAGGAAGAAAGAATTACTGTAAGGGACACCCATTGAGTCGTATACTCAAGCTCCCAGAAGCCTCGTCACCCTCCTTGGTCCCGGATCGTCAACAGAGTAAAGGAGCCACTGTAGTGCTCAATCTCCACCGTCACACTTACCCAGATTCTTATTTTTTACTTAGACTTTACGCATTAGAGATTCTTTTATACTATTTGTCTTTTTCCAATCAATATAAAGTTCGTTCAACTTTCTTCCGAGTATTATTTTGGTGATGTCGACAAAAATGGTGACTCTGTTGTGGAAAAGCTTCTTCTCTAACGAGAAGCTGGTGACACAATACGATATGACTAAGTTGTGTTCGACTCAGAGGATGTTGGTCGTTCGCTTTGACCAACATGCATTAGAAGATATGCTGTACAAGCTGAGCTCTTCAATAAGGCCCGCACGACCTCACAAGACTTACGAAACTCGGGTCGCCAAGGCCGTTGGGCCACGTCCGAGGTTAATGCCTGATGCATTGTTAACCTCTGTCGCAGACGCACATGAGGTTGTCATGTATCCCATTGAAAAGTTAAGTTCTACAAGGAGACCCGTACGCCCTCACAAGATTCGCAAATTTGGGTCGTCAAAGCCGCTGTGCCAAACCTTAAATCTGTCCCAAAAGCATTGCCAACCTCTGCCACAAATGCACATGAGGTTGGTGCACATACCATCTCCATATCTGAATCTACTATTGAGGGGAATAGTACTGAACCTTAAGAGGTGTGCCCACAACACCGTCTATGCAGGAGAAGACATGCCATGCCCGAACATTGGCGCATAAAGTCTTCTCCGAGCAAGGTTGTCTTCAACAAGGACCCCTATAGTCCTGATGTGTATTCCCTATACTACGTGCCCAAGAGCGCTAGTTCATGGAAATCTAGAACAACCGAAGCTATGTGCGCTCGAAGGGTTGTGCAACCAGTCCTCCAAAAGTATGCACTGTTAGTTGTCACAAACACTATTTATGGAAGACTATTTAGGGTTGACTCAGGAACTCATGCGCCGGAAGTGGGTCAACCCATGAAGCCTTCCTAGACCCACTTGGATGTCCCAGTTGCAATTGAACCAAGTCGGGGAGCAAACATTTAGATGACATACCCATTGGCCCAGCTTGGCTGCGTGTATAAAGAGGGTCTATCTCACATCAAGTCTTCCACTAATGATCTGGTTGCAGTTTTTGTGGAAGAACTGGGTTAGGGAGCAAACGTTTCATTTTTACCTCTATGCGCAAGGGTTGGCCGAGTGCATGAAATAGGTGTGAAAGTGAAGCTTCCATCGTCTGATTTACACGACGTGATTAGTCACAAGCATAAAACGAGAGAAGAAACCCTTGCACATAATATATCCCATCATGGACATATTTGTGCCAGCATCATCGTCAATTTTTGCTGCACTAAAGCACCGTTCCTTCAACCAGACAGTCGTTGTTCCAACGACTGCAACCTAGGGCACCAACCCGACGACGACGACTACACGACAAGGAGGAATTTTCTGTCACTTCATGTTTTTCAACATGGAGGTCTCCTCCTATAAAAAAGATCTCAAAAAATGCTTACCTAACCTGAGGGTGTCGGTCAGCGCATCACAAAGCCATCTGCGGGGTGGCAAACATGCACCTACTATGGGGGTCTTTCAGGGAACGCACTCAAAAATAAGAACTATGGGTAGCCATACATTCATAAATGAGGCTACAATTGGAGCTGGGGATAGCAAACCCCCCGGTGTTCCATAACGACCTATCCTTCCGAAAGGACAATGAATCACAGTGAACGGATGACAGCTTAACGGGGGTAGCCATACCTTCCAGGTTGAGCCCAATTTTGAGACTAGGGGCAGAAATCTTTCAAATAATAAAAGCGACGCAATAATGTTCACTCTTTCTTAGGACAACGAGACTCAGACATCTGATATGAAAAGTGAGGAATCCACCCTCCCGTCCACCTTATCCTACGTAATACTAGTATATATGGCAGAAGATGAGCATGGCATGGGGTATTATAACCAACAATGCCTGGAGGCAATCGAAGCCACGATGAAGACTCTGAGCACCTCAATGTAGACTCTGATTCACATAGTATTGGAACTCAAAGAAAACTTAGTCCCAACACAGCCACAAATCCTGGGGTGAACAAGCCTGGATCAGGGGACCAACGAGAAATATGGCACGCTTGACCCGGCTCCTCATGTCGTAAGCATCCAGACCATACCTCATCCCTCTGCCACTCTTCTCCCAGATAATATCTAAGAGACTCTTAGGGACTTGCGTGCCTGCATTGATGCTCGAGATAATCAAGTCAGGTTCCAGAAGCTTGAAATTCGACAACCCTATTCTCTCGAATAGGATAATATGGTGTACCCTCCTAAATTCAAACCACTATCTCTGAATCCCTTTGACAGGAAGACATCACCCTGTCAATACATGACATACTTCCATTCCACAATGAGCCTTTTACCTCGGAATAACGCCTTACTCACCAACATATTCATCGAAGCACTATACGGTGTCACTTTTGAGTGGTTCTGTAGTCTCCCAGATAAATATATTTTGTCCTTCGAGGACCTGAAGTCCCTCTTCCATGCCAGATTCTATGAAAGAGGGATGGATATGACCATTTCCTTCTTGATGGACATTACCCGAGGGGATAGAGGACCGACACGAGAATACATCAAATATTGTCTACTTGCAGCATTGAAGTTGCCTTCCAGTATCTCCGAATCTACGTTGATAGACACGTGTCGAAAGAACCTCCTACCATCAATAAGACTCTGGACGGCATCTGGCTCATTCAGAGATTGGACGACATTGATCATAATTGCCGCTACTGCAAAAAAAGTACGAAGGATGCCCGCCTGTTGGAATTCCAAGCTTCCAGCATTGAGGACAAAAAAACCGTCCTTTCATTACCAACAACAGTCATAACAGTAAAGTGAAGCAAGCCCTGACAGTTAATTTGTCCAAAATTCTGACCTAGTCTGCCACAGGGACGATGGAGCCATCAAAGCCGAAGGAGACTTATTACTTTGACGACGATGATGTTGTGAAAACCTTCTAAGTATTGATGAAGGACAAAAAGCTCTGGCTACCAGACGTCAAATGTCCCGACGAAGCAAACAAGGTCGATGACCCCAAGTATTGTCACTACCATCGATATGTCCATCACTCCATGCGTGATTGCCATATATTAAAAAGACACATACAATATTTAATCGACTCCAAAGCTCTCACTTTAGATTTTGAAGACAAGACGGTCACTACGAATATGGTGTCCCTCCAATTCGTACCTTCCCGATAACAAAGGCCGAAGACAGTGTCTTCCCCATACAGAAGACAACAATGGAGATCGTTAACCTCCCTCCAGCCCAAGCAAACAGGTTGGTTCCCCATACTATTCTAAGAGGCAAAGTCACGTGGGTTCATCCAAACCTCGTCTCTGACATGACATAGCCAGTAGCACCTCCTGCTTCTATGTCCAAAGAAAAGAAGACCAAGTCCTGTCACACGGTCTTTCTATCAACAAATAAAGCTCTGGCAGGGGTAACCAAGTCAGGACTAGCCTACCAGCGCGACTACAAAGCTTCCGACGACTGTACACCTCCAACTGTCGTACCTGCTAAATCTGATCCGGGTCCATCCTAGCCTTTTGAAGTAGATGTAGAAGCGGAAGGGGATGCGCTTTGACAAACCCTTAAGAAAAAAATATAGCTCAAGGGTTGGAAAAGCCTTATATCTTTGACATATTGACACAACTGCCCAAAATTCCAGTAACGTTATCACTCTTCATACTCCTTCATCTCTCTAAAGAGACTCATGATGCTCTAAGTGAGGCATTGTAAAACGCTGACTCTTATTTGGCCCAAGTCAAGCCACCGGTCAAGAATCCCGCAGTATGCCCCTACTGAAACAATGTGATAGAGGTGATCCCAAATATCACATTCTCTCAGTAGGACATATTCTTAAAGAATAATAGGTACAATCCTCTCCTGTATTACAGGTGGACCAGATGCATATCGATCCCGAATCATCCCTCGACATTATCCTACGAAGTCTGCTACAGACCTTGGGGATCCCGATGCATCGGCTATAAGCCACCAACACCACTATCAGCGACTTCAATCGGGGAGACGCTATCCTCTAGGCAAGAATCGTCTAAAGTGCTCAATCGGTGATCTCCTAACAGAGGTGATCGGCTATATCATCGATGTGGAGGTATTTTATAATGTCCTACTAGGGCGTCTATGGATACATGAGTATATGATCGTTCCATTCACTCTCTACCAATGCTTAAAGTACGTCAGCGAAGATGACGTGGTCAAGACAAAATTTATCGACGTGGACACTTTCAAAGAGCTCGAGGCATACTACTCTAACTCAATCTTGTATAAGAAAATCCACCAAAACGAAGAAGGTAATGGTGCAGACGATGAAGCTGAAGCTGGTACAACTACTAGCTGTCCTCTAAGGGTCTGTCTCAAAGGGCGTCCTGCCCACACAGCTACTCCCCTCATGGTCAAGCTTCATAGAAGGGCGCTTGAATCTTGGTAGTCAAGCCCAAGGGACAGAGACGCTTTCCAGACAAGGATCCCCTTGCCATAAAAACCCCAGGGCAGTTGGTAGTTATGCTCCGCAGAAAAACTTCAGCACCGTCAATGTCACTGGCAATCACTGATGAAGATGAACTGGAAGAGTATGTCGTGGCATCTACCAACGTACCATCCTACATTGACATAATCCCTTTGGAGGAGATACTATATTTTCTCAATAAAGGCCTCTCTTTGAATTGCTCTATTGTCGCACATTGGGGTACCGCATATTCTTTGGAATATGGTATAGGTTTACATCTGTATACACAAGTAGTAACAAATGATATGGTAAACCTAATCCTCCTTAGCCAAGATCTATGTTTCGTTATTCCAGCAAGAAAGAAAGGTGATAAGCCCATTATTTTTGGGAAAGTTGAAGGTCACCGGAACTTCGTCTTAGATGAGACAGAACCGAAAAGTGGCATAATGCAACTTCACCGCTACAACATACAGATTAAGCATATTCTCTATAAGATGAGATACGATCTGAAGAAAGACCAAGGCCTAAACTACGGCAAGGGACGACGCTTACCACTAAATTAATTCCCCCCCATGGGCAAGCCTGAAATATACTACTAACAAACCGGTCATGGTTTGGGATATATCATACCTCCAACAACTCCAGAAGACTCGAGGGATGAAGATAAAACACAATCTCACTCATCACAGTCTTCCTCTTGGGACTTCGACATCAGCATCGGGGACGTACTCAAACAAACATTGTCCATCAATATGATATCATCGGATGCATAAGCGGGAGACGAGTACCCGATCGAAATCTATGAAGTAGAACCGTGGGCTCAAAAATTAGAATCTCAGTAGGAGTTACGATTCGAGCAACGGGTACCTCCTACTGAGGACGAGGTTGTACAAGTTGATTTGGGCGATGATGTTGCCCCTAAACCTATCTTTATCAGCAAAAATCTCTTTACAGAAGATCGTGAATCCCTTGTTCAACTGGTAAAGAAGTACATCAATGTCTTTGCATAGAACTACAAGGATATGCCAGGCTTAGATCCGTAAATCATGATGCACAAGTTTAATATTCTGCCAAACGCTAAGCCAATAAAACAACAACAACGATGATTTTGCCCAGACGTAATGAACGCCAGCGAAGTTGAAGTGAATAAGCTAATAGCAAGTAACTTTATCTGCAAAGAACAACACACTAGATTGGGTAGCTAACATCGTCCCCATCATAAAAAAGGTAAAATTTGAGTCTGCATAGACTTTCGTGATTTAAATACAACTTGCCCAAAGGACGAATTCCTCCTCAGAGTCCTTATGACCAAGCCAAAGGCACTTTACTCTCGCCTAGCCATATGGGAAATTCTATGGTCACCTTACGACATGGTGTTCGTCCCGTAAAAGGATGTCAAGGGCCAAGCGTTGGCCGACTTTATGGCAACTCATCCGGGCCGGAGGCTTCGAAGCTTTACGATAAAATTCCTGTTTGCCATTGATTTAAAGTTGAACATAGTTTGTTGTATAAAAAATGAAATAATTACAGAGAAATCATAAACAAAAAATCTATGTATAATATTTTTGATTCTGGGGAGTGTGACAATAAAGATCGAGTACTACAGCTGATTTCTTTACTCTATTAACGATCCAACGGAGGAATTATAATACTTTCTTTACGTTTCTCTCTCCTATCTGTGTTCCTCTCTGTTATGGAATTCATCCCTATTATTTATAGCCATCCGGGCTGGATAGCTCATTCGTGCGCATATGCTATGCGCCTCTGTTTGGTGGCCGCATGTGGCTCCTTTAACAAAATATGGTTGCAATTGTGGGTGCGTATCACAGTCAGGATGCCACGTGGCATTGGTTGTGATATATTGATGATAAAATATCGATTAGGAAATGGGGTTATTTTAACCCATAGTGTGCGTGACTTGGTCAACTTGATATGTGGTCTACACTGACTATTTAAAGATCTTTTTGGTTATAACAGAAAAGATCATGGACACTGATCACCTCATAAGGGTGGCCGCAGAGGGACCGAGCTGCATGAAGCTTGGCCGCATGAGCACTAGGACGCATAAAACTTGGTCCTCTCGTAAAGACTAGGCCTTGTGAACTCTCTGGCCATATGATGATTGTGTGACGCAAGTAGTCGGGGCCGCATAGGAGTGAACATTTATGCCATATGCCTGACAGAGTCATTTAATACACTGACACAACTTTTTATTTTTTTCGTCGCCTCTCTCACGATTCTCAAAGCATTTTAGGGTAATAAATGCTATGTCAGACCTTTATGTCAGGAAGTTAATGTTGTGTCAGGGCTCTATGCGGCTCCTTTCATTGTTGTCCGGGCCGCTTGGATGCATTCACAGACTGGTTGAGACCCTTGCCGCATGGGGTCTATGTAGCTCGACTTTAGCAAGTCATGTTTTGAGGTCGCATGGACTTTATGAGGCCTGCCTTCACCAAGTTAGGTTTTGAGGGTATTTTTTCTTGGGCGCATGGCTTCGAATTTTTTATGCTTCTACAAAATCCTCTTGAAACTTTCAAACTGATAAGTTTAAAGTACTTTGAACAAGAAGCATGGATGAGCACCTTGGGCCGCATGGGTGACGTGTTGCATGGCCACGTTGCGCATATACGAGTCTGCCAGGCTGTCAGATCTTTATTTAAAATGAAGGATTTATCTCGATCTTCAAGAAGATCTTTTGGAATTCTGAGCCCTTTTCTTTTGGGATTCTGAGCCGGTGACTGTTTCTAGGGATAAAAGCAAATTTGAAATGCCAAGCTTTGCCAACCGTCACTTGGATAAAGGCGGTTCGGGATTCGAGGCACTGCCATCATCTCTAGTCGCCTATTGTTGTCTATATATAGGGGCCTTTTTGGAGAGAGAAAGAACCTTTATTTGCTTCCATAGTTCATCTTCCTCCTTCGTTTGCAACTTCTTCTGTTTATTTTGATCTTCTTGCTCAGCCGCCATGGCCCCTTAGGCTTCAACTTCCACTGCCGCTAAGAAGACTGACAAGGGGAAGCACCCTTCTTCCGAGAGAAAGGGAAACCGCTCCAAACCCCCACCGTTTCATCCGGATGTCCAAGTGCCGCTCAAGGGTGAGGGCAACAGAGGAGACCCCTTCTGGACACATAGACACTTTATGTACCATTTGCCTCATGGATGAGTAATCATCTAGAGTATGCACAGATTTTTTTCACATAACCCTATCACATGGATGAGAAATCATCTAGAACATGTGCGAGTTTTCATGACATAACTTGGCCGCATGAACAAAAGGCATGCGCCAACCATGACTCAATTGCATGAGTAATACCACATGCGCCCACCTTGGCTCGGCCCCAGGGCTGATATGACATGTGCCAACTGTGTCCGGGCCACATGCACCTACTACAACTTCTATTAATGGTACGTATAGTACTTTGATGGTTCTGACCCCCTTTCTTTTTCCTGAATTTTGTAGTGACTTTGCTTGTGGCTCCTTCCTGGTAAGTGCTTCTTGGGCAGGCTAAGGACGCACTGGGTGTAAGGTTTGACATTATAGTTGCAAATATCCGGGCCCAGATAGACATGGACCAACCGATGGAGAGGCAAAAAAGAATAGGGGACCAGACTTGGTTTTTCTTGCTTAGCCAAATGAACTTTGGGCGGATCATAAATGATGGTGGTGGCTTCTTCTTGAGGCCCATCTTTTTGTTTGGGGATGCCATTATTACTTCGGACCCCGAGGTGATGAAGATAAAAGAGGAATGGACTTTACTTCCCATGGAATAAAGGTGCACATGCCTACCATAGAACAATAACTGTCATTGTTGACTTTTAACATGATGGCCGCTCCAAGGAGGATGGAGGGAACTTTAACCCCTGATCAAAAAAGAGCCCAGGTTGGTCGTATTCGTCCAATCTCAAAGCTAAAGAAGGAGATTGCGGTTTACAAGGAGTCGCCTTCATATGCTCTCCAAGGTTTAGTACCTGGTGTCATTGTGAGCGAATTGGGGCCAAACATTCGCCCTTACCGTACAGAGACCTTCCTAAACTGCTTGGCGAGTAAGGGGTCTTACCCAATAGGGAGACTGCATTGCCAAAATTGGGTGCATTATTTCCCCCTTTGGATTAACTTATCCTTGTGGGTCATGGAGAAGTACGAGCGGTCCCTCAAAGATGCTAATATGTACTATGCTATAAGGGGCTACTATTTTGGCTTAGAGACAAACCTGGCTCTGTTCTTTACCTTAGCTGAACTATACAACCTCCGCACTGGGACATTCTTCACTCTTGGCGGAGAGATAGAGCTCACGCTCCACGAGATGTACGATGTCTTACGGCTGTCCTGGGGTAGGGGTAAGCGTCGGTATAATCGGTCAGTATTCAATCGACTTTTTTGATTTTTTTTAATCGGTATTTAAAAAATCAATACTAATATCGTACCATTTAGAATCAATTTTTTCGGTTTCGGTTAAACGGTTGATTTTTGTTCGGTAGCGATATTTTACCAATTAACATTCGATCAATCAACACACTTATTATTATTAAACCTCATATCCTATATATATATATATATATATATATATATATATATATATATACTATATTTTTTAAGCATTAGATTTTATAACCAAGCCTCTACCAACCAAGCAATTAAAAAATTTATTACAGCAATACGTAACAAGTCACAAACATCTAAAAATAAGCTTAAAAGATCAAGCACAATCACTTAGTTTAACCCTCTGCATAAGTTCAAGTACACCAAAATTTATTTCTAAGTTCTAAGAAAACTCAAAAACATAAGCTCAAAATTCCAAAACATTAATTCTTAGTGTTCTTAACCAAACGTCAACTTTACCAAAATCCATTGTATATTCTAAGAACCTGATTCTCAACTGAAACAAAGATAAAAATGAAAATGAGTAGCATAAAATTAATCATGAGCAAAATTATGAGGAAGAAAAATGTATAAAAATTTATGTACTACTTTATATATATATATATATATATATATATATATATATATATATATATATATATATATATATATATATATATATATATATATATAATCTGTTCGGTTCGGTATTCGATATGGTTTTACACTCAAACCGCTACCACTACCAATATACCATATTTTAATCAGTTCGGTAATTCGGTATCAGTTTAAAATTTTGGTTTGATTTTTCAGGATATTTTTAGTCGGTATTCGGGCAATTTTTGGTAGTGGTCGATATTTTCTTACCCCTGTCCTGGGGTGAGGAGCCTTAGGAAGAATATACTCCCAGTAATAAAGAGTTGGGAAAGCTAGAAAAGAAGAACCAAAGTTCCTTGCCGTGTACAAGGAATTGTTATGTTATCACAGCACTTGAGAATATCTCTCCAAGAAGAAGGACAAGAGTTCGTAAGGAAACTCCCTATAAGCACCCTGGTTTTTATAGGTTTATTCTGGTAATTAATATTTATTTATATTTAGTATATATATTTTGAACTAATATAAGTTTGGGTGTAAAAATTATCTTGTTAAAGAATTACAAATTTTCCTGGAATTTATCTTATGTTCAAATCTATTTTTAGATATTTTTCCATTTATATATTAATAAAGGAAAAGAATTAATAAAGAAAAGAAAAATAAATGAAAAAAAAGAAAAAAATATATACCTAACTAATCCTACACGACCCGTACACAGAAGACCCCCATCCGCGTACAAGAGCAGACCCCAACCCGAGTAAGTCCCAATCATTCTCATATATATATGCATACATATATAGATACGTCAGCAACTAAACCCTAACCCTAACTCAGAAATCAACACCACCGCCTCCATCGCCCGCCAGATCGACCACCAACTGCCATCAACACAACCTCCGGCTGCCGTCGACGTCAGTACAATCGCCCGCGATTGTCGTGATCCTCCGCACGCAGCAGCCGCCTTTTCATGAGGCCCTCTTCGTGGTATGAGCATGACCTCCTCGCTCGATATTTTTATGAGATTCTTGTCCGTATATGTTCACAATATGAAGGACCTCAAACCCGTTCAAGAATATTGATTTAAAGTAGTTTATATTAGGAGAAAGTCGACCTAAAAATCGGACAAAAAATCTGACTTTGCGACAGTTTCGAAACTGCCCAAATGCCGATGTTTCGAGAACAATAACTCCCAAACTGTGATGTCAAACAGAGTAATTCTTTTTCCTGTATGAAGAAAACATACCCGAGTTTTAATTCCTTTAATTACTTTGTTTTACTTTGATTTATACTGTAATTAATTTAATGTAGAAATATGTCAAAAAACTTAATTTTGGGAAACCCAAATTTCTCGATATGGGATGCGTCCCGCTAAACGAGGCCACTTCATAGCATACAGATTACACCGAATGGTGCGTAACATAAACAGAGACGTGTGAGTTTTCACATAACTTGATTCGGACATGAGTGCATGCCGGAATCAACGTATATCCGTTAAAAAATATCGTATTGGACTTTTTCGTTACATTGCCATAACTTCGTGTGTGCTTGTCATTTTGCAACAAAACTTATTACCTTGGATTCGCAGTGTTACTCTAGTCCTATGACCTTAGTTTGGTTCAATTATGAGACAGTTGACGAAATATAATTTCGTGGGCCCCACGGTTCCATATGACGGACGATTTCGTGATCGGTTCATCAAAATCCAGTTCTGGATATTCTGTTGGGTTCGAATCATCGTTCTGGACTCCTAGACACTAAATTTGATGAATTTGGATCAATTTGACTCTGACATATTTTACGGTGCGAAGTAGGCCACTTATGGACCCCACTTTGACCCAAAACTGTCAATTTTGCCCCTGCATCCAAATTTGACTTATGGGTAGTCAATCCTAGCTATTTCACGTATTCTGAAAATATTGGTGATGTTTGTTTCAGCATCCAAAGGCGTACTTGCAGAATCCACTTTTTTAGGAGTAGTTGACGGAGTTCAGGACCCAAGCATGTGTACCTTGCCAAACTTGCAGTAGATCCTACTATATTATTTGTTTGTATTTATATATATATATATATATATATATATATATATATATATATATATATATATATATATATATTCTTATGATGTGTCTGCTCAACCTAGGACCGTAAGACGTTGCTTAGCATCCGAACAAGATTCGGGTGTCGACGTTGTACGCGAAGTCGAGTAACGTCACTTAGAGTTGATACCCCGATCCCATTATTCGTGCTTGTTCTACCAGCATAATAGACCATAGGACATCGGATACTGATTACATGAGACATAGTTCATCTTGATGTATTTCTTGGTACGAGGACTCTGTGTAGGACTATAGGCTTCATGGAGTTACAATCATACTTATATATACTTATTCTTATGACTCATGGTGATAGATAGAGGTCTTGGCCCTGCGTGTTACTCTTTGATACATGAGGTTACATTGGGTGGGGAGAGACATACGATACTACAGGCTGATTATGTTTATATATATATATATACTATCTTACTAGAGGTTCTTTAGTATCTGTATCAGAGCTTGGCACATTTACTGGCCCTACGAGATACTACTTGCTGCTATGGGCTCCCCGACACAGATCCTGTAGCGGTCTCAGCCTGAGTACAAGTGATGCTCTTATTTTTATTTTACTTAGCTGGTTATATAGCTTTCCCTCAAGATCTGTTTTTACTTACTGTATTTTATTTGGCTTGAGTGCTTATTGTACCTTGCTATGTCTCCTGAGGACCTGAATCTGAATTATGTTCCCAGGTATAGACGAGGAGGTTTATCCCGAGGTTTACGGGACAGGTGCTGCTATTGGAGACGTACAGGTTGCAGAGAATGAGGTTGTTCCGGAGGACTTCTCTTGAGCACACAGTATTCTCACCATTCATTTATTATGATAAGTGTTCTTAGATATTTGATCTTGTATTAACTTCTGGATATTGTACTTTGAGTTATTTTTCTTTCCATTTTCATGATGGGTTGTTCCCCGTGACATTATTTATATTGCTTTGGTTGGACAGATCATTTTATATTATTGTGACTGGACTTGTCTCTTTGTGATTTTATTACTTATTGTGGATGAGATTAGATATATAAACTGTGACAGGTATTTATAGAACTTTTTATATATATTACAGCTTAAATGCACTCTAATGGGTCCATTAAATTGGGTTTGTCCGTTGGGGTTGTGCGGTTGGCCATTGCCACGTGGCTAGTCCCTTAGTATTTTGGGACTGGGTTTTGACATAGTTTTTGTGGTGGCCCATGCAGGTCTACGAAAAATTGTCTCAGTTCTGTTATTGAACCGAGCAAGCCTGTTATTAGGATTGGCTAAACTTCTAGGATCTCATCCACATATTGATACGTCCTTGACCTCTATATCAAACTCGAACTTAATTTCTTGACTTGCATCATGCTTGATTCATCTGTATGAACCTCATAGTTTACTTTTTGTGGACAGTAATGGATCCACGAGCCAACGATGAGACTCCCATATGTATACCACCAGGTATTGTGGTTATCTACGATGATGGGGTAATGCCATCCGGTGGAGATCCCTCCACTCAACAAAACAATCAAGAAAATTAGCATGCCTCGAGGTTCGGCCGAGACGATATTCTACCACTACCGTAATTCACTCCACCGATACCACTGATTCTAGCATTCCAAACAGGGTAGCCTATGGACGGACATCAGCTATTTCAGCTGTTCTATGCAATGATGCAAGCTTAACAGCAGGTTTAGCAAGCGGCTCAACAACGCCAGGCATAAAACTTGAGGAATAATATAGTGACAGCATTGGAGCAGGCGACTCCACCAGCTAGACAGCCATCGACAGGATCCATCTCGAATTTTTGCCACCTGAAGCCACGAACATTCTCAGGCAAGAAGGAACCCACGGGGGTCCATGAGTGGCTCACTAACATCTAGCATCAGTTGGAAGCAACAGAGCTTCCGAGAGAGAGCGTTGGATGACTGCTGTAAGGATGCAGCTGATAGACAATGCACATCTTTAGTGGCTCACTGAAGAGAAACGACTCGGACCAGACCGAGTTACTTGGAAGGAGTTCTCTAGACTCTTTCAGGAGATGTATATTCCATCAATTGCTCGGACGAAACTTCAAAAAAAGTTTAATCGCCTCACTCAGGGCAATATGATGGTGGAAGAGTATAATACAGAGTTTATAAGATTAAGCCGCTTCGCACCTACACTGATCTCGACAGAAGAAGAGAAGGCGGAGAAGTTCTTTGACGGACTGAGCTTTGAGCTACAGAGACAGATTATCTCTGTTTCACCTACTTCTTATACGGATATCCATGTCGCAGCTTAACTCATGGAGTGCATCCAGGAGGAGAGTCCAGCCAGAAGAGACATCATGCATTAGTACCAGCTCGAGCACCAAACTAGGACCCTACAAAGCGACCCCAGATGAATCCACCACAGAGACTAGCATCACGAGCCCTAGCCCTCCCTACTTGTCACTAATGTGGCAAGGTAGGCCATATTGAGAGGGAGTACGGACACAAATTAGGATTATCTTTAGCTTGTAGATCCAGTCAGCATTCAGCCAGGGATTGCCCTGAGCATCGGGGAGAAACACTGATGGTTTATCGACCCACTTTACCAGTACCGGGGCCAGTCCAACTACCACATCGACCAGCTTATCCAGCCTGACCCATACATAAATAGGAGATAGAGGATTCAGACCAGCAGCACTAGGAGGATATCAACCGAGGTCACCCTTGGCATCTCAGGTAGCACTCTTCCAGCAGGCCCAGCAACAGTAGAGGGCACTACCACAGGGACGTGGACGTGCTTTTGCGATGACAGTGGAGGAGGCACGGACTCGAGGAGTAGCGAATATGGATAATATTTAGTTTTATCATAGCTAGCTATAGTAACGAATATTCCAAGTGATACTTTAGCATGTGCCTATTAGTTCCATTCCCTAGTCTATACCTAGTATTATGTTACCATGAACTTGTTAGTCTAGAGTAGTAATATGTAAGTGGTACCCAAGTTTTCAGAAGATGTAGTTGATCCTCGTTCTATTCAGACTCCTTTACTCTTGAGTTACTCATCGCTCATTGCCTAAAAAAAAAGTTTTCACAGCTTCACTATGTATTCTGCTTGAACAAAAACCCTCACCCTTTCTTCTCGATTTTTCTGGCTCATGATCCCTTATCCTTTATTTTGTTCAGCAATAAAACTGTCCTACAACCAAACCATCTCTTTTGGAAGAAACCCTTCCTGCCTTGTCTTCTATTCATTCATCCTTAATTGCACGGACGCAATTCTTTTGAGGTAGGTAGATTGTGAGCACCCTAGTTTTTATATAGGGTTATTCTAGTAATTAGTATTTATTTTTATTTAGTATATATATTTTGAACTAATATAAGTTTGGGTGTAAAAATTATCTTGTTAAAGAATTATAAATTTTCCTAGAATTTATCTTATGTTCAAATCTATTTTTAGATATTTTTTAATTTATATATTAATAAAAGAAAATAATTAGTAAAGAAAAGAAAAGAAAAGAAAAATAAATGAAACAAAAGAATAAAAGAGTAAAATAAAAAATATATATACCAAACCAATCCTACCCGACCCGTACACAGAAAACTCCCATCCTCGTACAGGAGCAGACCCGAACCAGCGTAAGTCCCCCTCCTTCTCATACATATATGCATAAAAATATATACATACGTTAGGAACTAAACCCTAACCCTAACTCATAAATCAACACCACCGCCTCCATCACCCGCCAGATCGACCACCAACCGCCACCAACACAACCTACGACCGCCGTCGACGTCAGCACCGCCGCCACCGATCGCCGCGATCCCCCGCACGCAGCAACCGCCTTTTTGTGAGGCCCTCTTCGAGGTATAAGAACGACCTCCTCGCTCAATCTTTTTATGAACTTCTTGACCATATACGTTCACAATATAAAGCACCTCAAATCCCTTCAAGAATATTGATTTAAAGTAGTTTATATTAGGAGAAAGTCAACCCGAAAGTCGGAGAAAAAATTGACTTTGCGACAGTTTCAAAACTGCCCAAACGCACATGTTTCGAGAGCAATAATTCTTTGTAATTCTTTTTCCTGTGTAAAGACAACATACCCGAGTTTTAATCCCTTAAATTACTTTATTTTATTTAGATTTACACTGTGATTAATTTAATGTAAAAATTTGCCAAAAACTTGATTTTGGGAAATCTAAATTTTTCGATACGGGATGCGTCCCGCTAAACGATGCCACTTCTTCACGTACGAATTATACTGAATGGTGCGTAACATAAACACAGACGTATGGATTTCTGCAGAACTTGATTCGGACGTTTGTGTACGCCGGAATCAACGCGTATCCGTTAAAAATACCGTATCGGGGTTTTTTGACACTTTGTCATAACTTTGTGTATGCTTGTCATTTCACAACAAAACTTATGCTATTGGATTCGCAGCATTACGTTGGTCCTGTGACCCAAGATTCGTTCAATTCTGAGAACATTGACGAAATATCGTTTCGTGGGCCCTATGGTTCCGTATGATGGGCGATTTCGTGATTGGTTCATCAAAATCCATTTTTTGTTGTACCGTTGGGTTCATAACATTGTTTTGAACTCGTAGATACTAAGTTTGATAAAATTATAGCAATTTGACTCCGACAAGTTTTCAATGCGAAGTGGGCCACATGTGGACCCCGCTTTGATCTAAAATTGTCAATTTTATCCCTCTGTTCAAATTGGACTTATGGTTAGTCAATCCTAGATATTTTACGTATTTTGAAAATATTAGTTATGTTTGTTTCAGCATCCGGAGGCGTATTTGCAGATTCTACTTTTCTAGTAGTAGTTGACGGAGTTCAGGACCCAGGCAAGTGTACCTTGCCAAACTTGCAGTAGATCCTGTTATATTATCTACTTGTGTTTCTTTATATATATATATATATATATATATATATATATATATATATATATATATATATATATATATATATATATATATATATATATATATATATATATATATATATTGTCAGCAACAGAAGCCCAAGCTCATGGCATTGTTGATCTTTTAGCGGTCGAAAATAAAAATACTAGGAATTCCACGTAAATTCAATTCATGATTCCATTTCCATTTCAAATTCAAACCATAATTTAAATTTTTCGTGATTTGATATTGAATCGAAATAATTCATAATCATAATCATCAGGTTAAGATTGATCTAAACCAAACTATTTATATATTCTTGTGATGTGCATGCTCAACCTAGGACCGTAAGACATTGCTTAGTGTCCGAACACGATTTGGGTGTCGACGCCGTACGCAGTCGAGTGACATCACTTAGAAAGTTGATACCACAATCCCATTTTTCGTGCTTGTTCTACCAGCATGACAAACCATAGGGCACCGAACCTTGATTACATGAGACATAGTTTATCTTGATGTATTTCTTGGAACTCTATTTAGGACTATAGGCTTCATGGAGTTATAGTCATACATATATATATACTTGTTCTTATGACTCATGGTGATAGATAGAGGTCTTGGCCCTGCATGTTACTCTTGATATGTGAGATTACATTTGGTCAGGAGAGACACATGATACTACTGGCTGATTATATATATATATATATATATATATATATATATATATATATATTTATATACAATGTTATTGGAGGTGCTTTAGTCTCTGTATCAGAGCTTGGCATATTTAATGGCCCCATGAGATACTACTTGCTGATATGGGCTCCCCAACGCAGAGCCTGTAGTGGTCTCAGCCTGAGTACAAGTGATGCTCATTTGTATTTTACTTAGCTGGTTATATAGCTTGTCCGGAGGATCTGTTTTTACTTACTGTATTTTATTTGGCTGGAGTATTTATTGTACCTTACTATGTCCCCTGAGGACCTGGATTCAGATTATGATCCAAGTATAGAAGAGAAGGTTTATCCTGAGGTATACGGGATAGGTGATGCTATTGGAGATGTACAGGTTTTAGAGGACGAGGTTATTTCGGAAGACTTCTCTTGAGCACACAGTATTCTCACCATTCATTTATTATGCTTAGTGTTCTTAGATATTTGATCTTATAGTGACTTCTATATATTGTACTTGGAGTTATTTTTCTTTTCATTTTGATGACAGGTTGTTTCCTATGACATTATTTATATTGCTTTGGTTGGACAGATCATTTTATATTATTGTGATTGGACTTGTCTCTTTGTGATTTCGTTACTTATTGTAGATGAGATTAGATATATAAACTGTGACAGGTATTTGTAGACCATTTTAAATATATTACAGCTTAAGTGTACTCTAACTGGTCTATTAAATTGAGTTTGCCCAATGGAGTTGTGTTGGCTATTGCCACGTAGCTAGTCCCTTAGTATTTTAGGACTGGGGGGTGACACTCCCCCCATATTACATCTTGGACTAATTACCTCTTTCCGGTTGATGACTCGGGTTGGCGTTCTGAGGCCCCAGTCTCAGAGGAAAGTTAGCGAGTTAGCCTGCAACTGTCTGAGATCTTCTAAAATTGATGACGGCTTTGGTGGTCCTGATGACTCCTTCAGCTATTTTTACCAAGATACCCAACTATTATCTGAGAAGGCCATGCTGGCTGGATTCTTGATAATATGGTTGCAGAATTGCGTATCCCGGGGGGCTCAAGGATGATCGAAAAAGTCAACCAAAACCTCATTCTTTCGGTGGTGAAGTTAGTCTTCGGTAGCCAGCTTGCTTTACTTCCCGCGATAGTTTACAGCATCCATCACGGGCTTCGTAGTTTCGTAGAGAAGGTGATAGACCATGGAGGTTTCAGAGATTTCAACCAGGTCGAGAAGCCCTACCATTACTTAATGGCTGGTTGTTGATGTATTGCCTTCCCCTGATGACCTCAAGATTGAAAGGAACCACGACGGACGAAGATGCTTTTATTCTTCGGTATGGTGGGATGCCTTGGGTCTACAATAAGGTTCCCTAATGCCAGCATGCTCTCGCCTTTTTGGATAATTATTCTTTCTTTGTCTCAGTTCCCAAGTTCGTGGACGACGAGGTCAACAGAGTAAAGCATGGCGGTGGTGCTAGCAACCAGGCCTTGTCACCAAGGACTTTTACTAATTTTTTTCCATCCAACCTTCGTATCTAGGGTATCGGAACGAAACCTCATTTTCTTGGAACCCTACCTAGCTCGTAGGATTGCTCGCCAATTCGGATACAGCCAGTTTACGCTTGGCAACCCAAGCCCCTGTCTAGGCTTTGAAGGTAGCGTTCGTGATGGCTCTCAAGCCTGAAACTATTATGTTGCAGTTGTCACCAGAGTCTCTTTTATATTTCCTTATACTAGCACTCCCCCGTAAATTCTCTACGCATCAGCTAATTTTTATGTGTTTGTAAACGCACATCCGCTAGGTTTCGATCGTTGGACTAGTTTCATTAAGGGCACTAATCTAATGCCCTCAGGTAGCAAGTCCCAGAAAGGTCCGGAGAGAGGCAAAGGATGCCTCGTATCCCCGCCTGCCGGCCCTGAGTCAACAACAGGGGAGGAGAACATTCTGATGACCCACTGCCCCTGGTGACTTATCCGCTGAAGTGCCAAGCCTCTTCGGTGAGGATCCCCCCGCCTTCTAAGAAGGGAAGACATGAATCGACTGTAGCTACGGGATCCGGGTCAAGAAAGAGGCTTGCCAGTCTAGCTTTTTTGAGAGCTGCGGGGAAGAGGAAGAAAGGTAGTGCCCCTTGCACTGGTGGTTTACCTACACGATCCTCTTCTTGAGGCTGAGACAGTGTCCCTAAAATGTCTTAGATTTTTTACTGTGTCTTCCCCTTACGATAATCTTCTCCCTGGTTTATCTGGGTTTAGGCAGAAACTGGGAGCAGGAGTGATAAGGCTTCCCCAATAAGCTGTTGCCTCATAGGTTTTATATAGGGAGGAGGAGACAACGTCATCCTCAACCGATCCTGGCGTTACTATTGAGGAGCTTATTATCAAGGCAACGGGAGGATCCGGTATAAGCTGGATGTCTGAGGAGCCCGATACTTTTTTTTGACATCTCGGTGGATGATCTGGATCCCATAGGGAGAGCTCTAATTGCCTTGAATGATCCACAAGTTTTATTGCATACTCTGGGTATGTTGCTTCGTACTTTCTCAAAGGATGAGATTTTTCGTCTTCAGTTCACCATTCTCTGGGTGAGGTTAATCACTGGTTGTTTTGGTCATACAAGCCCTGCCACTCTCTTGAAGACGGTGAACGTGGCTACCGAGGAAGGCATAGAGGAAGAAAAAGATGGAGGCTTCCTCGGAAGAGGCTTGTGTCCCTCCCTCGCTCTTCTAGGGGTGAAGAACACCCTGTGGGGCCTCCTCCGGGGACTAGTATTGAGAAGGGTCCTACTGTCGTCGATCCCTCTGGAGTGGTGGTTTTCCCTCCATCTTTTGTTATCTAACAGTCTGCTGCTGGGGTCTTCTTGGACGCTGACGCTATGTGCCGTCCCGAGGAGCCTATTCCCTGTGTTTTCAAAACAGCGGCAGTTGTGCCGTCCTTTGAGGCCACCGCTGTACAATCTGATGTTGGAACACAAGCAAGTGCTGAACCTATGGGGCATCATGGCACTCCGGTCCCAGGTCGTAGTTCCATCCCGCTCGCTATCACCAGGCTTTCTTCGGTCCAGTCACTTCTTGCAGCTGAGAGAGACTTGGACGCAAACAAGGCAGCCAGTCGCTCTTCGGCCACTTCTTTGCCTCTTGGACTGACGGTCGTCATCGTACCACCTACTGAGCCTGCAGTTACTTTTTCTGTCCTACCACCTTTGACTCCAGCTATCCTGGAGGAGATCGACGAGACTGTACGAATCTCCATACAGAGCTTTTACACGTTTCTAAAATAAGGGATTTATAGCGTGCTGGAGAAGTGTAGGTCCTTTGCCTGGACTTAACATTTTGCCAAGGGCCAGGTCAACTCACTGAGACTCCTTCCTACCTTTGAACAGACAGCTGACCTTCTGGACCAAAAGCTGATCGACGTAGAGTAGTGTCTGATCGAACTGTAGTGGTATCAGCGAGCGAATATGCGGAGATTTGTATCCCATGAGTGTGGTCAGCTTCTCGAGGCTTTAGAGACAGAGAAAAATATCTATGTGTCATCCAGGGAAGGCTTGCAGCGTGACCTCCTGGGTTTGTAGCAAGAACGCGATAGGCTAAATGGACTCGGGGAGGAATGCCTTGCGAGATAGAACGTCCTATCCCACAAGGTAGCTGAGGTAACTGAGAAGATTAGGAAGCTCCAGGTCAAACATGATACATTAGGGAATAACCTCAGGGAAGCCAAACAAGGGGAGGAAGCCATGCGCTCCCTGTCAAGCAGTGGCCAGAAATTATGATGCCATTGAAGTTACCTTACAGAAACTGGATGACAAACACGAGGCTTACGCTCGATATCAAGACCTCGAGGTTATTGATAGAGAGGTCGAGCGCCAGGCCAGAGCGCGGGTGGATCAGAACATCGTCCGGCTTCGTAGGCGAATTAAAGAGTTGTGTTCTGATGTAAAGCACTACTAACTTATCCTGCTTTCCCTTTTTCTTTTTCTTTCCTTTGTTCTTTGCTTGATTTTTGATGGAGGTATTAGTAAACCCTCAAAATGTAGTTTGCTTGCTGTTTCCTTTATGCAAAAGAAATAAAAACTTATGTTCTTGTTGCAACTATGTGTGAGCCTTGGATATTATATTAGAGAAAATATGGACGTAATACAACATCGTAGCTTGCTAAGTACGTCCCATTGGGGGATCTTTGGTGGACCTATTAGTTCCTGTGCACCTAAGTACAAGTAATAGGCTCAAAATAGAACCCTATCAGAGGTGATATGGACGTGATAGGTTTTATAGGCTTATCATCGCTAGTGTACCTAAAGTTTAGTATGGATGATAATTTTGGATGACGACTGATATCAGAGGTATTATAGACGTGATAATCGATAGTCAAAATAGGAAGGTTTTCTCAGAGGTAAATGCATACATGGCAAACCCTATTTGGGACTTTACTCCAGAGGTAGTATGGATGTGGACTAGTGCCTAAAGGAACTAGTTTTTCAGTGGTCCATGCCAGAGTGTACAAATGGACCTGAGGACCGCCCTACTAGGGAACTCTTGAGAATCCTTTATCTGTTGAATATTCAGGACTCCTGAATACAAATAATAGATTTTAACATAAATTATATGGGACGAACGAAGCGAATGTAAACATTGTACATCTTAATTATTCTGTTGGGGATATGTGAAATACTAGGCTAGTTTATACATGGTACTTTTTAGGACTTGCCATTGATCATCATCATGAGCAAGTCTCCATTCAGTTTTGTGAGCCGGTAAGAACCATTGGAATATACGGATTGTACGAAGAAAGGTCCTTCCCATTTGGCTTAGAATTTTTCGACTGTCTTGTGCGTCATAACCATCGGTCTTCTTACGGCTATGACGAGGTCACCTACTTGGAATATTCTTTGCTTGACCCATTTGTTGAAGGCTCCCAAGAGACGTGCTCGGTATAACTCAATGCACTGTTGAGCTAAGAGAAAATTCTCATCGAGTGCTTCCAATTATTGTAGCCATCGACGATGGTTATCATCATCTGTCAACTGGTTGAAGAGGGCCACCCGGAGTGAGGGCATCTGGACCTCAAGAGGGAGCATGCCTCACTTCCGTAGACTAGAGAAAATGGTGTACTACCAGTCGGTGTTCGGACCGTTGAACGATAGGCCCAGAGACATTCGTCCAGCTTCTTATTCCAGTCATGCTTGTTAGATGACATAAACTTCTTGGGTAGCTTTATGATGGTCTTATTAAATGCTTATGCCAACCAATTTGCTGCTGGATTATAGGTAGTATATGCTATATTCTGAATTCAATTTTTATCAAAAAATTGATAGAAAGAATGGCTTGCAAACTATGGACCATTGTTGTGGATAATCCTCCTAGGTAGTCCGATTAGGTAGATTATGTGGTGTTTGACGAAACTGATTATTTTTGATGTTTTTACCTCGGCTAGCGGCATAGCTTCCGTCTACTTGGAAATGTAGTCAGTTATGGCAAGAATATACTTGTGCCATTTTGATGATGGTAGGCTAATCGGTCCAATGATGTCCATTCTCCCATGCTTCAAACATCCATGATGCCACAGTCGGGTGCAAGAATATTGAGGGCTGGTGGATAAAGTCTGCATGGATATGGCACATCCGGCACTTTCTTGCATAGTTGACAGAATCCGATGTCATTGTCGACCAATAATAACCCGTTCGTCGTAGACGATCCTGTAGCTTTGGACCGGGTTAATGGGCACCGCAAACACCATCGTAAGCTTCACGGAGTGCTTGCTTTGCTTTTGTAGTTGATAAATATTGTAGTAGAAGCCCGTCATAGGAATGATGATACAATATTTTGGTAGCTGTTTCGTAATAGAACCGAAGGAAACGTCTCCTAATGAAGGTGGCTTCCTTTGGATTTTTGGGGAGAATTCCAAAGACTGCGTAGTCTATGAACCGGAGTCTCCTATCATGGATGTTGATATATGTCTCTACCGAATGGCTCAGACACATGCCGAAGTTATTTTTTGGTAGAACAGTTCTTGACCGACCACGGTGATTAGTTGATGAATATTGACTGGGACTACCAAAGCGGTTGTGAGGTCGGTCATGACGTCAGCCTCAATATTTTATAGTCAGAGCACGTGTTCTATGAAGAACCCTTCGAAGGTAGAGATTTTACTAAGTACGTCTTGGTAGAAAGGGATTAAATCCTCGTGCTGGACTTCGTACTCGCCTCAGACCTGACTGACTATTAGTTTGGAGTCGTTGTAGGCCTCTAAGTAGTCTACTCTTACTTGTTTAGAGAGTTTGAGTCCAATAATGAGAGCATTGTACTCTGCCACGTTGTTGAAGCACTGCTCTGTAAGAGAGTAAGCGTAGTGAATAACCAGGTCATCGGGGGATATTAACACTATCACGACTCCAGCGATGATACTACCTTTGGGCCTAGTTCTTGAAGCACAATATTAACCAAATGGCCTCTCCCGTTGTTATGTTGGAGTCCAAAACTTCGTCTGGGATCTCATCATACAGCTTCAAGATTTTTGGTACCGGATGAGCGGCTAGGAAGTCAGCCAATGCTTGGTCCTTGACTGCCTTCTGCGAGACAAACACCATGTCGTATGGTAACAATAGTATTGCCTATATGGCCAAGCGAGATTTGAGTGACCTGGGCTTAGTCATGAGGACCCTTAGAGGGTTAACTCGAAAGATCACATGTATTATTTTTCCAGCCACATAATGTCGAGTTTTCTGAATAGCAAAGAACAGAGCTAGAAATTATATTTCAATGTGGTTGTACCTATGCTCCACCCTACCATCATTCTGCTGAGGTAATAAATATTCTGCTCATGGCCTGTATCACTTTTCTGGGCAAGTAGAGCACCGAAATAGTGATCGATTGCACGTACATAAAGAAAGAAGGGTCTTCCCACAACTGGGGCCACCAACGCTGGAGGGTTCGAGAGATACTTCTTGATATCGTCAAACGCTTGCTGGCATTCTTTCATCCAAAGAAAGGATACTTCCTTCTTCATGAGCTGAGTGAATGGCTGGCAACATCTAGAGAGATTTGATATGAATCTCCTGATGTATGCCAATCTCCCTTGGAGGCCACAAAGTTCTCTGAGGTTCTTTGGCGGATGTATTTCAAGGATTGCTTTAGTCTTGTCAGGGTCTATGTGGATAGCTTCAAAGTTATGACAAAACCCAAGAACTTGATGCTGGAGACTCCTAGAAAAGATGTTTTGGGTTCATCTTGAGCTGGTGTGCACGCATCAGATCAAATACTGTCTTCAGATCATGTAGATGGTCATCTTGGAAGCAACTTTTGGCGGTGATGTCATTAACATAACACTCGACTGTTTTGCATAAATGTTCGCGAAAGATGGTGCTCATAGCTCACAATCATCTTACACCTGCATTCTTCAGACCAAAGGGCATGACTATGTAGCAATATACCCCTATCGCCATTCGAAATGACTTTTGCTTCTCGTCATATGAAAATATCTTGATTTGGTTGTAGCCTGAGAATTCATCTACGAAGGACATACACTCGAAGCCACAAGTGTTGTCGATCATTATATCTATGATCAGGAGAGGAAACTCGTCCTTTGGGCATGTCGTATTAGATCACGAAAATCTATGCAGATTTGGATCTTTTCGTTCTTCTCGACGGCATGCATGATGTTGGCTACCCAATCCGAATATTGCTTCTTGTGAATAAAATTGCTTATTATCAACTTGTTCACTTCAGCTTCGATAGCGTTCATGATATCCGGACGAAATCGTCATTGTTGCTGCTTCACTGGCTTAGCATTTGACAAGACGTTGAGTTTATGGACCATGATCTAGGGGTCCAAACCTGGCATATCTTTATAGCTCTAAGCAAAGACATCGATATACTCCCTTATGAGCTGTAGCAGGGATTCTCGATCTTCGCTGGATAGACTTTCTAGTGAAGATAGGTTTAAAGGAGGATTCATTACCCAGATTGACTTATACGACTTCGCTCTCAATGGAATATTCTCGTTGTTCGAAACGTAACTTCCATTGTGAATCTAGGTGCATGGCCCATGGTTCTACTTCAAAGAGTTTAGGTGGCTGGTTGTCGTCTTGCTTTAGGTGAGCGGACACCATGTTGATAGACAGTGTTTGTCCGAGCATGCTTTCGATAATTGTGTTAGAATTCTAGGCGGAGGATTTTGAACAGTGGGAATGCAATTCATCTTCCTCTTCTGAACCTTCGGGAGTTACTTGTGTTGTAAAATACCCCAGGCCGTGATGAGTTCGCTGGTACTAGACTTAGGACTTTACCATAAGGGTGAGAAGGCACAAAGGCAGACTCCGGGGGGATGATGTTGAGAGATGAACCGGGGTCGATGTGCATCCGGTCCACTTTGATGGTGCCGATATACCCTGTATAGTATAGAAGGCGATTATGCATGTTATTCTAAAATAACATATCATGTTGCGAGAATGTGATGTTGGGTATTGTCTCTGTCACATTATTGAAATGGAGGCATGCAACGAGATTATCGGTCGGAGGCTTGACCTGGGCCAGGTAGGTGTCGGCGTTCTGAAATGCCTCACTTAGAGCATCACGGGTCTCTTTGGAGAGACGGTGGAGCTCAAAGAGTGATAATTTTATCGGAGTATTGGTAAGCTGTGTGAATATGTCGAAGTTGTAGGGCTTCTCCAGCCCTTGAACTTGTCCTTCCATAAAGGTTTGTCGAAGCGAGTCTTTTTCTGCTTCTGTTTGTCTGCTGGAGAAGGCTGTGATGAACCTGATTTGGACACAGCAGGTGCCATAGTTGGAGGAAAAATGTCTTCAGGAGAATTATAGTTACACTGGTAAGCTAGGCCCGACCTTGTTGCCACTGCTATAGCTTCCTTGTTGGAAGGATAAATCATGTGGCAAGCCTTGGATTTATTTTCTTTGTACTTTGTGGCAGAAGGGGTTGCCTGCTGCACCACATCCTGAGCAAGATCTGGGTGAACCTATATGACCTCTCCCCGTGGTGCGTTAAGAGGTACCAGTCTGGCTGCTTGGTTGCGAGCTAGAGGGAGATTTACAACCTCCATTATTTCCCTCGAGATCAGGATAACATCATCTTGGGCCTCCATTATTAGAAAATCACCAAACTGGAGAGATACCTAGTTGGCAGCAACTGTCTTGTCATCAAAGTCCAAGGTGAGGGCCTAGGAATCGAACAGGCACTGGATGTATCATTTTAACACGTAGCAATCTCGTGTTGGATAGTGGACATACTAGTAGTAATGGCAGTATTTAGGGTCATCGACCCTGTCTGCCTCATCATGGCATTTGATCTCAGGAAGTCTGAGCTTATTACCTTGCATCAGTACGTCAAAAATTGCCATGATGTCATCATCGTTGAAAGAGTAAGTTTTTCTCGGTTTTGGAGCTTCTGCTGGCTTCTGATCCAACGTGGAGGTTTTTTTGGATACATTGACGGTAAGGGCCTGCTTTCCTTTACCGTCACGACCACCATTGTCGTTGTTGTTGTTGTTGTTGTTGTTGTTGTTGTTATTGTTATTGTTGTTGTAAGAACGCTTTCCCCTATCATTAGTGATGGGGATCCGTATTTTCAGTAGTCGGGCATCCTTCGCATTCTTCTCAGCAGTGACAACACTTATGATGAATGTCGTCTAGTGTTTGAACTGAGTGGTGCATGTCCAGAGTCTTATTGATGGAAGTAGATTTCTCCGGCACGTGTCCATTAGCATAGACTCATGATTGCCGGGAGGTAGTTTTAGCGTAGCTTACCTGTATCGTTCTATCTATTCCTGTACATGCTCTTTTTCTCTCTGAGTGATGTCCATCAGAGAGGACATCGTCATGTCAGTTTCTCCGTCATAGAATCGGACAAGGAAGAGACTTTTAAGATCTTCGAATGACGAGATACAATTATCTTGGAGACTACAAAACAAGTCCAAGGCTACTCCGAAAAATATCCTGATGAAGAGCTTGGTGAGAAGAGCGTTGTGCACTACTAGAGTTAGTCAAATTAGCGACGTTTGCAAACGTCGCTAAATGACATAAAAACGTCGTTAAAAAGATTTAGCGACGTAATTAGCAACGTTTCAGTGTGTCTAAGAGAATGTCCGTAAATATAGGAGGAGGGTGGAGGCCCAAAGCAAGCACAAATGTGGAGATTCGAGGTGCTCGTCCATAAGAAAATTTAAGAGAAAGTTCGTGCTTTGCTCTTAGGGTTCTTCTCCATACAAGACAGAAGGATGAAGAGATATAATCGAGGAGTCGTCAACTTCGGTTAGGAAAATTGCTACGGGTTTGTGAGTGATTTCAATTGTAATATTTGTCGTTCCTTCTTTAGTGTGGTGAGGGGGTTGAATATATTAGGGCAAAAGGTTCAACATTATTTTTTGTCAATCTTTGTAATTTCACCTGAGTTATAAATATTAGAATTTGTCCAGGTTATGTAGTCACCGTCATATACTTATCTTCATCTGTGTTTGGTGTTCGTAGATTGGTTGATTATCTCAGGTGGGTTGACAAACGCTAATGCGATGCGCCCAACACCATAGTCCTAATTTAAAATTAAACCATTTTTAGTATGTTTTATATTACTGAACTTACTGTGTTAACACCTTTTTGATGGTGTTCATTGGTCCAGGCCCACAAGCCAAGAACCAATCAAAATGATTATATAGATAAGACTGACATTCAAAAAAAATCACTGACGATTACCCGAGCGGGATCTTATATATGTCTAGCAGTTATTCGGTATTACACCCACTAATTTGTTCTACTCTTTATAAGTAGTCTTCAAAGACTCAAAATGAGTCGTCTCAACCGTATGTATATCCTCACGTAATTAAAAATTTTAAAACTAAATTCTAATTAGTTTTTTAACTATATAGTTATTATCTGACTATAGTCAAACATTACGTGGTTATAGACAAATATATATTTTACAATAGTTTTTCTATTCAACCTAAAGTCTAAATAGATTAAAATTTGTTTTTTCCGGTTTCCTTATTTTGCACCGGAATAATCTGATTTTCTTCTTTAAGGAAAAAAAAAAAAATCCGAATTTTGAACTAAAATTCGATTACCAGGTTAACTGTGGCTGACCGGCTTACCAGGTAGGAGAGGGAGAATTGGATTCCTGAACCAGAGCCATCCAAAACGTCATTCGCCAAAACTCAAATCTTTGACAAGGACGCACCGTCCCATACCTAGTCTAAGCAAAAGGACATTCCTAGATAATTCTATACAACTCCGAGCCAGTCATATCATGCAAAAGTTATATATATCTTAATGTTATGTCACGTAGTTTAGCATGTATCAAGCACGTGAGATTTTTGCAATGACAAGTAAGTGGCATCATTCATTCATTATTTAGCCCGGCCAATTATCTTCTTCTTCACGTTCTTTCTTTTGCATTGGACTGGAGTGACCTACTTCTTGTGAGAAAATAATAATAGAGCAAGCAAGCCAATAGACCACCCTACGACTGTCTATACAATTCAGTGCATTTTCAATTCCTGCAGCATTAATGGACATTGCTAACCTACGTCAATGCATTTTAAATTCTTTGAGAGTCAACTTAGTTAGCTGGGACAGGATGGCGAGAGAGGAATTTGTCTCTCCATCATGTCAGTACTCACATAGACGTTATTTTGTATATATTTGTATGTCTACATTACATGTCTCCATTAGACTAGAACATTTTTTTCTTAATTATTTGTTCATAAGAGGCCCCAAGGGGTATAATGGACATTACATAGTAACTTGAGTAAGGGGCAAGGGGGGCGGCCATTATAAAGTGGGAAAAAAAATTTCTCTCTCCTCTTTTCATTTCAAAACTAGATCTAGAATTTCTCTCAACCAAATTTCTTCATTCCTACATCAATTTCCTACCAAATTTTATCTCAAATCACCATTGGAGGCTAGTAGAGTAAGAATCTAGAAGGAGAAAGTAAGGATCTACAAAGAGGAGCAAAGATCTACAAGTTGGAGGCCAATTTTATCAAATTTAGAGGTTGCATTGGGAATCCATCTCCCAATAGGTACAATTCAGTTTTTTTTCTCTTTAATTAGGTTCTAAATCTGAGTTTTAACCATGAAAAATTATCCCATATGCAAAGGGTACCCATAGGAATTGGAATTGAGTTCGTAGGAGGCCTATGGAGAAAGTTATGGTACTTTTTGTGTCAATTTTTGGAGAATTTCGAGATTGACACTTGTTGTGTTGTCAATTGGTCATATAGATCAATTTGACATGTGTTTGGTTGTTTGTGTCTAGTGTCGTATCCACAATTGGATAGGTATAGGCCGTATCCCAACAAATTGGTTATACGTGTTGATTTGGGAGTTTTTCCTCCGACACGGGACTATGTGCATGTAATATTTTGACACGGACACATAGATGTGTATTTTACTCTTCGTATTGTTCATATATAATAATATAGATTTGCTCGTGTCCTTCGGGGTACGTTTGATTGTGTGGTGGACTCGTATCGCAAGCGTATCATAGATCTAGTGTGATACGGGTGCGATACACTCCACGTATTTGTTGTGTTGCATTTCTAGATCCAATTTCTATTGTTCTTAGCTATTAGTATCATATGTATTTATATATATGTATATATAATGTTATTATAAATGTGTACTTAAGAATGTGTATATATATATACATATATAGTGTGGTTATATATATACATAGGTAGTTATGTATCCATAAGTTGTTATGTTATGTATCTATATATATATATATATATATATATTGAGATGTATATTGAGATATGTAGCTATGTGTGTATAGTTATGATATATATGTATAGTTATATATAGTGTTAGTGTATACGTTGAATATATCTATATAGAAGTTTATATACTTGGTTACTTATATATATAATTGCTAAGTATATATCTATATCTATATATATATATATATATATATATATATATATATAGGTGTACCTACATATAGGTATTTATTAAGTGTAGTAGAGATGTTTGTGTGTGTGTTGTGTGTTTATGTGTGTGTTGTATGCTTGTGTGTGTGTCCGGCACAAAGGGAGAGAAAAAGTTCAGCAAGGGGGTCGGGAACCTCAGTGCACAGCAACTTGGAGAATGCAGCAGCAACAACAGCTACTTGGAGAAGCAGCAGCAGCAACATCAACTTGGAGAAGCGGGGTAGCAGCAGCAGCAGCAACTTGGAGTAGCAGTAGCAGCATCAACTTGGAGAAGCAGCTGTAGCAGCAGCAACTTGGACATGCTGTAGCAGCAACAACTTGGAGAAGCAGGGGTAGCCTCAAGTTACAGAGTTAGGTAGTATAGTTAGTTAGTTAAGTGATAGCTAGTTCTAGTAATTAGTCATGTCTATGCTGCAAAACTGGTAAGGGACCAAGTCCTCAGAGGGACGTAACAAGGTACAAGAAATAAGATGCCAAAAGTAAAATAGTATAATGCGAAATACTCAAGGGTAAACTACTGTAACCGTCTAAATAATATGCACGTAAGAACATCACTCATACTCAGTCTGAAACCACTACAGGCTCTATGTCGGAGGGCCTATAGCAACAAGTAATATCCCGTAGGACCAATAAATGTGCCAAAGATCTGAGATAGAGTCTAAGGCACCTCAAGTAATATAGTATATATATATACATAATCAGCCTGTAGTATGGTGTGTCTCTCCCCACCCAATGTAACCTCATGTCTCATGTCCATAACACGCAAGATCATGACCTCTAGCTAGTACAACGAGTTATAATGATATCTATATAATATTCAAGTCTCATATCACGAATCCTGTAAGCCTATACAGAAATCACCATGAATAACTCAAGAAAGATTCTGTCACATAAAATAGTGTCAAGCGTTCTACGGTATGACGTACTTGGTAAAGTAAGCATATCTCTAAGTGATGTTACTCGACTCTGCGTACGGCGTCGACAATTGAATCTTGTTCGGACGCTAAGCAACGTCTCACGGTCCTAGGTTGAGTAGGCACATCACAAGAATATATATATATATATATATATATATATATATATATATATATAAAGAGAAACACAAGCAGATAATATAAAATGATCCACTATAAGTTGGCAAGGTACACTTGCCTGAATTCTGGATATAACGAGGTCCAAGTAGCGAGCTTAATATGTCAACTAATCCAGAAAAGGTGGATTCCATACGAACGTGTCTGGATGCTGCAACAGACATCACCAACATTTCCAAAATATAAGAAATAGCTAGAATTGACTACCCAAAAGTCTGATTTGGACATAGGGTCTAAACTGCAGTTTCGGGTCAAAATGGGGTGCACAAGTAGCCCATTTCGCACCGAAAATCATACTGGAGATAAAGTTCTCCAAATTTAGCAAACTTAGTGTCTACGAGTCCAGAACGATGATACGACATCAACGGAATGTCCAGAATTAGAATCCGATAAACGTCCGTCAAGTAGAACCGTAGGGCCCGTGAAACGGTGTTTCGTCAACCTTCTCAGAATCGAACCAAACTTGGGTCACAGGACCTATATAAGGATGTGAATCTGATGGCACAAGTTTCGTTGCGAAATGCCAAGCACACACGAACCTATGACAAGGTGTCAGAATAGACCGATACGATATTTTTAAACGGATATGCGTTAATTCCGACGTGCACACACGTCCAAATTAAGTTTTGCAAAAGCCCACACGTCCGTGTTGACAATACGCGCCTTTCGGTAAAATCTCCAGGAGACAAAGTCGCCTAGTTGGCGGGACACACCCCGTATCAAAAAAATTTGGGTTTTTAAAACCAAGTTTTGGTCAATTTCAATATTGAATAATCAACAGTATAAAATAGAATAAATTAAACTAATTAAAGAGATGGAATCTTGGTTATGTTGTCTAAAATATCATTCATGTAGATTTTTCAAATCATTGATAATTTAGGAACAAACTGAACGCAAATATGGGTATTTGGACCGTTCTTAAGTATTATTTTTCACCAGTTTTTCTCCAACTTTTGATCTGGTTTACGCATGATTTACAACAGAAATAAATATTCTATTTAAAGAGATTTATAATCGATTATTTTATGAATCAAAAGGAACAGACAAATCGCAAATCGGATGAACGAATGAGGAGAGAACAAACCTGAAATAGGGTGGTCCAGTCACCTGCTGTTGCATGTCCGCGCGCGCGATTGGTGCGATGTCGCTCCGGCTGTACTGCCGTCAAGGCCAGGGTGGTCGTCGAGTGGCCGGGGGTCGTCGGTGAGTGGTGGTGGTGACATTGTAGGTATCAGTGGCATTTATAGATGGAGAGAAGGGGAATTACAGGTGTCACGCCCCAGTCCTAAAATATCGAGGGACTTGACATGTGGCAATGGCCAGCAGCACACACCGATGGACAACCCAATTTAATGGACCCATCAGGGTGTACTTAAGCTGTAATACAACAATAAGGGTCTAATGTACTAATCTCATCCACAGAAATGAATACATCCATATCAGAATCATAATGCAATATCAAGTCTCAATAAAGTAAATCGGGGAACAACCCGATAATGAGTCTGATACAATAGTCAAGATACAAGAATAAAGATAACAACAGCAAATACTGAGTATGGATAAAGCATATACTTAGGAGAAATCCTCAGCAATCACCCCATTCTCGGTTTCTGGTGTTGCTCCAATGTATGCACCTGCTTCTGTTCCTGCTTCTGCTAATGCTCCTGAGCTGTACACCTCGGGATAGATCTCCTCTGCTAAACCTAGGGACATAATCCTGATCCTGGTCCTCAGGGGACATAGCAAGGTATAAGAATAACTCAAGCCAAAATAAATGCAGTACAATAATAAATGAAACAATAGGATAAACTATGTAACCAGCTAAGTGATATGCATGATGAGAGCATCACTAGAACTCAGGCTGAGACCACTACAAGCTCGGTGTCTGGGAGCCGGTAGCAGTGATATCATGTAGTTGTCTAGCTCGGAGAGAGACTATGACGCCGTCATAATATAATCAACCTGTAGCCTGTGTGTCTCTCCCCACCCAATATAATCACACGTCTCATCTCCACGACGTCTCATGTCCATGTCACGCAAGATCTTGACCTCTAACTGATGCAACAAGTCATAATGATAGCTAAGCATATGTAATATCTATGACACAAGTCCTGTAGCCTATACAGAATCACCATGAGTATACGTACCCGATATACACATATTATACATGTATAGCTTGGTTATTGTTTAATTGCTTACATCTAGCTTTATGCCATTCATGCATCGTGTAGGTTATTTTTGCAAGTTTCTCCTTAGTTGCATGCTTTGAACCATTGGTCCCTTGGTTTTTTTGCGAATGGATGTGATGAACCCGGGAGAGGTCATGGATTATGATCCAAGCCCTACCATCAACCCTTTGCCTACATAAGCAAATATTTCTCTTTCCTTCAATTTTTCTTTCCTTTTATTTCTCTTTCCTTCTTCACTTCTTTTGTCTTCATCGAGAGCAGCCGGGCTTGGCCTTGGTCATGGGTAACCTTGGTAGTATTAGGCTAAAACTTGACCGTAAGCAAGTACATCTTGGCAACCGAAGGAACAACCATGGATCTTGTTTCGATTCTTAGTATAACTTGTTTAATTACATGATAGGTTTCCTTTGCTAATTACTTAGAAGTTGTCTTCATGATAATTTTGATTTTCTTGTATTGTTGATCATGGAGCCCGAGAACAGCAAATCGGAGAATACAAAGTTGGCCTGAGAATGTATACAAAAGTACGCAGGGAACCTTGTCGCGTAAGCGAAGTTCCAGTGAGCGCAATTGTGTGTGTTTCACAAATTCCTTAGAAAGTTCTCCAAGATATGTTAAGTACTCTGGACGCACTTTTTTACTCCTATGTACGTTTTGTACTATGGTAATTTCTTCAAAAGTACGCAAATCCTACTTGGTGCACTTTTGAATGGGTCTGCAAGTCATTAAGAATATACGCCACAACTTAAAAGCCAAGTTGGCGCACTTTGCAGACATTGTAGAGTTGGTGCACTTTGGAAAATTTTCCTTACCGGCATACTTTGTCCCTTCTGGAGAGCCTGCCTGGAGTTGTTGATGTATGTTGCTTTGTCATGCGGGCATTGGTGCCAGGTACTTATATTATTTATACCGAAGTTATGGTTATTTATTCATATTATTTATTCACCTGCTAATATAGCCTAGTTTTATAGACTCATATTCCTTTCTCGAGTCTATTCGAGTTTGTGTGTTACTAGGCGACCGACTTTAGCACATATAGCTCATTCATGTTGTATTTTGTTCATTGTGGATTGAGGCTTAGATATTTATATTTACTTGATTATTTAGATAGTGACTATTGTAATATAGCTTATATGTATTCGAGTTGGACCAGAGTCCGGTCGAATACGTAGCTGGCATGTTACGTATTTACAGTCCTACGTATTTTAGAACTGGGACGTTATAGCGTCAATTTCAACAAAAACTCGGACATATGATAACAGTTTCCTCCGTTCTGTAGGAGTATCCGTTTTTATGGGTTTACCCACCATACTAGCCATCTTCATTATCGATGGAACATTCCAAAGTTGTGGCGACAACCAAGGCAGCCGAATACATACGAGTACCGTTGTTAGCCTATCTTTCTCAAAAATTGATTCCGGCAACCAACGTTTAGTATAACCAATCGCCCTTCAAAGGCCCATGGACCTCCCCCATAATTCTCTCTAAATCTTCTACTAGCAAGAAATTTATAATATAGAAACCATTCTCACGTGAAAAAATCTCCATAGAATCCTTTGGTCTCCAGACACGAAGTGCATAATGCCTTTAACTGACCATAGAATGGTTTATTGCCCATGACGTATAAAATAAGGGTATTTTTCCGGTATTTCTTCAATGTCTTCACTTCCACTACCCTCTCTCTCTCTCTCTCTCTCTCTCTCTCTCTCAGAGAGGGGGAATGTGTTATATCAATAAATAAATGGCATATATATATATATATATATAGAGAGAGAGAGAGAGAGAGAGAGAGAGATAGATAGAGATAGAGAGAGGGGGGTGGGGGAATATGTTATATTAATAAATAAATGGCCTAATATATATATATATATATATATATATATATATAGAGAGAGAGAGAGAGAGAGAGAGAGGAGAGGAGAGGAGGGGGGGGGGGGGGGGGGGGGGGGTGGGGGGATATTTTATATTAATAAATAAATGGCCTAACATGGGAGACATGCCCATGATGAGGATTAGGAATGAGATCCATCCATTAATTATGACTAATGAACATTGCAATTGCACTTTATTGTGTGTTAGGGGACGGGGGTTCCCACTGCCACTATGAATTATTATTTCATAAAGCAGAGGGAATACATTTACAGGCTCTATCGTGATGGTTAAGAGATGGCAAATCATATGAAGCCTTTTTGTCTGTATTTTATAATCAATTTCAATATAAAGAAATGTGAAATGTAGCGAGGAAGAACCTTCCGTTCATTATTCTTTATGTACCATTATATATCATTACAAGCATATGTGACCGTGATGATATTATAACTGGAGAACCACATTCATGGCAGAGGTATTCAACGGAAAAAGAACAATGGCCATAGTCATAGGTGGCCTTGGTAGTCGCCTTTTTCCCTTTCTTTTAGGAAGGTACACATGAAACGTGCAAATGTAGCAATGTTACTTGGAGACTATATTGTAAACGTACAAATACATATTCTATTGGCAAAACTTAGTTCTGTTTTAGAGTAATGCTATTCATCAAAATGTGTATTGGGCCGGCCCGGTCCGACCTGAGGTCCGGTTTGACCGATTTTGATCGGGTTCGGGTCGTTCCGGACCCAACCCGGTGGACAGAGCGGGACAAGCCGGTCAGGCCTGGTCGGATTGGCACCCGACTCAGCCCGAGCCCGTGACCCCATCCGCGGTGGTCCGGGCCGAACTAGTCTGGGTCCGGGCCAGTTCACGGTCGGACCGGGGAGACACGATTATTTTAATTTCTTATTTTTTTTACATTTAGTTATATATATTTTATATATAATCTATATGATATAACTTATATGTTAATAAATTCAAGTTAAAATTTATAGGTTTTTTGTTACTTAGTTAATTTTGTATAATTTGAAATTTATAAGTTATTTGTTATAATTTTTTTTATAGTTTATTTAAAAATTTATATAAACATTATGTAAGAAAATTTTATTTGATTTCTTTATATCAATATTTATATAACTTTAAGTATAAGTTAAAATCTAAATATTTAGAAGTTGAATTTTTTTTCAAAATGTTTTTGAATAATGTATAAAAAAATGTATAAATATTTTGTTTTAAATTTAAATATAAATTTAAAGAAGTTATTTATATAAAAATAAATAAGTAAAATGTAAACAACTTAGAACATTAAGTAAGAAAAAGCTGATTTTTTTTATTAATGACAATAAAATTATAAATGTCTTATAACATTAAGTAACAAAAAAAAAATAGAAATTTGTAAATGATATTTTATTTGCATAAAGTTTGTAAAAAAATGTACAAGGCTTTTCAAAAAATTTCGTCATCCGTCTTTCATTGAAGTTTATTGCCCAGCTCCTCCTTCAGTAGCGTCATCCATAGTAAGAGAATGAAAATCCAGCTCTGAGATATCGACACTTTCATCTTTTTAGTCTTGAGTTCTTTTTTCAGCACGAGTCCAATCATGAACGCAGACACAAGCTTTCAAAATATCTTGCAGCAACCTCTTCTTACTTAGAATCCTTGAACCAGCACTAAAACAAGATTTTGATGCTTTCATGGACACCGGGATCATTAGAATATCACATTCTATAGAAGAAAGGACAGGATAAGTTTTTTCGTGTCTCTTCTACCATTTTAAAATTGAATAATAAGTTGAATAGTCATCTTCATCTTCTTCATAAGAATTTAGATATAAGGACAATTCTTGAGTGGGTTGGAAATAATTTTTTTGTTTCTTCCTTTGCAGTACACTTTTAGCATATGATAATTTAGACACAAAACCAGAGCTACTACCTTGAACGGTTGTACTGGGTCGGGTGGATACAACTATTTCTTCATATATATAGCAATTAAACTATCTAAAACATCTTTAATTTTTTACTTTCAAGCTACCTACGTCAACTCTCATATTTTCTTCAAATTTGTCTAATAAAATATATACACCATCTAATTTAATCTTGGGGTCAAAAATCGAAGCCAAACAATATAGAAGAGGTATATTACCCCAATATTTTTAAAATTTGGCATCCATGTTGGAAACCACATAATAAAAATCAGGGATATTTCTATATCTAGAAAATAAATGAGATATGTTAAGAATTTCTATTAAAGCTAAAGCAGAAGTTGGATAATAAACTCCAGATAGAATGGTTGTAGCATCGTAAAATAATTAAAAAAATTAAAAAATAGAAGAAGCAATTAACCAATCATTCTCAGTTACTTGATAATCAAAACTAGGATTAGCATTACAATAATGTGTAATAACATCTTTAAACTTCATGGAGATTTCAATATTAAATAAATAAATTTTTATCTATGTGGTGCATCCATAACAAATCGCCTAAAAGTAATACCATATTGTGTACATAAAATTTTAAAAGTTTGTTGTCTACTTGCAGAAGTGTTCAAACTCTGTAAACATAATCTAAGATTTTCTAAATTTAGTTGAAAGAATTTAAGACATTCTTGTACAATAAAATTAATAATATGACAAGCACATCTAACATGAAAAGTCTACCTTCAAACATAAGAGTAAATTGGGTTTTCAAAACATTAATAAAAGAAGTGTTATTATTAGCATTATCAAAAGAAATCAAAAATATTTTATTATGAATATCATATTCACGCACAAATTGTATTATCACGCCACCGATTACAGCGCCAGTATGTGGAAATTCTAAAAGTCTTAAACAAATGATTCATTTTTGCAACATTCATCTTAGATCTATATAATATGTCGTATACAAATATAAGCATAATTTTGCTTAGTAGACTATATATTAGAAGTTAGAACTAATTTACTAACATGCATAATGTAACGCCCCAGTCCCAAAATACCGAGGGACTAGGAATACGTAACATGCCAGCTACGCATTCGACCAGACTCTGATCCGACTCGAATACGTATAAGCTATATAATAAGGGTAATTATCTAAAAAAAATACATATGCCTCAATCCGCATAAGAACAAGGTATCAAGAATGAACTACATATGCTACAGTCGGCCGCCCAGTAACACATAAGCTCGAATAGACTCGAGAAATAAATACGAGTCTATAAAACTAGGCTACATCAGCAGATGAATAAACAATATGAATAAATATCCACAACTTCGGTAGAAATGATATAAGTATCTGGAACCAAGGCCTGCAAGACAAAGCAACACCCTTCAGCAACTCCAGGTAGGCTCCACAATGGTCTATGCTGCAAAACTGGCAAGAGACCAGGTCCTCAGAGGGACGTAACAAGGTACAAGAAACAACATTCCAAAATAAAATAAAATAATTCTACATGCTCAAGGGTAAACTTTAATAACCGTCTAAGTGCTATGCAAATGAGAGCATCACTCGTACTCAGGCTGAAACTACTACAGGCTGTGTGTCGGGGAGCTCATAGCGGCAAGTAGTATCTCATAGGGCCAATACATGTGCCAAAGCTTTGGTCAGAGACTAGGCACACTCCAGTAACATAAGTATATATATAAATAATCAACCTGTAGTATGGTGTGTCTCTCCGCACCCAATGTAACCTCACATCTCATGTCCACGGCATCTCATGTCCATAATAGGTAAGATCATGACCTCTAGCTAGTACAACGAGTCATAATGATATCTCTATATATGCAAGTCTCATATCACGAACCCTGTAAGCCTATACAGAATCACCATGAATAACTCAGAAAATATTTTGTCATATAAATAGTGTCAAGTGTCCTATGGTATGACAGACTTGGTAAAGCAAGCATGCAAAGAATATGATCGTGGTATCAACTCTCTAATGACGTTACACGACTCTGCGTACAACGTCGTCACCCGAATCTTGTTCGGACGCTAAGCAATATCACACGGTCCTAGGTTGAGCAGGCACAACACAAGAATATATAAAAAAATCAGTCGATAATATGACAAGTTTTACTACAAGTTGGCAAGGTACACTTGCCTGAGTTCTAAGCTTCGTCAGTTGCTCCAATATAAGTAAAATCTCCAGGTACGCCTCCGGATGCTAAAACAAATATCACCAATGCTCTCAGAATACTTGAAATAGCTAGAATTCACTACCCATAAGTCCAATTTGAATACAGGGGCAGAATTGACAGTTTCTGGTCAAAGCGGGGTCCACATGTGGCCCACTTTGCACCAAAAAATGTGCCAGAGATAAAGTTCTCCAAATTTGTCAAACATAATATCTACAAGTCCAGAACGATGTTACGAAACCAACGGAACATCCAGAACTGGATTCCGATGAGCCGGTCACGAAATCATCAAGTGGAACCGTGGGACCCATAAAATAGGGTTTCATCAATGTTCTCAGAATTAAACCAAACTTGGGTCACATGACCAGCATAATGCTACGAATCCAATGGCATAAGTTTTATTGCGAAATGACAAACACACAAGAAATTGTGATGAGTGTCAGAACCGGCCGATACGAGACTTTTTGACGGATATGTGTTGATTCTAGTGTGCACGCACATCCAAATCAACTTTCATAAAATCTCACACATCCGCGTTTAAGATACGCGCCTTTATATAGAATTTGCACATAATGAAGTTGCCTCATTTAACGGGACACACCCTATTTCAAAAATTTAAATGTGAGAAACTATATATATTTTTAATTGGAAAGTTGACATTTCTCAGGTTTTTGGAACAAAAATTTAGTTGCTTAAAGTTAAGAATTAATGTACAATATTTATACAAACATAAAGGTGGTTATACCTACGGTCCAATAGAACAGACGACTCATTGATCGGAGCTTCGACGCAGGAGAAACGAGTCTGTATAGTCATCGCCGCAAAATCTGTCAAATAAAATATCCAACTTGACGCCGAGTTATGGTCGATCAAAGGATCAAATCAACAGGTGAAAATTGTCATGGATAAAGGGGTATATACCGAGATTCAGATGGAAGAATTAGATCAATGATCCAACAGTTGGATCTCCCAGAAAATGTGCCTCCAGTCGCTGCGATAGAATACGATTTCTGACTCAAAAACGCTCGTCATGACGGTATCCGGTTCAAAATGCAAGAATCGCCCTTCGTGCGCATCGTAGGAGAGGACGGCGATGCGAGAAGGTCGTCAGGGTTATCGGGGATCATTTGAGGGTCACTCGAAAAGGTTTGGCATGCCTATGCAGCACGGATAGCGGCACGGTTGGTCGAGCGGTTAGTGTTGCAGCTGGCCGCGGGTGGATGGCCACCGCTGGCACTCGCGATGCAGGCAGTGCAACATAGTGGCACATGGATTGGAGGTGATGGTGGTGGTGGTTTGATGGTAATGGCAGTGGTGGTTTTATAGAGAAGGGAGGGGTTAAGGGAAGAAGAATGGGGTCAACGGTTACTAGGGGGGTCGGTTACAGAAGCAGAAGGGTTATTTTTGTACGGGTTTGGGTTTAAGTTGGTTATCGGGTTTTGGGTTATCGGGTTAGTTTAGGATCCGGTTGGTTTAGTTAGGTTTGGTTTGGTTCGGTTTAGGTTTGTTTGGCTTGGTTTGGGTTGGTTTGGATTGGGTTTAATTTGGTTTGGTTCTGTTTAATTAAAAATAATACAATATGGCCATTTAAAAATAGTTTTGGAGCCGAATAAATTCCAAAAAAATTACACAATATCCTATTATTAATTATACACGCAAAATATACTTTTTGTAATATTTTAATAATTAATTTAAATTCAAAAATATAAATCCATGAAGAATATTTATTATAATTAACTAAACATAATTAAAATTTTGTATAATAATAATTAATAAAAAATTTAAAGTAAATTCTAAAAATAGGGTGTTTACAATCTACCCAACTTATAAAAATTCCTTGAAATTAAAAATAAATATGGTAGAAAAATTTAGTTAAGCAAAGTCGCTCTTGTTTCAAAAGATGGGGGACGCAGTTGCCAAATGGAGTCTTAATTTGATGTCATATTCTAAGAATCAAGGATCTACCCAACTTATAAGAATGAAGTTGGCCGCATGAACTATAGTCATGATCATATTTCTAAGGGTTTTTAGAAAGTCTAACTTCAAGGAGGGATACGAGATGGTGAGGATTTTGTGACCGTTGTCACAGCCTATCAAAGGATATCTAGGACATGGTGTTATTGAGTCAATAACTCTATAAAGGAAGTTTTACCAGTTCTTCTTACTTCTAATTAGGTTACGAGTCTATAAGATAATAGAAATTATCATAGCGAAGTACAACTAGGGTGAAATAGTACCAAGGAATATATAAACCCCCTGATTTTTCAAATTTTTTTAAGCAATTTTACACAATTTTTTTTCAAATTTTCTAGAATTAAATCTAAGGTATTTTATAAATAAATGATTTTTAAATGATGTTATTTAATATTAAAATATTATGAAAATAATATTTTCTAGTGTAAAATAAAAAATTAGATATAGGATAATTTTTCGAGAATTTATTGGACCCCAGAAGCATTTTTAAAGCCCTAAAAACTAATGTACATTTAAACCGAATTAAACCCTGAATCTGAACCCGGTTTATTTGGAAATAAACCAAACCGAACTGTGGTGAACCGAACCGGACTAAACCCAGCCCTTAACAGGTCGGGTCGAATCCGAATCGAACCCGACCCGGACCCGTTAACCCTAACCGAAACCCGACTACCCGAACCCGCACCTAAACTTAATGGATTCGGGTCTAACCCACTACCCGCTGACTCGACCCGACCCAAACCCGTTAACCCTAATCGGATTCCTACCGCCTTTACTGTTCAGGCACCTATTAAATCCCCTTCCTCCCCCCGCCTCGACGCCGGAACCCTAGCCTCGCCGTCTCCTCCGCCCACCGCCCCGCTCCGGTCACCCTCAGCCGCCCTAGACCATAACCTCCTCCTGCATCATCTTCCTCCCCCAGGACCTCCCCCTCCTCCATCGATCAACCCCGACCGCCTAAACCCTAATTCGCCTAGCTCCGCCGCTCGACTCCATCACCGCCAGCCCCTGCGCCGTGGAGCACCACCTGCCACTTCTTTCACGACCCTCCTTCCCCTCATCGAGTCCTCCCCACAGAAGCTGCTCGTAGCCCCGGTCTCCGGAGCAGTCGACCGGACCCCTCCGATGACTCCGCCACGCCTTAGCCAAGCTCCTCCGCCTCCCTCCTCTGTCTTCTTCCTCCGCCTCGACCACAAGCCCCCAGCAGCCTCGAACCCTAGCCACCCTGACCCTGGCCAGCCTCGCCTGAGCCGCCCCGAGTGGCCTTCCTCCGGCGAGTCTCCCACAGCAGCACTCGGACACGGCACAACACAGTAACTTGGACACAGTGTCCTCTTGTATCGTGTCGACTCACGGACACGAGAAACCCCGTTCTACGGAGCCCTGTTCAGGTAACCCGTTCTCTCTCCTCATTGCTCCATTTTTTGTTCTGTCAGTTATGACGCGTAGACTGCGTGACCCTCTTGATGCCCGTGAAACCCGCTCTGTGCATCGCGTCCTGTGGCGATCGTGAACCACGATCCAAAAGCAGGAAAATTAATACCCCGTTTTCCCCCGGAACTGAGTGCGCCCCACCAATCGAGACAACTTGGTCGCGTGCGGTCTTCACCGAAACGTGCGCGCCATTGATACGGATGTGCGAGATTTCTCAGAAGTTGATTTGGATGTGCGTGCACACCGGAATCAACGTGTATCCACCGACAACGTCCCGTATCTGCCTGTTCTGGAATACGTCGTAACTTTGTGTACACACGTCGGATCGAAACAAAACTTGCGCCATCGGACTCATAGCAATACGCTGGTCCTGTGACCCAAGTTTGGTTCAATTCTGAGAACGTTGATAAAATTGAGTATCGTGGGCCCTGCTGCTCTACTTGACGGTCAATTTTGTGATCGGCTCATCGAAATCCAGTTCTGGAAGTTCCGTTGAGTTCGTATCATTGTTCTGAACTTGTTGACACTAAGTTTGACGAATTTGAAGACCATTGGTTCTGACATATTTTTTGGTGCGAAGCGGGCCACATGTGGACCCCGCTTTGACCAGAAACTGTGATTTTTGCCCCTGTGTCCAAATTGGACTTAAGGACAGGCATTTTTAGCTATTTGATATTTTTTTGAATCTGATAGTGATGTTTATTTCAGTAATCGGAGCAGTACCTGCAATTCCCTCTGAGGTCAGAGCTACAGTTGGAGCCAGAACCCCAGGCAAGTGTACCTTGCCAAAACTTGCAATTCTTGTTACTTATTTTCTTGACTTATATATATATATATATATATATTGTTGTACATGCTTGACCTAGGACCGTGTGACTTACTTAGCGTCCGATTAATAGTCGGGTGCCAACACCATACGCGGAGTTGTGTAACGTCACCTAGAGATGGATATCGTGACCCTTTACATTCTCGTACTTGTCTTATCAAGTACATCATAACCCAGGATACTTGACACTATTCATGAGACAGAATCTTCCTGAGATATTCATGGTAATTCTGTATAGGATACATGTTACATGACATATTCTTAGATATAACATGACTGGTTGTATTAGATATGATCCTGCGTGGCATGGACATGAGACGTTGTGGACATGAGACATATGATTACATTGGGTGGGGAGAGTCACACAGGCTACAGGTTGACTATATTATGTCGGCGTCTCAGTCTCTCTTCGAGCTAGACAACTACATGATATCACTGCTACCGGCTCCCCGACACAGAGCTCGTAGTGGTCTCAGCCTGAGTTATAGTGCTGCTCTCATCTTGCATTTCACTTAGCTTGTTATATAGTTTACCCTATTATTTCATTTATTGCTGGAGAGTCACACAGGCTACAGGTTGACTATATTAAGCCGGTGTCTCAGTCTCTCTCCGAGCTAGACAACCACATGATATTACTGCTACCGGCTCCCCGACACAGAGCTTGTAGTAGTCTCAGCCTGAGTACTAGTGATGCTCTCACTTGCATTTTACATAGATGGTTACATATTTACCCTATTTATTTTATTTACTATTGTACTGCAATTATTTTGGCTTGTATTATTTTGTACCTTGCTATGTCCCCTGAGGACCTGGATCCGGATTATGTCCCCAGGATTAGGAGACAAGATCTACCCCGAGGTATACGGGACAGGAGCATTAGCAGGAGCAGGAGCATGAGCAGACACTGGAGCATTACCAGATCCAGTAGACGAGTGATCCCTGAGAGTATCTTCTGAGTATATACTGTTCCATACTCAGTATTTGCTATGGTTATCTTTATTCTTGTATCTTGACAGATGTATCAGACTCATTATCGGGTTATTTCCCGAGTTTATGTTTTATTGAGATAGATCTTGCTTTATGATTCCGATATTGTTGTATTCATATCTGTGGATGAGATTTGTATATTTAGACCCTTATTATTGTATTACAGCTTAAGTACGCCCCGATGGATCCATTAAATTGGATTTGTCCATCGGTGTGTGCTGCTGGCCATTGTCAGGTGTCTAGTCCCTCGATATTTTGGGACTGGGGCATGACAGAATACTTCATCACAAATTTTGTCAAGGTAATTAACATTGTGTAGAGAGTTCAAGGGTTCAACTTAATGCAACACCAGTGTCATGGACGTTGTTTGGCTCGAGGGGCTACGGGTATATCAGTGGTTAGGGTAATTGGGTTGCCGATGTACAATTTAATTTAATTACAACGGAACTGACTAGCATAGGTTTTCTAGAAGGAGATATGCCACAAATGTTGTGGGGTCTATATGGAGCATGGAAATGTATATTTGGGCGTAACGCTGGGTCATGAGTGAAGTAGGTTCAGTTAGGCTCAGACCCTACTAGTCAAAAGTCTAAATTCCTGGATCTAATCAGTTTATGTATAACCCACAATATTCAGTTATCATTCCTATAAGACTTATATCTTCCATATACACTTTCCTACCTGATGTAATATATACTCTAAGGGTTTTGTGATAATCCTCTACAGAATAATTATCAAGTCAGTATGTGATTCTGAACCTGTGTTTAATTTCTTAAAATTTGTATCACTTCGAGACTGATCAATAATTTCTACTCATACTAAATTCTCAAAATTCCAAAAGCATTACAATTCTTAAATACTAGAATTATTATTCCTCAAATCCATATCACAATCCATTCTCCTTGTTTATTCTATATATACCCTTTATCCAAACTACTTGGTTACTATCTTGTTATAGCTTGTTATCGATTTTAGGCAATTCACTATCTAACTCAAGACTATATCATCTATCAAAACTAGCTTATCTACCAAAGTAATCAAGGATGGAAATTCTCTTGTTTAATTAACACTGACAACCCAAATAATCAAGTACCTCTAGTTTGATTTCGAAAACTATACTTTAGTACATGAGTTATCTAATTACTCAAACATCTAGAAATCTACCTATCTATTTAGTCCAGACCTATAGTCATCAATAATTTAAGAGGGTCATAAGATTAAATTTTGATACTAATAGTCACAAGACAACTAAAAATTTAACCACTATAGCATGTTACGTAAGGTTCCAATTTCTTCAGATCATAATACAATTTCTTGTATTACCATCATGGGCCACATTCGTTCCCTAGCATCTTGCTATGTATAAAGTATTCCAGTGCGTTAGAATCAAACCATCTTTCATATCTTCCAATACTTCCAAATTACTTGGTACCTTAAGTAAAGGTAATATTTTATTAGTTCTAGGCCTCTGATACTATATTCAATTCTCATGCTAATAATCTTTACTAGCTCTAGCTTATAGGAATAACCTATCTACCTATCCTACAAAGGGTAACCGTCTTCTCAAAATTTATATCCAGCAAGTCTTCTTCCGCCTTGACAAGGTTCTACTTCTGGAGGAAACACCGCGCACGAATATTCATCTCTCTGAAATAGGGAGAGATGATAACCAATAATAAGGATGTCGAAGGGGATAAAAGAATACAATTATGAAGTCCAATGGCGATAATCAATTGGTAAGGAATTTTTAAATCAGTTGTGGATTGAGATACTAATATTGCTAATCCTGATTACAGGCTCACTCGGTACGGAAAAGTAACCAAAACTATTTAATCAGGACCTGCATTGGCCACCACAAAAATATGTAACACCCCAGTCCCAAAATACCGAGGGACTAGGAATACGTAATATGCCAGCTACGCATTTGACCAGAATCTGATCAGACACGAATACATTTAAGCTGTATAATAAGGGTAATTATCTAAGAAAATACCTATGCCTTAATCCACGTAAGAAAAAGGTATCAAGAATGAACTACATGTGCTATAATCGGTCGCCTAGTAACATATAAGCTCAGATAGACTCGAGAAATGAATATGAGTCTATAAAACTAGGCTACATCAGCAGATGAATAAACAATATGAATAAATATCCATAACTCCGGTAGAAATAATATAAGTACCTGGCACCAATGCCTGCAAGACAAAGCAACACCCTTCAACAAATCCAGGCAGGCTCCACAACGGTCTATGCTGCAAAACTGGCAAGGGACCAGGTCCTCAGAGGGACGTAACAAGGTACAAGAAATAGTATGCCAAAGTAAATAATATAATGCGACATACACAAGGGTAAACTACAATAACTGTCTAAGTGCTATACAAATGAGAGAATCACTCATACTCAGGCTGAAACCACTACTAGCTCTGTGTAGGGGAGACCATAGCGGCAAGTAGTATCTCATAGGGCTAGTACATGTGCCAAAGCTCTGGTCAGAGACTAAGGCACTCTCTAGTAACATAAGTATATATATAAATAATTAGCCTGTAGTATGGTGTGTCTCTCCCCACCTAATGTAACCTTACGTCTCATGTCCACGATATCTCATGTCCATAACACGTAAGATCATGACCTCTAGCTAGTAAAATGAGTCGTAATGATATCTTTATATATGCAAGTCTCATATTACGAATCCTTTAATCTATATAGAATTACCATGAATAACTCAGAAAAGATTTTATCACATGAATAGTGTCAAGTGTCCTATGGTATGACATACTTGGTAAAGCAAGCACGCAAAGAATATGATCGTGGTATCAACTCTCTAGTGACGTTACACGATTTCGCGTATGACGTTGACACCCGAATCTTGTTTGGACGCTAAGCAACGTCACACGGTCCTAGGTTGAGCATGTACAACATAAGAATATATAAAAGAAACATCAGTCGATAATATGAGAAGTTTTACTGCAAGTTTGCAAGGTACAATTGTTTGGGTTCTGAGCTCCGTCAGTTACTCTGATATAAGTAGAATCTCTAGGTACACCTCCAGATGCTGAAATAAATATCACCAATGCTCTCAAAATACTTGAAATAGCTAGGATTCACTATACATAAGTCCAAGTTAGACATAGGGGTAGAATTGACAGTTTCTGGTCAAAGCCGGGGTCCACATGTAACCCACTTCGTACCAAAAATGTGCCAGAGACAAAGTTCTCCAAAATTGTCAAATTTAGTGTCGATGAGTCCAGAACGATGATACGAACCCAACAGAATGTCCAAAACTGGATTCCGATGAGCTGGTCACAAAATTGCCCGAAAAGTGGAACCGTAGGGCCCACAAAACGGGATTTTATCAACGTTCTCAGAATCAAACCAAACTTGGGTCACAGGACCAACGTAATGCTATGAATCCAATGGTGCAAGTTTTGTTGCAAAACAACAAACACACACAAAATTATGATGAGTGTCAGAACGGGCCAATATAGGGCTTTTCGACGGATACGTATTAATTTCGGTGTGCACGCACATCCAAATCAACTTCCGTAAAATTTTACACGACCGCGTTTACGATATGCGCCTTTTGATGCAATTTGCACACGATAAAGTTACCTTATTTAGCAGAATGCACCCCGTTTCAAAAATTTAAATGTGAGAAACTATATATATATTTTTAATTGGAAAGTCGACATTTCTCGGGTTTTTGGAACCAAAATTTGGTTGCTTAAAGTTAAGAATTAATGTATAATATTTATACAAATATGAAGGTGGTTATACCTAATGTCTAATGGAACAGACGACTCGTTTATCGGAGCTTCGGCGTAGGAGAAACGAGTCCGTATAGTCATCGCCACAAAATCTGTCAAATAAAATATCCAACTTGACGACGAGTTATGGTCGATCAAATGATCAAATCAACAGGTGAAAATTATCATGGATAAAGGTCTACATATCGAGATTCAGATAAAAGAATTGGATCGATGATCCAGCAGTTGGATCTCCCAGAAAATGTGCCTCCAGTCGCTGCGACGGAATATAATTTTTGACTCAAATATGCTCGTCACGACGGGATCCGGTTCAAAATACAAGAATCGCCCTTCGTGCGCATCGCGGGAGAGGACGACGACACGAGGAGGTCATCAGGGTTATCAAGGATCGTTTGAGGTTCGCTCAAAAAGGTTTGGCGAGACGGCACAACGTGGATAACAAGTCGGTTGGCTGAGCGGTTAGCGACGCAATTAGCCGCTGGCGCTAGGGATACAGGCGGTGCGGCGTGGTGGCACAGGGATTGGAGGTGATGGCAGTGGTAGTCTGATGGTAATGGCGGTAGTGGTTTTATAGAGAAAGGAGGGGTTACGGGAAGAAGAACGGGGTTGACGGTTACTAGGGGGTCGGTTACAGAAGCATAAGGGTTTTTTTTTACGGGTTTGGTTTTAAGTGAGTTATCGGGTTTTGGGTTATCGAGTTAGTTTAGGATCTGGTTGGTTTAGTTAGGTTTAGTTTAGTTCGGTTTAGGTTGGTTTGGCTTGGTTTGGCTTGGTTTGGGTTGGGTTTAATTCGGTTTGGTTCTGTTTAATTAAAAATAATACAATATGGCCATTTAAAAATAGTTTTGGAGCCCAATAAATTCCAAATTTTTTTACAATATCCTATTATTAATTATACACCCAAAATATAATTTTTGCAATATTTAAATAATTAATTTAATACACAAAAATATAAATCCATGAAGAATAATTATTATAATTAACTAAAAATAATAATTTTTTTACAATAATAATTTATAAAAATTTTAAATTAAATTCTAAAAATAGGGTATTTACACATAAAACTTTCTTTCAAAGCAGCCTTAACTTTTTGAAAAAAAATTCAAAGCCTCTGCTCTAGGAGTAGATCTAGAAACTTTAGTAAAATAAGAAATAAGGGTATTACTATAGAAGCATTAAAAATCTATATCCATACGTCAACAAACATGCGCCCCAAGATCGACTAAAAGAAATCAGGCCATAGAATGAACATGCGGCCCAGAAAAGCAGCTACTATTCCGTGATAGTAATCAAAGGCCATGCGCCGCAGTGATCAAGCCACCAGCGCTATAATAATCTAGTGTCATGTGTCGACCGCTTCATAACTACTATTCCCGTGTTCCATCAGTGCCATGCGCTACTAAGAAACTGGTGTTCCCATGCTCCAGTAGTGCCATGCGCCACTAAGTAACTAGTGTTCGTATGGGCCAGTAGTGTCATACGCCACTACTCCCTCAAGCATCCCTGTGCGCTAGTATTGGCCGCATAAAGGCCGGACGTAAAGATTACGTCTGACACAGAATCCTGACAAAACGGACTCTCTGAACACCTCGATTCCACCATGGAGAGTTGGCATCAGTGCTCATATCACCATTATTATTACTTTTTTTACTATGCAGCCGTACATGGCCGCGTGTATGTAAGACAAAGTTTTTTATGCGTTTCATGTGACTCTGGCCCTATGCGTTCCAGACTCCATGCGTTTCATGCTTCTCTGGCCCTATACGTTCCATGCATCTCTGGCCCTATATATTCTAGACTCCATGCATCCCAGACTCCATGTCTCCCAGAATCCATGCATCTAACGTGACAGGGTTCCCTAAGACAAAATCTTTCGGTTGTGACTGTAGTGATTCTCGCCAACAAAATGTGGTCCACATGTCAAGTTGACCATGTCACGCAAACAAAAGATGAAAATTGCCCAGATCTTCTATAATAACAAATTATAATAATATTTACGTGGCAGCTCGGCTTGTACTCAACTACATCATATTAAGGATGTACACATGGCAACCTGCCCATAACATGCGTATACAGTTGCAACCGTATTCTGTTGAAAGATCCCCTGCAGCCACTAAACAAAAGCATATGCGGCATCTATAACCCACCAATATGATGGATACAAATAGGAGCAACTTGGATATTCCAAGGGCTGATATTTCTTTTTCAGAGACTATATCCCTCTAGCGAGCTACGTACGTGCACACAATCTCAGGAGAGAGAAGAGAGAAGAGAGAAGAGAGCATCCTCATTTTCTTGTCGGACCGTCAACGGAGTAAAAGAGTCATTGTAGTACTCGATCTCCATCGTCGCATTACCCAGATCAAAAATATTATACTTAGATTTTCTATGTACTCTTTTTGTTTATTATTAAATGAAGGTTTCACAAACTCACTTTCAATGGCAAACAAGGTGACGACTCTACCCGGGACTTCATATTCCTCTGATGAGAAGGTTGTGATGCAGTCTGATGCGTCGAAGCTAGGTTCGACCCAGAGGATGCTGGTTGTACGCTTCGACCAACAAGCCTTTGAGAAAATGCTCTCTGAGGGTGGAGCTTCTCCAAGGTTGATAAAGCCTAAGAAGACCCACAGAACACGAGTTACAAAGGCTGATTTGCCTCACGCAACTATGGAGCATGCGCTCCCCATATCTCTCCCTATCACAGGGGACACACATCATGCGTCTAGACGATGCGCTTCTCCAAGGCTGGCAAACACTAAGAAGGCCCGTAGGACATGGGTTGCAAAGGCCGTTGTGCCTCACGCAACTGCGGAGCTGTAAACCCCCTCAATTTTAATCTTTTAATTTTATTATTTTATTTAATTATAGGAATTTTGGTTACAACTTTAGCTGAATTAGAAATATATAATTTATTAAAAACTTGAATAAATATTATTTAAATTTAGTATTTAAAATATGTCAGAAAACTAAATTTTTGAATGTAAAAGTATTTTTTTGTATTATAAAATTTTCCTACAATTTATTTTATTACAAACCTTTTTTGTATAAATATATCTATATATTTATAAGAGTATAAAAGAAAAAAAAAGAAAAAGGATAAAATCCAAACCCAAACCCAAACCCAAAATCCAAGTCCTAACCCGCTACCCCTTCCCTGTAACCCTCTGTTTTCCCAAAACCGTAACCTTCCCCTATCTCTTTCTATACATATAACTAAACTGATCCTAACTCTAAACACACCACCAAAACTATCACCATCAACACCGCCGCCACCATCACCATCAGACAACCGCTAACACCATAACAGAACCCAGCCCCGCGCCGCCCCTCTGCCGGCGACCACCATGGCCTTGGCAGCAGCACCGTCGGAGCTCCGCCGCACCCGCCGTGCGCGCGATCATGCAGCAACAGGCAATTAGAATACCCTATTTCAGGTCTGTTCTCTCCTCCTCCGTTCATCCAATTTGCGATCTGTCTGTTCCTTTTGATTTACAATATAATAGATTATAAATCTCTTCAAATAGAATATTTATTTTTGTTGTAAATCGTGCGTAAAATGAATCAAAAGTTGGCCAAAAAACTGATTAAGAACAGTCCCAAAAATAATCCCGAACTACCCTGTTCGTGATTCATTTTCTCTCAACCTATTCAATATTTTAAAAATCGTCTTAAAAATAATTTTAGACAACATAACCAAGTTTCAATCCCTTATTTTAGTTTATTTTTATAGCTTTTAATATCTGTAGAATTGAGTCCCAAAACCAAGAAAAACTTGATTTTGTAAATTCAAAATTTCTCGATACAGGGTACGTCCTACCAAACGAGACAACTTCGTCGCATGAGGAATTTACCGAAAGGCGCATATCGTCAATGCAGATATGTGCAATTTTGTGAAACTTGATTTGGATGTGCGTGCACACCAGAATTAACACGTATCCGTCAAAAAATACCGTATCGACCTATTCCGACACCTTATCATAACTTCGTGTATACTTGTCGTCTACACCAAAACTTGTACTATCAAATTTGTAGCGTTACGCTGGTCCTATGATCCAAGTTTGGTTCGATTCTGAGAATGTTGACGAAACACAGTTTTGCGGGCCCCACGAATCTATTTGACGGATGATTTCATGACCGGCTCTCCAGAATCCAATTTTGGATACTCCATTGAGTTTGTGTCATCATTTTGAACTCGTAGACAAATCTTTCAAAATTTGGAAAACTTTATCTCTAACATATTTTACGGTGCAAAGTGGGCCACATGTGGACCCCGCTTTGACCCAAAAATGTTAATTCTGCCCTTGGGTCCAAATTGGACTTATGGGTAGTCATTCCTAGCTATTTTAAGTATTCTAGAAATATTGGTGATGTTTGTTTCAGCATATGGAGGTGTACGTGCAGATTCTACTTTTCCAGGAGCAGTTGACGGAGTTAAAACCCAGGCATGTGTACCTTGCCAAACTTGCAGTAGATCCTGTTATATTATCTGCTTGTGTTTCTTCTATATATATAATCTCTTGAGATGTACCTTTTTAACCTAGGACCATGAGACGTTGCTTAGAGTCCGAACAAGATTCGGGTGTCGATGCCGTACGCGGAGTCGAGTAACGTCACTAGAGAGTTGATTCCATGATCCTATTTTTACGTGCTTTCTTTACCAAGTACGTCATACCGTAGGACACTTGATACTATTTTATGTGATCGAATCTTTCTTGAGTCATTTATTGTGATTCTGTATAGGCTTACAGGATTCGTGATATGAGACTTGCATATTATATAGATATCATTATGACTCGTTGTACTAGCTAGAGGTCATGATCTTGAGTGTTATGGACATGAGACATCATGGACATAAGATATGGGGTTACATTGGGTGGGAAGAGACATACCATACTACAGGCTGATTATGTTTTTATATATATATACTATATTTCTGGAGGTGCCTTAGACTCTGTCTCAGATCTTTGGCATATATACTGGCTACGAGATATTACTTGCTGCTATGGGCTCCCCGACACAGAGCCTGTAGTCGTTTTGACCTAAGCACAAGTCATGCTCTCACGTGCATATTACTTAGATGGTTACAGTAGTTTACCCTTGAGTATGTGGCATTATACTATTTTACTTTTGGCATGCTGTTTCTTGTACCTTGTTACGTCCCTCTAAGGACCTGGTCCCTTGCCAGTTTTGCAGCATAGACCATTGTGGAGCCTGCCTGGAGTTGCTGATGTATGTTGATTTATCATGCGGGCATTGGTACCAGGTAGTTATATCATTTCTACCAGAGTTATGGTTATTTATTTATATTATTTATTTATCTACTGATGTAACCTAGTTTTATAGACTAATATTCCTTTCTCGAGTCTAGTCGAGCTTGTGTGTTACTAGGCGGTCGACTTTAGCATATATAGCTCATTCTTGTTATATTATATTCATTGTGGATTGAGGCTTATATATTTATATTTACTTAATTATTTAGATAGTGACCATTATAATATAACTTATACGTATTCGAGTCGGACCAGAGTCTGGTCGAATACGTAGCTAGAATGTTATGTATTCCTAGTCCTATATAGTTTAGAATAGTGATGTAACATATTTTTGTTGTAGCCCATGCAGGTCAGATTAAATTATTTCGGTTACTTTCTGGTACCGAGCGAGCCTGTAACCAGGATTAACAGTATTAATATCTCAATCCACAACTGATTTAAAAAATCCTTAGCATTTGATTATCGTCCTTGGACTTCATAATTGTACTCTTTTAATCCCCTCGACATCCTTATCATTGTTTATCCTCTCTTCTTATTTAAGAGAGATGGACGTTCGTGCGCGATATTTTTCTCCAAGAAGTAGATCCTTGTCAAGGCGGAAGAAGATATGCTGGATATAAATTTTTGAGAAGACGGTTACCCTTAGTATGATAGGTAGATAGGTTATTCTTATATGCTAGACCTAGTATAGATTTTTATCATGAGAATTTAATATAGTACCAAAGGCCTAGAACTAATAAAACCTTACCATTGTTTAAGGTAGCGGTAATTTGGAAGTATTAGAAGTTAGAAAGATGGTTTGATTCTAATGCACTAGAATACTTTATAGAGTACATAGCTAGATGCTAGGGATTAGATGTGGCTCATAATGGTGATACAAGAAATTATATTATGACCTTAAGAAATTAGAACCTTACGTAGCAGGCCAAAGTGGTTAAATCTCTAGTTGTCTTATGACTTAGTATCAAAACTTGATCTTATGACCCCCTTAAATTATTGTTGACTATAGGTCTGGACAAAATAATAGGTAGATTGCTATACCAAATGTTTGAGTAATTAGATAACTCAAGTACTAAAGTATATCTTTCAAAATCAAACTAGATGTACTTGATTATTTGGGTTGTCACTGTTAATTGAACAAGTGAGTTCCACTCGTGATTACTTGGGTAGATAAGCTAGTATCTGTGATAGAGCAAATAGAATAAAGGATAAGAGTTTTGATAGATGTTATAGTCTTGAGTTAGATATAATAAATTGCCTATAATAGATGACAAGCTATAACAAGATGGTAACCATGTAGTTTGGATGAAGGGTATACATGGAATAAACTAGAAAAATTTTTAGGTTCAAGGTGAAGAAGGTAGAATGGTAACCGAAAGAGATTTACAAGGAGTACATGACCTTGAGCATTTTAAATTAAGAGAATGATCTAAGAAGGACTGAAGATTTTATCACCCGGTAGTTGCCTAGAAGATCTATACTATGAAATAGAAAGTACTGGGTCATGATTGGCGAAGCTTAGAGTTGAAAATAAGATTAACATACTAAAATGATATGAAGGTGCGTAGGAAACTGATGATAAGGGAAATATATTATGGTCACATAATCCAATGATAAGGAAAAGAGAAGAGATTATGATATGGACTTGAGGGATACTAATTTTAGTATTTATGAATTGTAATACTTTTGAAATTTTGAGAATTTAGTGCGAGTAGAAATTGTTGATCAGTCTCAAAGCGATATGAACTTCAAGAAATTAAACACAGGTTCAGAACCACATACTAACTTGATAGATATTTTGTAGAGGATTATCACAAGACTCTTAGAGTATAGATTTACACATTGTAGGGAAGTGTATATGGAAGATAGAAGTCTTATAGGAATGATAGTTGAATATTGTGGGTTTACACATAAACTGATTAGGGCCAGGAATTTAGATTTTTGACTAATAGGGTGTGAGCTTGCTGGGCCTATCCTTAGTAGTAGGTGATGAGAACCTATTTCCAATTTACCATAGCTGATGGATTTTTGGATTTTAGAAATCTTATCATCTCATTGAGTCCGAAGAATTTCCACTCAAGATAACCATGACATCATGCTTGTGTAATAGGGTAGTATTCTAGCCAAAAGATTCTCGTAAGGAAGATAGATTTTAGATGGCAGAGACTAGACGAACAACAAATCAGAAAGGTAGACAATAGAATATATTAAGTTGTACAAAAATGGGTAGGCATTCCAATTGAAGATTATACGAGTATTAAAGAGTGTCCTTAGAGAATAGTATGCCATGAGTGATAGACCTTAGTACATGCTTAGTTTAGACCTTACCTACTAAGTTAGGAATATGTGAGGAAGATGAAGTTGTAAAGATCGTATATTGTTTACCTATAGCCAGAAGTAGGTTGCCAATAGTACGAGAGAGGTTATATAGAATATAACTTATATGAATATAATATTGAGTTTAAGGATTAGTTGCATTACTCCTTTTACTGCATTCATATCCTTCCTATCAAATTCTTATCTTGTTTTGCATATATAGGCTTATACTTTTGCAACAAAGATCCTTCTAATTATAACAACTGAGTAGATCCTTCTTCCTTTTCCAGTCGTGTCCTAGTAGAAAATTAATCTTTTAGTTAGTACCCTCTTTATGGTGTTAATATCTATCTCACTGTAGGTATCATAAACTTGTCGAATCGTACCTACAGTGAGATATATATTAATATCTATGTACAGACTGTGATTTGATTCTCCAGATACTTGTCTAATCGTACCTTATTCAATTAGACCAAGACAAGAGTCTAAGTTTATGATACATGTCTAATCGTACCTTATTCAATCATGTGACCATACTCCCTAAACTTATCATAAACTTCTCTTATCTTGGTCTGTAGATTCCTTCCTTTGTGATTCCCTCGATTCTTTCTCTCATCATCAATGCCATGCAATGATTGAAGTCTATATACCACCTTGCCCTAGTTATACCCGACCAAACCTATTATTATGTTTTGTTGAAGACATGAACTATATATGAGAAATACTGGTTGGTAACAATTTCTCCTATAGATATGTTGACCAATAGCACCCTGATAGTATTTAGGTTCCCATAAAGAATCTTTAATTACGACCATTAAACTCTAGATTTCTTGTATCTATATTTAGGAAGTAGTCCCTTCCAGAAATCTTAATAGTAGGACCCTGACTATAGTTTTGGATACCAACTTAATTTTTATATGTTGGGTAGATCATAGCCCCTGATTTTATTGTAGGATTATTTTTGAATTTTACGGTAAATTTGAATTTATTTTGTATTGATTAGGATTAATTCCAAACAGATTGAATTACCTCTTTAATTTTGTATCCTTGGTTCTGGCTCGAATATTTTGAGCACAACACTATCCTTTCCTTTCCTTTCCAACAACTTCCACCCTTGTGACCTAGACTAGCCACTCTACACCCATGACATGACTATTACTCACAAACTCACCTTTTTATTCTTCGTTTTAGTCGCACAACATTCGCGACGCAATTGTGCACCCAAATGACACCTAGATATACTTTTTCTTTGCGGACAATTTTAATATGCAACATCGACTAAATTCTTCCGACAACTTTTAATTGGACATATTTCACTCATGACCCAGCTGTTACGCCCAAATATACACTCTCATGCTCCATATAGACCCCACAATATTCGTGGCATACCTCCTTCTAGAAAACCTATACTTAAATTGAGCCCTTGTACTTAAATTAAATTGTACATCGACAACCAACTTACCCTAACCACCAATATACCCGTAGCCTACTCAAGCCAAATAACGTCCATGATACCTGTGTTGCATTAAGTTGAGCCCTTGTACTTTTAACACAAAATTAATCACCTTGACAAAATTATATTACCTTTTGGCGCTTATTATTGAACCATTCATCGGCATCCATGATATGTGATAAAGTATTCCTCGGTACCATCCAACCCTAGTTGTATTTGGCTATGATATTTTTTATTGTCTTGTAGACTTATGACCTAATTTGGAGCAAGGAGAATTGGTAAACTTCCTTTATAGAATTATTGACTCAAAAACATTATGGTAGTTCCTAGATTTCATCTGATAGTCGATGCATACGGTCACAAAAGCCTAAACATATCGTAGCTCCCTTGAAGATAGACTTTTATACCTTGTAAGCAGGAGGGTGACCAAAGTTTTCACGGCCAACTTAATTTTTATAACTTGGGTAAAGTGTACCTTATTCTTAGAATATGACGTCAGATTAAGATCTCATTGGAAACTACATTACCAACATTCGAAAATCCATATATGATCTTGCACATCTAAAATAGATTTCTACTGCTTTTGTGTTTAGATTGTAACTTATTCTTAATATCGAGACACCCTACACAACTAGTTGTATTTAACCTTCTCCAGAAATAAAATCTCTTATTCTTATTACTGTGCATTTTTAATTTCGAGGATAAAAAATTTATAAGTTGGGTAGATTGTAAACCCCATCAATTTTAATCTTTTAATTTTATTATTTTATTTAATTATTAGAATTTTTGTTATAACTTTAGCTGAATTAGAAATATATAATTTATTGAAAACTTGAAAAAATATTACTTATTCTTAGTAATTAAAATATATCAGAAAACTAAATTTTTGAATGTAAAAGTATTTTTTAGTATTATAAAATTTTCCTATAATTTAGTTCATATGCAAACCTATTTTTGCATAAATATATCTATATATATTTATAAGAGTATAAAAGAAAATAAAAAAATAAAAAGCATAAAATCCAAACCCAAACCAAAAACCAAAAACCCAAGTCCTAACCCGCTAACCCTTCCTTGTGACCCTCTGTTTTCCCAAAACCGTAACCCTCCCCCATCTCTTTCTATACATATAACTAAACCAATCCTAACTCTAAATACACCACCTCCACCAACACAGTCAACACTATCGCCACCATCACCATCAGACCACCGCCAACACCATAACCGAACCCAGCCCCGCGCCACCCCTCGGCCGGCGACTACCTTGGCCTTGGCCGTAGCACAGTAGGAGTGCCGCCGCAATCACCGCGTACATGGACATGCAGCAGCAGGCGGCTGGAACCCCCTATTTTATGTCTGTTCTCTCCTCCTTCATTCATCCGATTTGCGATCTGTTTGTTCCTTTTGATTCACAACATAATTGATTATAAATCTCTTCAAATAGAATTTTTATTTCTGTTGTAAATCGTGCGTAAAATGGATCAAAATTTGGCCAAAAAATTGGTTAAGAACAGTCCCGAAAATAGTCTCGAACTTCCCTGTTCGTGATTCATTTTCTCCCAACCTATTTAATATTTTAAAAATTGTCTTGAACATGATTTTAGACAACATAACCAAGTTTCAATCCCTTCTTTTAGTTTATATTTATAGCTTTTAATATCTGTAGAATTGAGTTCTAAAACCAAGAAAAACTTGATTCCGTAAACCCAAAAATTTTCGATACGGGGTGCATCCCACCAAACGAGGCGACTTGGTCGCGTGAAAATTTTACCGAAAGGTGCGTATCATCAACGCGGACGTGTGAAATTTTGTGGAACTTGATTTGCATGTGCGTGCACACCGAAATCAACGCGTATCCGTCAAAAAATACCATATCGGCCTATTCTGACACCTATCATAACTTTGTGTGTGCTTGTCGTCTCGTAACAAAACTTGTGCCATCGGATTCGCAACATTACTCTGGTCATGTGACCCAAGTTTGATTCAATTCTGAGAACTTTGACAAAATACCATTTTACGGGCCCTACGGTTCCATTTGACGGGTAATTTCATGACCGGCTCACCAGAATCCAATTTTGGACACTCCATTGAGTTCGTGTTATCGTTCTGGACTCGAAGATATTAAGTTTGATAAATTTGGAGAACTTTATCTCTGGCATAATTTACAGTGCAAAGTGGGCCACATGTGCTCCCTACTTTAACCCGAAACTGTCAATTCTGTCCCTGTGTCCAAATTGGACTTATGGATAGTCAATCCTAGATTTTTCAAGTATTCTAAAAATATTGGTAATTTTTGTTTTAGCATCCAGAGGTTTACGTGCAGATTCCACTTTCCTATAGCAGTTGACGGAGTTCAGAACCGAGACAAGTGTACCTTGCCAAACTTGTAGTAGATCCTGTTATATTATCTGCTTGTGTTTCTTCTATATATATACTCTCTTGAGATAAACTTGTTCAACCTAGGACCGTGAGTCATTTTTTAGCGCCCGGACAAGATTTGGGTGTCGACGCCGTACGCGAGTCGAGTAACATCACTAGAGAGTTGATTCTACGATCCTATTTTTACGTGCTTGCTTTATGAAGTACGTCATATCGTAGGACACTTGATACTATTTCATGTGACAAAATATTTCTTGAGTTATTCATGATAATTATATATAGGCTTACATGATTCGTGACATGAGACTTGCATATTATATAGATATCATTATGACTCGCTGTACTAGCTAGAGGTAATGATCTTGCGTGTTATGGACATGAGAAATCGTGGACATGAGATATGAGGTTACATTCGGTGGGGAGAGACACACCATACTATAGGCTAAACATATATATACTATATTACTGGAGGTGCCTAAGACTCTGTCTCAGATCTTTGGCATATATACTGGCCCTACGAGATATTACTTGCTGCTATAGGCTCCCCGACACAGAGCCTGTAGTCGTTTCTGCCTGAGCACAAGTAATGCTCTCACGTGCATATCATTTAGATGGTTACAATAGTTTACCCTTGAGTATGTGGCATTATACTGTTTTACTTTTGGCATATTATTTTTTGTACCTTGTTATGTCCCTTTGAGGACCTGTTCCCTTGCCAGTTTTATAGCTTAGACCGTTGTGGAGCCTGCGTGGAGTTGCTGATGTATGTTGCTTTATCATGCGGGCATTGGTGCCAGGTACTTATATCATTTCTACCAGAGTTATGGTTATTTATTTATATTGTTTATTCATCTACTAATGTAGCCTAGTTTTATAGACTCATATTTCTTTCTCAAGTCTATTCGAGCTTGTGTGTTACTAGACGACCGACTTTAGCACATATAGCTCATTCTTGTTTTATTCTGTTCATTATGGTTTGAGGCTTAGATATTTATATTTACTTGATTATTTAGATAGTAACCATTATTATATTGCTTATACGTATTCGATTCAGACCAGAGTCTGGTCGAATGCGTAGCTGGCATGTTACGTATTCCTAGTCCTACGTATTTTGGGACTGGGGCATGACAGGAGCATGCACTCCCCGTCTCTCTTCCTGCCATAGAGAACCCATATCATGCGTCCACAAGAGATGACGCCTATAAAAGCAAGAAAAATAATGTGGGCTACATAAAGTTTATGCCCCCTCATAAGAACAAAAATAGGATGTAGAGGAGCTACATGCGGCTTGAACTACCTAGCCACAGAGGGGCCACATGCGGCCTGATCAACCTAGTCGCAGAGGAGTCACATGCGACTGGAACAACCTAGCCGTAGAGGATTCACATGCGGCCTGAACGACCACAGAGCATGGAGCCGCATAAGAACCCCCTGATATAGCATTCGATGTCTGTCAAACTCTATGACACATCACTTATCATGCTGTGGCGCTTCGAGACTCTTGAAGACAATAACTCAAAAAAGATGAAAAGCTACATCAACTCATTGATGGCCTCGTCAGACGTGCCATGCCACATGCTCACTTATATACTACTACGTACCCATGCAGCCTAGTCATCATGTGGCCTTAGTGTATACCTGACCAAGGCCAAACGAGAGCACGTATGCGGCCACAGTGCCATACCGCTAGAGTGTCCATCCGAGCAAGGACAAACGAGAGCACGTATGCTGCTACAATGCCATACGGCCAGAGTATCCATCCAACCAAGACCAAACCAGGGAACATCTAAGGCCACAATGCTATGCGGCCATGACGTTATGTGACTATTGACTTACAGGATCTTTCTGTTCTAACCGGAGAATATTTCTCATACGGTCAGTACTAACTATGTGTCTAGTTGACCATGTCACGCACACAACGGGTTCAAACAATCCCGAGATCTCATCAATAGAAGATCCTAACAGAAGCTGCGTGGCAGCTTGCCCATGGCATGTGGCTATAATTATAACCATATTTGTTAAAGGAGCCCCCTGCGGATACCAAACAGAAGCATATAGGGTACCTATACCCCATCAGCATGATGGCTATAAATATGAGCAACTTGAATTTTCTAAAGTGCTACTTTTTATGCTTCAAAGACCATACAAAGCCGGAGCTACATACTTGCACACAAGCTTAGGAGAGAGAAGATAATAGAGCATCCTCATACCCTCGTCCGTCCGTCAACGGAGTAAAGGAGCCGTCGCAGTGCTCGATCTCCATCGTTACAGTACCTAGATTAAATATTGTACTTAGATCTTCTGCTTAGGATTTCTTTGTACATTTGTTTGTTATTAAACTTAAGTGTACCCAAACTCACTTGTAATGGCGAACAAGATGACGACTCTACTTGGGAGTACCTTCTCCTCTGATGAGATGACAGTGACGTAGTCTGACGCAGCCAAACTGGGATCCACCCAGAGATAGCTGGTAGTGCGCTTCGACCAACAACCGTTCGAGAAAATTTCCTCCGGGGATAGCGCGAGTCCTTCTCCAAGGCTAGTAAAGTCTAAGAAGACCCGCAAGAAATAGGTAGCAAAGGCTGTTGTGCCTCACCCAATTGCGGAGAAAGCGCTCCCTGCTTCACGCTATGTTGCTGAAGATGCACACCATGCGTCCACCTAGGCTGAACTTATGCATGCGGCAGTCGAAGCTGTAAAAAAATATGCTAAATGCCCAAACTCTGGCAAAGAAAAAAATATGATGCCAGAAGTTCGGGTGCTAAGGTATGTTTTATACGGCCACATCAGAAGCCTCATAATTGGGTAGCCTTAGGCAAAAGTCTATATGTTGCACCGGTCGGCGGCCGCTTGCAAATTGCCACATATGGCCAGGACAACCACAAAAGTTCCGCCTTCGACCAAAATTTATGCAGCACTAACTCCATACGCCTTGCTAAAAAAGGAAAAGATTTAAACTTGGACTCTTCATACTATGCACTGGCGCATGCTAGGACGAAGAAGTCTAGGGTAATGCGAGCTCGCCAAGCTCAAGAAATTTCTCATTCGATCGACCGTAAGCAGGTGCCGCTTACTAAGCGTACCCCTGTCTGAAAGTCATAAAATTGGCCCATGCGTCCAACTCGTAGTGGCAATCGGACAGGGTCCGTCTAAATAGTCTTTCGTTGGTAACTTGGGGCAAGTTTTTTTACGAACCTTGGTCAGGAAGCAAAATCAACAGCTACGTACCCATGTGCTCGGTCTACCAGGGCCTATAAGAAGGATGCAAAGGTAAGTCACCCCTCGCTTGACTTATGCAACATGATTAATCACAAGCACAAAGAGAGGAAAAAAACTACGGCATACGAAGTGTCCTCCCCAAAATATCACTGTGCCAACATTATCATCAGCTGCTGCTGTAACAAAATAGCTGTATCTACGAAAAGGCAGTCGATATTCTAGCAGCTGCAACCAAGGGAACCCATCCAACTGTAACCCGGAGAATAGGTACAAGCACCAGAGAAAGATGAGCTATAGTTTGCCTTATGCTATTATGCTCGGAAGGCCTCCTCCATAAGGGGAAGTTATAGGTCTAGCACCTCCAGTCCTTCACTCTCGGTTAGCAGGTTAAGGAGACGGGCCCATGGGGGACATGCAGCAAAACCCACAAAAGGTGTTTTCTTTGGAACCCGCTAAAAAAAGAAGCTATAAGCTACTGGGGGTATCTCTTCTTCAAGACCCCAGGTGGCTACGCAAGCTAGGGGTTGTAATCCCCAAGACCTCTATGACAATTTGGCATTTCGTGAAGATGGTGATTCCCAAGGAACAGATGTTGAGATCCCAGGGGGGTAGCCACAGTCGTCGAGTGGACGCAGATTCCTACGCTAGGGGTAATGTTATCTCCTAGTTCGAAGTGGATGGGGCAATACCAACTTTCCCGGATCCCTGTTCACGATAAGTGTTTGAGGAAGAAAGTGTGATGTCCACCATCCCATCCATTTCTTCCCATGTGAGAACAGCATACATGGCAGGGGACGATCGCGAGGGCCCCAATGATTGGCAGCGCCTCAAAACCCTGAAGGCCATGATCAAAACCAAGAGCATATCAATGCAAGCCTTGACCCAGACAATGTTGGAAATCACAAAAAATATGGCCCATAACCAACAAGGGACTATGGTCAAGCAAGCCTGGACCCCAGGACCAACGGGGATTCAAATACAACAGTTCCACTCGCTGGCGGTAGCCATCCCCTACCCATATCGTCTGTACCTTCTGCAGTCGATGAAGCTCGAAAAGCAATACGGGTGGTACAAGAACTCTGAGCCCGTCTAGACTTTATAGGCAATCGAGACTCACTGTGCGAGCTTGGGATCCGACAACCGCATCCCCTCGAATGGAGAAACGTACCGTATCCGCCCAAGTAGAAGCCCTTCAACTTGACTTCGTTTGATGGGAAGACATCGACCCGTCAATTCATAAGTTACTTCGAGAAGGAAACGGGGAATCTGCCTCACAACGATGCCCTCTTAACCAAGCTCTTTGTTGGGGCATTGTCTGGAATAGCCTTCGATTGGTTCTGCAGCCTCCAGGACAACTGTATTTCATCATTTGACGATCTCAAAGACATTTTTCTTGCTTGGTTCTACGACGGAGGAAATGACATGATGATGTCCTCATTAATGGATATCGTACAAAGGAAGAAAGAGTCTATACAAGAATATATCAAGCGGTATAGACAAGTGGCGCTGAAGTTACCCCCCGGTAACCCTGATTCCACGCTGATGGACACCTTTCGGAGGAATCTCCTTCCCACAGTCAGGCTTTGGATGGGTGAATCTAAATTTAATGACTGGATGATATTCATCATAAATGTTGTCGGTGTTAAGAAGAAGGTGAATGACACCCGCCTCTTAGGAATACAGATTCCTATCGCTGATGATAGGGGAAAGCGCCCTTACAACAGCAACAACAATAATGCAACAACAACATCAATAACGCTAGGAGGGAAAGGGGAAGCAGACTCTGTCATGACTGGACGTACCCACGATCTCGTATCCCGATACCGGGTGCGGGTCGTGACACCCGCACCCGTTATAGGGGCACGAGTACGTGGGTACGTTTAGCCTACGCTGCAGAATCGGCGTTAGAATGCTGTCTTGGACTACTATACTATCTAATATCTCATACAATGTATATAAAATACTGCTATGCCATCTCAATTCCAATTAATACTCAATCACATATAAAACTAAAGAAAGATGTACGCACGATATGGAATAGAAAAAAAAGAAATACAAGTCTCAAACATACATGTCCAACTCAAGTCTAAACATAAAAGATCTCAAAATAATAATACAATCCACAATCTAAGTAGAAAAAACTATTATAAGGTATGAGAATTTAAATGGCCTCAGTAACTGGCACTACATCCTCAGGTGACACTCCATCTGTCGGTCCGTAGTGACTGGGACAGATCCTCTCTAACCATTCATTTAAAAAATATTTTTCAGTCAGGAATGGAGCAAAGTACAATCCAAAAGAAGTTCCAATTAATTGATAATGACTATAAACAAAAATAGAGAATATAATATAAGACGAGAAACAATGAACAATATGAACTTTTGTAGAAAAAATAAGTAAATAATGAACAATATGGTATACACTGATCATGATGAATAGAACAAGACAATAGAATGAAACAATGAACTTGAATGTGGTGAAGAACTATAACAATGCTAAGTGATTGAAATACTAGATAGATATGAGATCGGCTTGGGTGAACATTGTCTACTTTAATGTTGGATAAATATTGTCTAAGTTAAATATTGAACATCATCTAGGATTTGATCACATACCTAGCTAACACTTTCCCTTTCCCCCAACTAGTACAATGAATCCAACCATGATACGTTGTGATATAAGATACTCAAGGCCATGTAAACAATAAACCTTGAATACGAAATATTGAACATTGAACATTGTCTAAGTTAAACATTCAACATTGTCTAAGTTTAACATTGAATATTAAACACGAAACATTGTCTAAGTTAAATATTGAGAACACAAGGAACAATAAACAATATATATAATATCTCATGACTGATCCATATGTATACTAGTCCGTTTACCAATGTGTCAAGGGTCATGTAAAATATTTCTAGATACTTGCATTATAGTAAATATTAAATAATGAAAACTATCAGAGAATGTACTCGCATGTCGTCAAAGCAATGAATGTCAAACTATGTCCCAACTAGTGTCACACAAGCCTATATATGGAATATTGCATTTATACAAGTTGTTAGAATAAATTTAAGTTAAACTAGTCAACATCTAGGTCACAAAGTCGTTTCTAAGTCAAACCGACTATTTCTAGGGTGTATGAGTCTACACTAGGATACTAAGTGAATGCACTATGAAACTAAGCTATACTAACTAATCTAAGATACTAAGAACCACACAAAAGCCGTATCATAAGACACGCAAGTTTTCGAATATGAAAATAGTATTTTAGAAATATATTCAAGTCAATATTCATAATACTATATCAAAACAAATAAAATAGGATACCTTGGCCTTGCACCAATGCGTATCACACCTATCTCGATATCCAAACTCAATACCTTGGGTATCGACCCAATACCTTGATATTACTTTGGAATCACAAGGTAATTAAAGTCCTCATGAATATAGCTTTTGCATATGTAACCCTCAACCAATATACTAAGTAGTATAATATATGTCAATATAATTATAGATACTAACTATAATACAATACATACATATCTACATACTAACATATAGTTAATATAACTAACTACTAATATATATACCTACTAGCTAATAACTATCCATATATATATAGTTACATATAGTACTAAGCTAATAAATACACATACATATCTAACTATTAACTTAACAATTAACTACTACACCATAAACAATCTAATAGCTAAGACATATATATTTACCATAAACTAACTACTTAACTATTCATATACTAATTATAACCGTAAACCAAATACTTAAACTCCATGCCAAACCCAAAATCCAACTAACAATACTACTAGCTAACTATCTATAAACCAATTACCTTGATACCTTGCTAACCCAATATCTCAAATACCCAATACCTCAAAAATCCAAAACCCAACTAGACAATACTGAAAATAAAAGCTGGAAAATCTGACACTGCACGATATTGTGCATTGTTGTGCTAGCACTGCTGCGTACTCGCTGCTGCCGCTACACGCTGAAGCTGCTGCTGCGCTGCTGCTACGCTGCTGCTGCTCTACGCCACACTGCCTAGCTGCTGCTGCAGCGCTGCATTCTCTGCAGCGCGCAGTGCTGCGCTGCACGCTGGTTGTGCACTACTTCATTGCTGCTGCAGTACTGGGTTCAATGCAGCGCGCTGCACTGCGTTGCGATGCAGCTCACTCCTCTCACAGGCACACTCACAAACACACACACACAATATACATAAATACACGTATATATTTATCCATCTATATATATCTGTCACTATCACATTTCTAGAATAGAGACTTTATTTGTCACGACCCAATTCCGTAGAATCGTTGGGGCGTCCCCCGAATCGTGACTGCCGTGCGGGCCTGGGCTTGCGCCCGCACAAAGCTATAGTATTTTGCATAACGAGCACATATTCAGAGTATGTAGATAAATTGAAACACAGATTTGAAACATGGAAAAGTTCTCTTTATTGATATATGAACATCTATTACAAACTCTTGAACGAGTCAGCTAATTTGCCGCATGGGCTAACAAAATTGTTGACTCAAAATAAGATAGCAGTCCTGTACATTACATCCCTTTACTAAACTTCAAAATGATAAAGACCTCCGGGCTGGAGGACGACTTTGCCACGGAGCTGCATTCCTGCTTGGGTTCAAGCTCCTTTCTTCAAGTACTTCAAAAGCGGCACGATCAGGATGCGCCTATATCTGGACTGGATCGGGAAGTCGACTTCGGCTCCTCGCTCGGTTCGCCTTAGTACGGAGAACCTGTTTCAATGAGGGTCAGTATATCGAAACATACTGGTGAAGGCGAGCTAACCCAACTATACCTATCAACACATTGTTTTAATGAAGCATGCATATTATTGTGGGTTTCTATCTTGCCTTAGTTCATTTACAAGTAAGCAGCATATAGAATTACTGAAATAAACTTGTCACCGTTTGGTGACTTTTACCTGTCCGTCTGAACGACCTGCACAATACTTACCATGCCTTCCCTGCCACGAAGACACAAGTTAATTTGTAACAGGTTTAAATATACACGAGGATCACTGGCTTGATTGCCATAATGGCTTGAGTACACGAGGCGCTGCAAGCCATCCTGACCCGTACACGATGACTATACACGAGTTTTTCCCAGATCGGATCGGTGCCAGTGCCCCAGCGATCGTTCGCAGAACCAATATCTTGTACATAAGTTGTCCATGATCGAACACCATTATTAAGTTAACAATTCATGCAATTGAGGCAACACGAGTACAAGAACACGAGTACACGACAAGCAGTAATGCATGATTCATTTTGCATAGCCTCCCTGAACAATTATGCACAATATAAGGTGTGTGTCATACTTTGCATAATTCATAGAACATTTAGAATAAACTAGCATACAATAAGATAACAGTTCACAAGTTTAGTTTGACAAGCAATATAGTCCAAGTCTATTCCTATTTTATCTTAGCATCTTTTAGTTATTATTTGGTATCGCTTGATCAGGGCAACAAGAATGCAAGTGTTTTAGGTGTGAAGACTTGAAAGCAGGGCTAGCTAATCGGGATGGTAGCCACTCACTTAGTTGTTTGGAAGGGAGAAGGAAAGAGGTGCTTCAAGACTCCGCTCGTAAGCCGACTACTGCTCGTTCACCTGCATCACGAACAGCTCGATCAATACCTCTTCCAATCTTTCCAATCCCAAAATTTAAGTGCAGTTCAATGAACAAAAATATTGAAATCCATTCAAACCGTTCAAGAAAAATAAGCAAATCCGAAAACCAACTCAAAGCACAAAAGCAACAAGTGACATCAAAATCCGAGGCAATAAAAGATAACAGTGGAGAGGTCCCTCCTGACTCTGCCGCTAAGTCGATCCTGAGGCACGGTCCACTGAATATGGAAATCGATTCCGAAGAAACAAATCCATAACGAGGATGAGTTCCTGTTTCAATCTATCCCGATCGAACGATACCATCTTGTGTTTCTTAGTCGCGCTCCTCGAATAGGAGGAACGGGGCATTACATCCTACCCAACTAATTGGAAGTTTTGTCCCAAAACTTAGGAATATAACCTACCGTTAGGGATTATTTTGTTGAGGGCAACGATCAGGAAGGTTCAGACAGGAATTGATGGCATGGCCTGATCGTCCACAAGCTATAACCTACCCAAGTCTCAAGTGACAATTGTTGGCTGTGTGTCCACGCTTTTTGCAAAAATTACACGATGGCCCTGGGTTTCCTCCTCGACGTCCGACATTGTATGGTCGCTTTGCAGAGGTGTTTCCTTTCTCGTTGCTATGGCGTTTATGATTGTAGGTATGCACAGCGCCGGTAGAAACGTGAGGATATTATGGTTCAAAAGATAGGGCATGATTCATGACTTCACGCATTGTCCCGTACTGATGAACGACTACATGCGCATGGATGGCAGGGCGCATACCACCTTCAAACCTTCTAGCTAGAATCGCTACATCAGGTAAATAGGCGCTACCAAATTTGGAGAGACGGTTGAATTCGGCGGAGTATTGCTTAACTGTCATGTTGCCTTGCCTCAGTTGCACGAACTCGTTCTCCATCTGGCGACGTACTGGAGGGGGTATAAACTCCTCTTCAAATACGGCATAAAAAGTTGTCCACGAGATCACCTCCTCTCCATGGTCAAATTGAAGAGATCGTCGATGCACGTCCCACCAATCGTGCGCATTGAGATGGAGCTGTAGTTGCGCGCATACGACGCACTTCTCTTCGGGGACCTCTAGCAGAGCGAAGTGGTCTTCAAGTTTGGCCAACCAATCTAGAGATACGATTGGGTCCTCAGTCCCGTTGAATGGAGTGTTTCAGACTTTCTTGAAGTGGCCAAAGTCGAAGGCAGTCACTTCCCTCGGCCTTGGAATTAGCGACGTCTCAACTTCCAGCACAGGCTGTTCCACCGGAGTAACTGCTGTTGCCGCGGAATGGTTGGAAGCCAAAGTCTGAATAATCTGTTGTAGGGTATTTACCTGCTTCTGTTGGACTGAGAATCGAGCTTCTATATTGTCTTGAAACTTGAGCTGACTCTCCTCCGCCCGCTTCTCGGCCCGTTCATAGCGAGCCTCGTCCCTTTGTTGGTTTGCATCCAACATCCGCAATATTTGCTGGATGGGATCGATGCTTGGCATGGCTCGCTGGCTCCTTGAATTTCCCGAAGTGCCCGAACTACTTTCTTGGCCTTGCGTTTTGTCCGGTGCTAGCGATGCAGTTTGTGTTGGTGCCATTCATTCAAAAGAAGGTCAATTACATTAGGATCATAATGTATTATGGACTTATTGCATAAACGTATCTCATTTTGGCCTAGGGAGTTCAAGAGTTTGCACAAAAATTTGATCGTTAAAGGAACTTTTCCAGTGCGAGAGTCTAAGGAACTTGAATTTGTGCTCTGATACCACTATGTCACGACCCGATTCCATAGAATTGTTGGGGCGTCCCCCGAATCATGACCGTCGTGCGGGCCCAGGTTTGCGCCCGCACAAGGCTAGAGTATTTTGCATAACGAGCACATATTCAGAGTACGCAGATAAATTGAAACACAGATTTGAAACATAGAAAAGTTCTCTTTATTGATATATGGACATCTATTACAAACTCTTGAATGAGTCAGCTAATTTGTCGTACGGGCTTACAAAAGTATTGACTCAAAATGAGATAGCAGTCCTGTACATTACATCCCTTTACTAAACTTCAAAATGATAAAGACCTCCGGGCTGGAGGACGGCTTTGCCACGGAGCTGCATTCTTGCTTGGGTTCTAGCTCATTTCTTCAAGTACTTCAAAAGCGGCACAATTAGGATATGCCTACAGCTGGACTGGATCGGGAAGACGACTTCGGCTCCTCGCTCGGTTCGCCTTAGTACGGAGAACATGTTTCAACGAGGGTCAGTATGTCGAAGCATACATGTGAAGGCGATCTAACCCAACTATACCAATCAATATGTTGTTTTAATGAAGCATGCATATTATTATAGGTTTCTATCTTGCCTTAGTTCATTTACAAGTAAGCAGCATATAGAATTACTGAAATAAACTTGTCACCGTTTGGTGACTTTTACCTGTTCGTCTGAACGACCTGCACAATACTTACCATGCCTTCCCTGCCACGAAGACACAAGTTAGTTTACAACAGGTTTAAATATACACGAGGATCACTGGCTTGATTACCATAATGGACTAGTCCGGGACAAGGATAGCATGCAACGAGAGTACACGAGGCGCTGCAAGCCGTCCTGACTCGTACACGATGACTATACACGAGTTTCGCCCGGATCTTATCGGTGCCAGTGCCCCAGCGACCGTCCACAGAACCAATACCTTATGCTCAAGTTGTCCATGATCGAACACGATTATTAAGTTAACAATTCATGCAGTTGAGGCAACACGAGTACAAGAACACGAGTACACGACAAGCAGTAATGCATGATTTATTTTGTATAGGCTCCCAGAACAATTATACACAATACATGGTATGTATCATACTTAACATAATTCATAGAACATTTGGAATGAACTAGCATACAATAAGATAACAGTTCACAAGTTTAGTTTGACAAGCAATATAGTCCAAGTCTATTCCCATTTTATCTTAGCATCTTTTAGTTATTATTTGGTATCGCTTGATCGGGGCAACAAGAATGCAAGTATTTTAGGTGTGAAGACTTGGAAGCAGGGCTAGCTAATCGGGATGGTAGCCACTCACTTAGTTGTTTAGAAGGAAGAAGGAAAGAGGTGCTTCAAGACTCCGCTCGTAAGCCGCCTACTGCTCGTTCACCTGCATCACGAACAACTCGATCAATACCTCTTCCACTCTTTCCAATCCCAAAATTTAAGTGCAGTTCAATAAACGAAAATAATGAAATCCATCAAAACCGTTCAAGAAAAATAAGCAAATCCGAAAACTAACTCAAAGCACAAAAGAAACAAGCAACATCGAAATCCGAGGCAATAAAAGATAACAGCGGAGAGGTCCCTCCTGACTCTGCCGCTAAGTCGATCCCGGGGCACGGTCCACTGAATATGGGAGTCAATTCCGAAGAAACAAATCCATAACGAGGACGAGTTCCTATTTCAATCTATCCCGATCGAACGATACCATCTTGTGTTTCTTAGCCGCACTCCTCGAATATGAGGAACGGGACATTACATTATTGTCTTTTACCATATTTATTTTATTGTGTCAATATATTGCATGATATATATTATACATATTATATTGTGTTCATTAATGCATGAGTTAGTGGACTAGACCTAGAAACCCACTAAATAAACCCCTGACCAAAATATAGGATTATGGATTAAATTAGTATTATTCGGGATTAATTATTGGGGTTATATTTCACTACTGTAATTTTTATTCAATTGGTGCACCTTACCGTTGTTTCGATATTTGGAGCGCTACACTAGCTTTTGCCTTCTAACAAATTTCACACCCTTGTTCTAAACATGCCAGTATTTTATTTTGACCTTTGTGTAACTCATAAATACCCTCTCTTGTGCTTCATTTTAGTTGCACAATATTCGTTATAAACGTTTATTTTTTAAATCCAAATAAATCTAACTTTGGATCTTTGTCCGTTCCAATCAAAATTGGAGACACAATCTCGACCCGTTTTGTGCAACCAAAATTATGACAATATTCTATTCTGAGCCTTCTATGCCCATCACACTTGTGTTCCACCCAATTTTAACCCTATGGACTTTCAATTAATTTAAGAACACCTTTTACACTAATTTTAATTAAATTGGTGTAAGGACCCAACCTAACCCAAAACTAGACCAAACACTAACCCAAACCCCCACTCACACCCTCAAGGTTCATACTAAATACCACACACCCTTTTAACCCACTATATCACACCAAACGTGGTGTTTTTTCTCATCCTATCCCAAACCCTATTATTTGTGCAATTTTCTAATTGTTAGGGGCTTTTGTGCAAAAAGACAATGAGGTGTCCATCTCCTATTGGAGCCAAGCCATGAAGAAACCCCCCTCATTGTTGACTGATCATTCTTTGTCCCCCCTCCCCCCATTTTGAGTGTACTATACTCTAACTTTTCCTCCACCATTATCCTAGCCCTCCATTCAAAATCTACACCATCTCCACCCTCCATTTCCTTTATGTAGAACCTTCCTCCATCCCTAGGGAGCTTGTAGCAGGCCCTAATCCCAAGGCCATCACCCCTTCTCTCTCTCTTCTACATAAACCACTCTCATTCTCTCCATTCTTTTATCCACAGCTGACTTCATCATTCCTAACCGAACCCCAAACCATTTTCTTATTCCCCTCCGGTCTTCCACCTGCCGGAGCACCATCACCCGACTCCGATCACGACCACAACAGCCACCCATCGCCATCACCATCAACACCTTCTCCTCCTCCGAGCAGACGACCCCGCCGGAGCAACAAGTTATCCCGACCACCATAGTCATCATTGCCACAGAACTCTTTCTTCCCCGAGTAGTCGACCACACTCCAATCAATCACCTACAACTTCTCCCTGACTTCCCCATGACCTTTCTCCGCCGGATCGACCACCACCTCAATCACCACTGCAACCACCATCTCGCCACCACCACACGACCACCCATCACCACCTTCGACCACCACCAACAACTCGCCACCACATCTTCGTCCCTGCCGGATCGACCATACCTCGATCACCACTACGCCCCAGCCATCACCCCGATCACCACCATCAGCATCTCCACCACCATCACCTACTGCTGACACTGTTGCTACTGCCGCCTCTGTCCACCCGCCAGAGACTGACCTCCATAGGCTACGGACGAGCGTCACCCCCTCCTCGGTTATGAGCACACCGAGGTTTGTACGTGTCCTCTTTTTCCTTCATGTTGTGTTGTTACATTGACACTGTGGATTCATGAACCATAATAACTAGTATATATGTATGCATGTATGAATAGTAATTGGTGTTAGTATTTACTCCTTGGAAATTAGGTTGTTAGTGTGTTATAATTGTGTAGACCCTAGGTGCTTAGACTTAACTATTGTTGTGCACGGTATTTAAGGATATTACGTACTCATACGTGGAGACCTATGGTGGGTAATACTATCAAATTGCGTTGGAAAATAACTTAGAACCTACTTGAACCTTAGTGATCTTGGTTGTAATATTTGAGGATATACGTTTAGAGGGACATGACACTTATGCATTTTAGACATGTGCACACTACCTACTAGCTAGGACATGTGTTAGTGTTACACGAGATTGGAGATGTAAACATATTTTGGTAACTCATTGTCTTGTTGTGTACTATATTTGAGGACGTAACACTTGTATATTTTAACTACGCGCACACTCGACCCTGCTAGTTGATCGGTTATCACCCCTACTTGCGTTAGTTTCTAAGTGCAGTATAGTTGTATTTATGTGCGTACTAGTGTAACGACTGATGTTATTATATTATATTATACTATATATAGGATCGTTGGATCGTTCGTGCGAGAATTCGGGAGCAGGATATTGGTATTGCCAGCTTAGGACCACAGGCGAGTACATTCTCTGACAGTTTTTATTATGTTGGTCATTTCTATGATTCTAGTTGTATAGTGTACTTGATTATGACACTATGGATACACAGGTTAGCATCATAGATACCTGTCATGAGGAGTCGTGATTGGAATCCATCGTGCTAGCTGGGGACGGGGAGATATTAGCAGATTATGTGATCATATCCTACTTTACATGCATCATAGCTCGCCCCACATATCACGTTGGGTGTAGCTTGACCATTTACATGCCTCAAAGCATGTTATATATGGTTAGCCTGACTATTGCTCGCATCATAGCTAACCAGACGGTTAGCCTGACCTCACATGTATCATAGCTAATCATATATAACAAGCCTGATCTCGTCCCAAGTCGATCGCATAATAGACTGATATCTCAAACCCTTAGCTAGATATTCTATTTCTGTATTCCAGTTCACTTGTTCTAGCATTCACTTATATCTAATCATTTCTAGTTGTACTATTACTGATTATATTTCTCCAGTATTCCATATTTCCAGTATTTGTCTTCATCTTATATTTCCTTATACTGTATTATAGTTTTTGTCAATATAAATGAAACTGTTGTTCAGTGCTTGTGCTTCGCTCCAATCCTGACTGGATAACATTTTTTCCAAAGGACCTTGAGAACTTCTGTCCGACATGCTATGGCCCAGGTGTAGAGGGAGACTATATACCAGAGATATTAGAGAAGTCCCTCTCCTTAGAGGAGACACCACCTGCAGTCATTTAGTCAGTTATATCTATGAATCTTTTGTTCTAAACTTGAGACTGGTTTGTATTTATGTTGAGAATATTGTTGAGACTATTTATGTTGGACAACTAAACTCTAGATTATTGTTGTATTTTTGTGTTATTGTGCTTGACTTATGTCAGTACTTCCTATTTTTATATCTCATCGTGCCATTTCTTCGTATAGTTATTGTGATTGAGTATATTATGAATTATTGATTAATGTATTATTCATTGTCCTCCTTATGGAGTTGAGATCATTGACAGGTTATAAGTTATGTTTAGTAGTCTTGAGACCTAGACAATGTTCTACCGCCGATGCTGCAACGTAGGCTGGACGTGCCCACGGCTCACGCCCAAATTCCGGGTGCGGGTCGTGACAATATCAAACCCCTTATGTATATATATATATACACCTATAAATGTATATATATATATATATATATATATATATATATATATATATATATATATATATATATATATATATATACACACACACAAACACCTCTATATATTTACACTTATACATAAACTCAAAGTATACACTCATATATTCAACTATATATATATCAATCTACATATGAATATATATATATACACTCTTACACACACATAAACACAAATACAATGCATACAACCCTCTATGTATATATCCATCTCTCTCTATATATATATATATATTTCTCTCTCTATATATATATATTTATACATATCTACATAAGCATATATATATATATATATATATATATATATATATATATATATATATATATATATATATATATATATATATATATATATATATGCACACTATTATACATAATCATACACCTACATACATATATGCAAGTAAACACTAATACACACATACATACATATACCTATATGCACTACTATGTATCTCAGTCTATATATACATATATATACATATATATAGATAACATAATCACTTAAACTTAGATATAGATACACATAGCACACAACACTTCATACATACATACTTACATACATACATACATACATATATATATATATATATATATATATATATATATATATATATATATATACTCAACATAGCTATAGGTATACCCATCTATACTCACATAAATACATACCCATATAGAAACACACATATAAACTACCATATATACCATTATATACATATATATTACATAAATATCACATAGATATATAAATACACATGCACAAATAGAATTAAGAGCAAAACACCAAACACGTGGAGTGCACCACACCCGTATCACACTATCTCTATGATACGCTTGCGATACGACTCCACCACACAACCAAACGTATTCCGAAGGACATAAGAAAGTCTAGAATACTAATTATGCACAATACGTATAGTAATTAGATTAACTATGTGTATGTGTCGCAATATGATATGCACAAGACCCCGTGTCGGAGAAAACCCCCCCAAAATTATCCATTTTGTCAAATTGACGAGATACGGCCTAGACGTATCCAATTGTGGATACGACACTAGTCACAAACTATCAATCATAGGTTATAATGATCTATTAGACCAAATGACAAACACTACATGTGCCAATCTTAAAATTCTTCCAAAATTGGTACCAAAATGCACATAACTTCCACCGTAGGTCTCCTATGAACCTAAAACCAATTCCTATGGGTAGCCTATGCATGTGGGTTGGTTTCTTATGGTTAAATATCAGAAACATAATAAAAGGGGAAAACTTAAATGTACCTATTGGGAGATGGATTCCTAATAAAAAATCCCCAAAATTAGAATGTAGCTCCTCCTTGTAGATCTTGGCCTCCTCCTTCTTGATCCTTGCTTTCTTCTTGTAGATCCTTGTTGTAGTAGCCTCTATTGAAGAATAGAGACTGAATTTGGGTGGAAATTGGTAGGGATTTGGTGAGGGAATGAAAAAATTAGGAAAGGGGGAAAATCTAGATCTACTGCAAATAAAAAATAAAATGAGAGAGACACTCTCTCTCCTCCTCTAATGGCTGGTCATAAACCCTCTCCCAACTAATATAAAATATCTAAAACATCCCTTGGGGCCTCTCATAAAAAAATTAATTAAGGGGGAAGGTTCTAGTCTAATGGTTTCACTAATTAATTTATCCTCCTAATGAATGGGCCTAATTATGGGCTCAATCTAAACTAACATACAATGTTGGGTCCATGCATTTAACTAAACTAGTTAGGTCCACTACACAAGTCCAAAATAAATCTAACACTAACAATAAATAAATAATATAATAAATAATTAATTACACATACACAATATTTAAATACTATACTCCTAAAATAAAATATCCGTGTCAATTACCAAACTACCCTTAATTGAAAAAGTGAGGGTGACAATTAGGGCTGCAAATAAGCCAAGCCGTTCGCAAGCTGCTCGAAGCTCGGGTCGATAAAAGCTAGGTTTGTTTAGTAAACAAGCTAAGCTCAAGCTTTATTTTCGAGCTCGTTTAATAAACGAGCCAAGCTCAAGCTTAGATGTACTCGGCTCGTTTGAGCTTGCAAGCTGACTCGTTTAGAAGCTTACGAGCTGACTCGTAAGTTGGCTCATTTAGAAGCTCGTTTAGGAGCTCGTTGCTGGTAGTCTACAAATTTATTTTTTTATTTTAATTTTAATTTGTTCTTTGTTTAATTCTAATTTATGCATGTTTGTATAACAATATGGTTGTGTGAATTATATATAATTATATGTTCTTAATAATTGATATTAAGGAACTTTTTAAACTAAATTTTTATAAATAAATTGTTAATATTATAGTTACTTGAATTTAAGCCTAACTAGTTTAAAATCAAGTTCGTTAAGCTCGAAATCAAGCTTAATGAGTTTAAAATAAAACTGAACAATCTTGAAATCAAGCTTAACGAGCTTGAGTTTGAACTTATCAAGCTTGTCTATCAAGCTTGAATCAAGCTTGCTTATCAAGTCAAGCTCGAGCTCAAACCAAGCCAAGCTCAAGCTTAATATAAACGAGCTCGAGCCAAGCTCAAGCTCTAAAATAAAAAAAATATCAAGCTCGAGATTGAGCTCGGTTAATTCTAATCAAGCCAAGCTCAAGCTTATGAAAGCTTGGCTCGGCTTGGCTCGTTTGCACCCCTAGTGACAATCCTACCCATCTTAGAAAAATTTTGTCCTCGAAATTAAAGTTGATCGTAACCCCCTCTAGGTAAACCCCAGTCTAACTAAAACAAACAACATGCAATTTAAGAATCACTAACTATGATCTCTGTCCATTATAGTTTTGTAGTTTCCGTCAGGCTATACTAACTATATGATAAAATACAAGCAGCTAACTAAACACACAAATAATGGATGGAAAGGAAATAAACAGAACAGGACGAAACAAACTAACTTATCACCTAAGGTGCTGTCCTCTCCGACTGCCATTGCAAATGCCCCGTCCTGCTGGGATGGCTCTCTATGCGGGTGCTGAGCAGTCTGCGGTACCACAGGTGGCCTAGCTCCACCTCTCTGACTGCGATCTGGTCTGTACGGGTTGTTGGAACACTCCTTTACTTGATGTTCAGGGGAACTACAATACTAGCATAGTCTGAGCCTCTTCCGACAGCTCTCCCAATCATGCCCATGCCTTCCATAATAGGCACAAGAAAAAGTCTGCTAAATCCGCCTCTGAGGCTGCTGCGGTGCCTGATGCACTGGCTTCTAAAACTGTTGTATCTGTTGAGCTGGTGCCTTAACTTGCACAAGGTACTGCTGATGCTGATATACTCTCGGCTGCTGAAAGTGGGTGCGCTTAGCTGGGCATGCACCACTACTCGCTCCTCCGGTGTCTCTCGGCCTATTGGAGCCAAGTTCCAAATCATCCTCCGCCCGCTGCGCATGTCTCAAAATTTTCTAAAACGTAGCGGTACGATCTCCATTTGTATGAGACTTAATCTCACTGTTCAGTCCCTTCCTAAACTTTTTAGCCCTGGCTCAAGGATTCTATCCATCAACAAATCATCCCAATCGACAATACTCTATCGCATACTCGTCCACCGTTAAGTTCCCTTGGACGAGGTTCTAAAATTGACTCTCCAAAGTACTCTGAGCCACATCCGGGAAAAAATTCTCTTTGAAAAGCTCCTTGAAAGCTCCCTAAGTAATTCCTGGCGCAGATATCCTGGGGTCTATCCTAAACCATGTCAGCGCAATATCGAACATCATACTACCTGCTACCTCTACCTGCAATCTCTCATGAATCTGTGCCAATCGTTGGTCCCTCTCAATGTCCCCTATCCAGTCATCTGTGTACAAGATTCCCTCGATGTCCAAATAGTCCTTAAGCCCTATCCTCTTGAAGTCGATGATAGTCCCTGGCCTCGGCTGCTGAGGGATAAACTGAGGTGGTACCGTCTGTAGCTAGGCTGCAATATCTCTCTCAACTGCTGCGAGCACGATCTGGTGAGCATTATCCATACTCTGTCGCAGGACCTCTGACTATCGCTACTGCGCCTCCATCATCTACTAAAAAAGAGCGAACATCTACGTCTGATCGACTGCAGGTGGTGGGAATGGAAGATCCCCTGCAACTGCTGGTGTTGTCCTCTGCTCCGAAGGTGGAGCACCTCCGAAAGCTGCTACAGAAACTCTCACCTGGATCGGTGAAGTCGACATTTAGAACGTAGTCGCTGGAACAATGTCTGATGGTGCTGCCCTCATAGGTGATGAAGTGACTGATCGTGCTGACATTGGGCCTGAGCGCTGGGAATACGTCTTCGACGGCATCCTAATGACTGATTCAAAATAAGGAATCAATATTGAGCAAGATACGATATCATCAAATAAGGACACAATTTTCAAGGAAAGCGATATTCAGAATAAAGATGACAAGATTCAATTATATTAGAATTATTTCCTAGTTGTGATTGAGTATCCCTCTCATCCTAGTGTCCTATATCCTATCCTATCATAGGTTCGCAGTAGTACAACTAAGTTGTTGCACTACCACAATATCGCACTATTGTGAAGCCTGACCTGCATGGGCCACCACTAAAAATGTGTCACGATCCGCACCTGGTATAGGGGCACGAGTACGTGGGTACGTCCAGCCTACACCACAGAATCGGCGGTAGAACGCTGTCTTGGTCTATTATACTATCTAATATCTCACACAATGTATATAAAATACTGCCATGCCATCTCAATTCCAAATAATACTCAATCACATATAAAACTAAAGAAAGATGTACGCACGATATAGAATAGAAAGAAAAGAAATACAAGTCTCAAACATACATGTCCAACTCAAGTTTAAACACAAAAGATATCAAAAGAATAATACAATCCATAGTTTAAATAGAAACAACTACTATAAGGTATGGGAATCTAAATGGCCTCAGTAACTGGCACTACATCCTCAGGTGACACTCCATCTATCGGTCCGTAGTGAGTGGGACACATCCTCTCTATCCATTCATCTGAAAAATATTTTTTAGTCAGGAATGGAGCAAAGTATAACCCAATAGCAGTTCTAATTAATTGATAATGACTATAAACAGAAATAGAGAATATAATACAAGACGAAAAATAATGAACAATATCAACTTTGGTAGAAGAAATATGTAAACAATGAATAGTATGGTATACACTGATCACGATGAATAGAACAAGACAATAGAATGAAACAATGAACTAGAATGTGGTGAAGAACTGTAACTATGCTAAGTGATTGAAATACTAGATAGATATGTGATCGGCTTGGGTGAATATTGTCTACTTTAACATTGGATAAACATTGTCTAAGTTAAATATTGAATATTGTCTAGGATTTGATCACATACCTAGCTAACACTTCCCCTTTCCCCCAACTAGTATAATGGATCCAACCATGACATGTTGTGATACAAGATACTCAAGGCCATGTAGACAATAAACCTTGAACACAAAATATTGAACATTGAACATTAAACATTGAACATTGTCTAAGTTAAACATTGGGCATTGAAACATTGAACATTATCTAAGTTAAATATTGAACAATGAACACGAAATATTGTCTAAGTTAAACATTGTGAATACGAGGAACAATGAACAATATATATAACATCCCAAGACTGATCCATGTATATACTAGTCCGTGTACCAATGTGTCAAGAGTCATGTAAAATACTTCTAGATACTTGCATTATAGTAATTATCAAATAATAGAAACTATTAGAGAATGTACTCGCCTGCCGTCCAAGCAATAAATGTCAAACTATGTCCCAACTGGTGTCATACAAACCTATATATGGAATATTACATTAATACAAAGTGTTGAAATAAATTTAAGTTAAACTAGTCAACATCTAGGTCACAAAGTCGTTTCTAAGTCAAACCGACTATTTATAAGGTGTATGAGTCTACACTAGGATACTAAGTCAATGGACCATGAAATTAAGCTATAATAACTAATCTAAGATATTGAGAACCACACAAAAACCGTATCCTAAGATACGCAAGTTTTTGAATATGAAAATAGTATTTTAGATATATATTCAAGTCAATATTCATTATACTATATCAAAACAAATAAAATAGGATACCTTGGCCTTGCACCATTGCGTTTCACACCTATCTCGATACCCAAACTCAATAGCTTGGGTATCGACCCAATACCTTGATATTACCTTGGTATCCCAAATAATTCAAGTCCTCATGAATTTAGCTATTACATATGTAACCCTCAACCAATATACTAATATATACTAAGTACTATAATATATCAATATAATTATAGATACTAACTATAATACAATACATACATATCTATATACTAACATATAGTTAATATAACTAACTACTAACATATATACCTACTAGCTATTAACTATCCATATATATATATATATATATATATAGTTATATATAGTACTAAGCTAGTAAATACACATACCTATCTAACTATTAACTTAACAATTAACACTACACCATCAACAATCTAATAGCTAACACATATATATATACCATAAACTAACTACTTAACTATTCATATACTAACTATAACCGTAAACCAAATACTTAAACTTCATACCAAACCCAAAACCCAATTAACAATACTACTAGCTAACTATCTATAAACCAATTACCTTGATACCTTGCTAACCTAATATCTCAAATACCCAATACCTCAAAAACCTAAAACCCAACTAGACAATACTAAAACTGAAAGCTGAAATCTCTGATACTGTGCGATACTGTGCATTGCTGTGCTCGCACTGCTGCGGACTAGCTACTGCGCAAGTGGTTGCGGCTGCGCTGCGCACTCGCTGCAGCATTTCGCTGTTGTCGCTGCACGCTGCAGCTGTTGCGGCGCTGTTGCGGCTCTGTGCCGTACTGCCTCGTTGCTGCTGCAGCACTGCCTCACTGCTGCTGCAGCGCTGCGTTCACTGAAGCGCTGCGTTGCGCTGTGCTGCGCTGCACGCTGGTTGCGCACTGCTTCGTTGCTGCTGCAGCGCTGCGTTCAATGCAGCGGGCTGCGCTGGATTAAGCTGCGGCTCGCCCCTCTCATAGACACACTCACAAACACACACACACAATATACATATGTACACGTATCTATTTATCCATCTACATATATCAAACCCCTTATGTATATATATATACACCTATAAATGCATATCCATCTATATATATATATATACATACACAAACACCTATATATATATATATTTACACTCACACATAAACACAAACACGTATACACTCATATATTCAACTATATATATATATATCAATCTATATATGAATATATATATACACTCTTACACACACATAAACACAAATACAATGCACATAACCCTCTATGTATATATCCATCTCTCTATATATATATTCCTATCTCTCTCTCTATATATATATATATCTACATAAGCACACACATATATATATATATATATATATATATATATATATATATATATATATATATATATATATATATATATATATACACTATTATACATAATCACACACCCACATACATATATACAAGTAAACACTAATACACACACATACATACATACATATACCTGTATGCACTCCTATGTATCTCAGTCTATATATACATATATATAGATAACATAATCACTTAAACTTAGATATAGATACACATAGCACACAACACTTCATATATATATATATATATATATATATATATATATATATATATATATATATATATATATATATATATATATACACTCAACATAGCTATAGGTATACACATCTATACTCACATAAATACATACTCATATAGACACACACATATACACTATCATATATACCATTATATAGATATATGTATATTACATAAATATAACATAGATATATAAATATACATGCACAAATAGAATTAAGAGCAAAACACCAAACACGTGGAGTGCACCACACTCGTATCACACTAACTCTATGATACGCTTGCGATATGGCTCCACTACACAACCAAACGCATCTCGAAGGACACAAGCAAGTCTATAATACTAATTATGCACAATACATATAGTAATTAGATTAACTACGTGTCCAGCATGAAATATAATATGCACACGGCCCCGTGTCGGAGGAAGACCCACAAATTATCCGTTTCGTCAAATTGACGATTTACGGCCTACACGTATCTAATTTTGATATGACACTAGTCACAAATAATCAATCATAGGTCATAATGATCTATTAGACCAAATGACAAATACTACATGTGCCAATCTCGGAATTCCTCCAAAATTGGCACTAAAATGCACATAACTTCCATCGTAGGTCTCCTATGAACCTAAAACCAATTCATATGGGTAGCCTATGCATGTGGGTTGGTTTCTCATGGTTAAAGCTTAGATTTAGAAACTAATAAAAGAGGAAAACTGAAATGTAACTATTGGGAGATGGATTCTCAATAAAAAATCACCAAAATTGGAAAGTAGCTCCTCCTTGTAGATCTTGGCCTGCTCCTTCTTGATCCTTGCTTCCTTCTTGTAGATCCTTGTTGTAGTAGCCTCTATTGAAGAATAGGGACTAAATTTGGGTGGAAATTGGTAGGGATTTGGTGAGGGAATGAAGAAATTAGGAAAGGGAGAAAATCTAGATCTATTGCAAATAAAAAATAAAATGAGAGAGACACTCTCTGTCCTCTTCTAATGGCTGGTCATAAACCCTCTTCCAAGCAATATTAAATATCTAAAACACCCCTTGGGGCCTTTCATGAAAAAATTAATCAAGGGAGAAGGTTCTAGTCTAATGGTTTCACTAATTAATTTATCCTCCTAATAAATGGGCCTAATTATGGGCTCAATCTAAACTAACATACAATGTTGGGTCAATGCATCTAACTAAACTAGTTAGGTCCACTACACAAGTCTAAAATAAATCTAACACTAATCATAAATAATTAATACAACAAATAATTAATTACACATGCATAATATTTAAATACTATACTCCAAAAATAAAATACTCGTATCAATTACCAAACTACCCTTAATTAAAAAAGTGAGGGTGACAGACTCTGGTCGGTAATAGAGCCAAGAAGCCCAAGCAAAAGCCCGTAGAGGCTCCAAAACTAAAGGAAACCTATTCCTTCGAAGACTATGATCTCATGGCAATCTTTGACGTACTGATACAGGGAAACAAGCTTTGGCTCCCTGACGTCAAACTCCCTTTCGAGGCAACCGAGGTGAATAATCTGAAGTACTGCCACTACCATCGTTACGTTCATCATGCGATACGAGATTGATACACACTAAAGTGGTACATCCAACAACTGCTTAACACCAAGACCCTCACTCTGGACTTCGATGGCAAGAAAGTTTTTACAAACATGGTTTTTCTCTAGTTCGGCAACTTCACGGGGCCAGAAGCCCAAGACGGAATAATCCCAATCCCCCGGGCAACAATAGAGGTTGTCAATCTTCCGTCAGCTTGTGACCAAATAGCCGTGCTGATACCTCTCACCACATCATGGGGGGAGCCTTTGTGGGTCCATCCCAAACTTGCTCCAGATTTGATGCAACAGACAACACTTTCTGCCTCCAAGTCCAAGGGCAAGAAGTCCAAGTTCTGCTACACGAATTCTATCTCTTCCGAAAAAGTTATAGTAGGAACAACGAGGTCAGGACTGGTGTACCAACGATAGTACGACATCCTCGACGATGGTGCGCTTCTAATCGCCATATCCGATTTGGGTCCATCCCAGCCTCCAACAGCGGACAAGTTCAAGCAGAAAGAAACTTGCTTCGACAGACCACTGCGCAAAGATACTGCTCAAGGGCTGGAGAAGCCCTACAACTTTGACATATTGGCACAACTCGCCAATACTCCAGCGAAGTTGTCACTATTCGAGCTTCTTCGACTATTAAAAGATACTCGGGTTGCTCTGAGTGAGGTATTGCAGAATGTCAATACCAACTTTGTGTAGGTCAAGTTGCCAGCTGAGGATCCTGTCGCATGTCCCACTGCAATAATGTAGTGGAGGTGATACACAATATCATGTTCTCGCAATAAGACATGTTATTGAAGAACAATCAACACAATTGTTGTCTATATTACACAGGGTATATCCGTGCCATTAAGGTGGACTGGATGCACATCGACCCCAGCTCGTCAATTAGAATCAACCCGTGAAGTCTGCTTCAGAATCTGGGAATCCCAATGCATCGCCTGGCAGTAACCAATACTGCAATTAGTGGCTTCAACGCTAGGATGAGCTACCCTTTGGACAAGATTTACTTGAAATATTAGATCGACGACTTGAAAAAAGAGGTCACCTACTACATCATAGACATAGACGTATCCTAAAATATCTTGTTGGGACATCCATGGATACATCAGTATATGTTCGTACCGTCAATCTTGCACCAATGCTTGAAGTACGGTATCGTCAAGACAGAATTTGTCGATGTTGATCCATTTAAAGAGGTCGAGGCCTACTACTCTGACTCAATCCTCTACAAGCAAGTCCACCAAGATGAAGGTGGCAATGATGCCGATGATAAGGCAAATACTGGGACAACATCGAACGATCCCTTGAGAGTCTATCTCAAAGCACGCGCTCCCAAAATAGTTCCTTTCCTCAGGGTTAAACTGCACAAGAAAGCACCTAAGCCTATGGTAATTCGCCTTCATAGATCGAGTCGACCATCGAAGAAAAATCTAGCACCTTCTATGACTTCCTAACCTCTAATGGTAAAGCTATGCAGGAGACCTCCAAAGCCGTCACTCGGACTGGAGGTAAATCTCTGGAAGGATAAACTAGAGGAGTACGTAGCTGCACATGCTAACATCTCTTCTCTCGATTATATAATTTTGGAAGGTAAGATACATTATTTCATCAATAAAGGACTATCTTTGAACTACTCGGATATTAAAATCTTAACACGCTATATTCCCTTGACGGTCTGGGCCTGCACCTGCATACACATGTGACTAGCACCTATGCAACAAACCAAATTCTTTCCAGTAAAAAGCTCCTATTTTATAGTTCCAACAAGGAAGAGGAGAGACAATCGCATCATCTTCAGCAGAGTGGAAAGTCCCTAATACTTTTACTTAGAGAAACTGGAGCCAGAACCAGATACCGACAAAATGCTACTTTATCGGTACAACTTTCGAGCCAAGCACCTAATCCAGAAGATGGGATATGATCAAAAAGCCGCTAGGTCTTTGAACTACGGCCAAGGCCGAAGGATGCCTTTGTGTCTGCAGGCTCCTGCAGGCAAGCCCGAGGATTACTACCATAAGACCAAAAATGGCTTAGGGTACTTCATGCCTCCTACAACCCCCGAAGGCTCAAACGAAGAAGATGAGTTACACTCTCACTCTTCAGAATCTTTCTCTTGGGACTCCGACACCAGTATCGGGGAGGTGCTCAAACAAATCTTGTTTGCTAATATGGTATCAACTGACCCTGAGGAAGACGGCGAGGATCCACCTGGACTCTTTGAAGTAGAATCATGGGCCCAACGCCTAGACGCACAATGGGAGCTGCAGTTCAAATAATGAGAACCTTCCACTGAGGACAAAGTTGTACAAATTGATCTGGGTGACAAATCCTCCCCGAAACCTATCTTTATCACAAGAATCTGTCAAACAAGGATCGAGAATCCCTGTTACAGCTCGTTAGGGAATACATCGATATCTTTGCCTGAACTTAAGAAGACATGCCGGGACTGGACCCCCAAATTATCGTCCAAAAACTCAATATCTTGCCGAAAGTTAAGCTAGTCAAGAAACAGCAACGGCTGTTTCGGCCGGACATCATAAATGACATCGAAGCTGAAGCCAACAAACTGATAGCTAGTGGCTTCATCCGAGAAGAACAACATCCAGATTGGGTATCCAATATCGTGCTCATCATAAAAAAATGGGAAGATCTGGATCTATATTGACTTCCGTGATTAAAATACGACATGCCCTAAGGATGAGTTTCTCCTTCCGATCACAGATATAATGATCGACAACACTTGTGGCTTCGAACACATATATTTCATGGATGGGTTCTCAGGATACAATCTAGTCAAGATATTTCCTGATGACGAGAAGCACACATCATTTTTAATGCAGATATGAGTATTCTGCTACAAAGTCATGCCCTTCAGTCTGAAAAATGCCGGTGCTACATACCAGTGAGTAATGGGCACCATCTTCCATGAATATCTATGCAAGACGATGTAGTATTACGTTGATGGCATCATCGTCAAGAGTCGGTCCAAAGATGATCACCTCTAGGACTAGAAGACTGTGTTCGACCTCATCCGTACACACCAGCTCAAGATGAATCCGACCAAATCCTTCCTAGGAGTCTCCAGCGATAAGTTCCTGGGTTTTGTCATAACTTTAAAGGGTATCCATGTAGACCCTGACAAGACTAAAGTAATCCTTGAAATGTGCCCATCGAAGAACCTTAGAGAACTTCGTGACCTTCAAGGAAGACTGACATACATCAGGAGGTTCATATCAAACATCTCTGGACGTTGTCAGCCGTTCACTCAAGTTATGAAGAAGGGAGTCTCCTTTGTTTGGAACAAAGAATGCCAGCGCGCCTTTGCCAATATTATGGAGTATCTCAAGAATCCTCCAGTATTGGTGGCCCCTATTATGGGAAGACCCTTCTTACTGTATGTATGAGCAATGGATCACTTCCTGAGGGCTCTACTAGCCCAGACAAGCGATGTAGGTCATGAACAAGCCATCTATTATCTCAGTATGCTTTAAGGATGTCACAGAGCATAGGTACAACCCTATTTAAAAGGAGTGCCTCGCTCTGGTCTTCGTTATTCAGAAAGCTTAAAATTACATTGCAGGAAAAACCATCCATGTGATCTCGCGAGTTAATCTACTTGAGGTCCTTATGACTAAACTCTGAGCACTCAACTCTCGCCTAGCCACATGGGCGATACTGCTGTCACCATACGACATGGTATTTGTCGCACAAAAGGCGGTCAAAGGCTAAGCATTGGCAAATTTTCTTGAAGGCCACCCTGTATCAGAAATCTTAAAGCACTACGAGGAGATCCCAGATGAAGTAGTAGAATCAAACATGACCACAAGGAGGTCGTTTGGCGAATATTCTTCGATGGTGCTTCAAGAACAGAGCCCAAAGGCGATATTGTCTTTGGCGTCGGGATAGTACTAATTTCTCCACATGACCTAGTCATCAACCACGCTTACTCCCTCACAGTGCCATGCTCCAATAATATGGCTGAGTACAACCCCCTCATTATCTGGCTCAAAGTTGCTAAACAAATGGGAGTAGACTACCTAGAAGCCTACGACATTTCCAAGCTGATAATCTGTCACCCTCTTTTTTCAACTAGGGGTAGTTTGGTAATTTGGAATAGGTATTTGATTTTAGGATTTAATATTAAATATTATTATGATGATTGTATTAATTATTTATTTATGTTGAGCTATAATTATTGTGACTAGTATTAGTTATTTAATTAAAGACTTGTGTTATTTAGTTTAGTTAGAAAGACTAGCCCAATATTTAGACTTGACATATATGGACCATTTGGACTTGTCATGATAATTAGTGAGTCCAACTTCGACCCAAGTCCATTAGTCATTTCCACTAATTAATTAAGGAGAATTAGTTTAATTATAATTAGTTAGAGACTTCCAAAAATATCCACCGTTAGTTATTCCTCATAATTCACCATGTAGGTTTAACTTGGACATTTAATTTTGCTTGAGGAAGGGAAAATAGGTCGGCCACTATTAGAGGGGGGTTCTCCTCTCTCTCTCCTTATTTGCATTATATTTTGCTTCCAAATTCTAGATCCCCAATTTCCTATTTTTTCTCTATTGAGTTTCTATACAATTCACCACCAATTACTTTTCAAATTCATCAATCTTGGAACTTAGGGGCTTAGAGAGGCAAGGAGCACTAGGAGATGAAGTTTTGGAGCTTGAGATCATGTCCGAATCGTGTCCAATTATATTTTTATTGAGAATCCATCTCCTAATTGGTAATTTTCAAATTTCTCTCTCATTATAGCTTCTTAATCATGCATTTGGCCATTAGGAATGACCCTATGACATAGGACTGCATATAAGAATAAGTTTTAGGCTATTTGGCTATATAATGTGAGTTCTATGTGGAGTTTTGTGTTCATGTTGGGAGAATTATGAATTTGACACATTAATTATGTGTCATAAGACCAATTAGATCTAATTAGACTTAGATCGGGGTTATAGGATTAGGTACGTGTCCACAAATGGATACGTGTAGGCCGTATCACGGTATTTTGCGATAGGGTGTGATACGAGGCCCAATTTTGGGTGTTTTGCACAATTTTCTTCAATTTCTATTGTAGCAAGCTATATTGGTTATATATAGATGTTATATATGTATGATTGATTAATTATGGAAAATTTGGGTTTTGGCCTTTCACTTGGACACGTATCATGAATATCACAAGTACACACTCTAAGTGTTTGATCAATTGACACTAGAATATATATTTATATAGGTATATAATGTATACGTGTGATGTATATATATATATATATATATATATATATATATATATATATATATATATATATATATATATATATATATATATATATATATATACTAGTCTATACTATACTTATATATCTATAATTCCTTGTGTGTTATATTGGGTGTGGGGGATGAGAGAGCAGTTGCAGCATCAGCAAGCTTGAGTAGTGGCAGCAGCATGCTCGAGCAGTGGCAGCAGCAACATGCTCAAGCCGAGCAGTTGCAGCAGCAACATGCTCAAGCCGTACACCGCCTTTATCTGGGAGGGAGTTGAGTGTAGATATCAGAATTATACCTGTGCAATGCACAGTGCATGAGAGAGTGTATTTCAGTGAGTACAGTATTCAATAAGTGTAGAAGAAAATATGTAGGTTTGTGGGTAAGTTGGAGTATGTATTGGATAAGTATCTAGATTACGTGTCAATGTATTAGACTTATGGGTTAGTATTGGAGGTAAGTTAGTATCTTGGGTACTTTGAGTATGTGTCAAGATTCTAGGTGAGGTGAGATAAGTGTAGGTGCCAAGTTCCAAGATACGGAAAGTAACCTTGTATCATGATACATGAGGGTAGAGGAGTATTATAGTAAGATATGGAGTTTAAAGGCAAGGTAATGGGTAAATAGGTTATACGAATGATAAGATACTTCATGATACTCGGATAAATAAGTGTCTATATAAATGATTTATGATTGTTAGTATATTATATTAGTTAATATAACCTAGAAAACTTAGTAATAACAAGGTATTAACCTAGAATGACTTGATAAACCTAGTATTGACTAGTTTAGCTATATAGGCCAACCCAGTTGATAACTTAGAACCCAAATTAGAAAATTGACCTAGTTTGACTCGAATAGCCTAGTTTGACCTAGAGACCTAGTTTTAAGCTATTTAAGTTTATTTTGACTCCAAGACACTTATTTTTACATGATAATTCGTATATAGGTCACTTGGACTCCAATTCGGGCATAATTTGATACATATTGCTTAGGACCACAGACGAGTACATTTTTATGTTATTTTTTATTTTATAATAGTGTATATATCACATATTCTAGAACTATATACTTAATTTTGACACAGTGGTTACATAAATTGGTACAATATGGATCCGGTTTGGAGACGTTATTTCTTTACCGTGTTCAGCAGGTAATCCATCACATGTATTTTATCGTTTATATCGGGTATTGATTATCGTGTACTTCGTATTCATACACTGCTCATATTTAGTGTGCCCATATTTTTGTTCGTAATGTGTCATGATTGGATCCATAAGTATTGGTTGGGGATGGGGGAATAAGAGTTGGTTATGTGATCAAAGCCCAAGTGTATTCGTGTATATGTCGATTACATATCACATGTGTAATCGAGTTACCATATTGTATTCATATTCAACCTAAATCGATCGCATAATGAACTTGTATTCCATGGCACATTAGCTAGTTTTATTTATTTCTATTATATTATAGTTATTCTATTGTCTATTCTTTATTCCAGTACATTACCTGTTCACTCTAGTTCATTTTATTTTGATATTTAGTTATCTTGTGTTCTTTTCTATTATCTATTATATATACTCGATTATGTAATTGGAACGGCTTTCAGAGATATGTACTTCGCTCCAATCCTGAATGGATATATTTTTTAGATGATTGGCTCTTAGACTAGTGTCCCATGTACTACGGACCGTAGGATGACATACCATTAGAGGATACTTCTTTAGAGCAGAAGGACTTAGTACGAGAGCCTGAGGAGGCTTAGATTATTTATTTAGATTTGTATTAGACTTTATTGAGGCTTATGACATGTATATATTATTTCAGACTTGTGGATGTATTATGACTCTTTTTCTGCGTTACTCCATCTCGTGCTTATCTTTCTTAGTTTGCATTGTGATTGAGTATAGTTTATCATTATTAGATACCATATTGTTTCACCGTTTGGAGTTGAGATGATTGACAGGTACCATATATATATATTGTATGAGATATTTAAATAGTAGAGTTGACCCAGACAGTATTCTACCGCCGATGCTGTAGCGTAGGTTGGGCGTTGCTCACTACTCGTGCCAATATTCTGGATGCGGGTCATGACACATCTTTAGTGGTAGCCCATGTAGGTCCTAGAGTCGCAAGTAGAGCGATATCGTAGTGGTGCTCACCTAGAGTACTGTTATAAGCCCTCTCATTTTAGAATAGGGGTAATTTGATAATTTATAATTATTTTTATTATTTTGTTTAATTAGATAGATTTAAAGAATTAATTTCTGAAATTATTTTTAATATATATGACACTTTTCCATGGCTTTGATATTTTGAGCAATGCACGACCTTTTTTCTTCCAACAAAATTTATAATATTAATCTTGATTGAGTCTAATATAGTTAGAATATGTGTGTTGTATTAATTTGATCTCCCCCATGCTCCAAAAATATTAACAAACATCTACAACTATTGATATTTTAAAATTATCCTAATTTTGTTAGTTGAACCCAACCGAGCCCAAATATCCTAATCGGGCTCTCAAACCAATTATCATAAGACATGTACACTACCCCACACTCATCCCTAATTATATATATATATATATATATATATATATATATATATATATATATATATATATATATATATATATATATATATATATTTCCATACTTAAATTCTCTCACGTGCACAATAACTCAATAACACAATAAATGACCTATTTGAAGTACCGTTAGTAAACCTTCTTGTGTACTTGCACTCAAACCCAAGCAAGACCCAATTGCACCCAAAGCAATAATAAGGAATAAACCAAACCCCTTAAGTCTATACCAAAACTTAAAGACCATTACAAACCCAACCAAAAGGGCCCAATATCTAACACTATATATATAAAGCAACCCCCCCTCACAAACCCTAAAATTAACTTCTATTTCTTATGACCGCACCACCCCCCCCCCCAAGCCAACCTCCTCTCCTTCCCACGACCACTGCATACCTTATCCTCCTTCTCCACCTCATCTTTCCTCCTTCTCAACCTCCACACAAGCCGCCAAGGGCCAACCAACCCTCTAGAAGCATTCGGCCACCACTTGGGGCCAAAAAATAGCTGTTGGTTGCAGCAGAAGTTCGGGCACCATAACCTCAAAAATAGCCCTCAAAAAACCAATATTTACATCTAACGTGAATCCTCCAAGATTTCTCTCAAGTTTCATGGAGTTTGGAGTCCGTTTGGCTCTCCAAAAGGCTCGTGTCGTAGGAAAAGCCTCCGCCGTAATCGCGATCACGTAAGGTTCATAACTTTTATTTTATATTTATTTTTTCCCTGTGAGAACCATTGTATGAATCCATATAAATTTTAGATGAAAAATGATGAAACTCCATGCATGAGAAACCTGTATTTCTATGTAGAAACTATTCTAAGAAAATCGAACAATCATAACACGGACACGATGCACCAATGGTAGACAAGGTACAATGAGTATTGCCATGACAAATATATATAAAATAATTCCAAAAAATTATATATTATTAATTTAGAATATAAATATTATAATTATATAATTAATTATGTTTTATGCTGATGGGAAGATTGGATGCAAAGACTACTTGGCCAAGTAGCAAGAATAGCTAGATAGCATAGTTGAGATGGTTGCATGAATGATGTGATATAATTATTTATATATATAATTATTACTAAAGTTCAAAAAATTAAATAATATAATTTTATATTAAAATTACTTTGTTAGTCAAGATGGTAATGTTGCATGTACAAACAAGCATCAAGTTGCCAGAATACATAGTCGACGCGCAACATGACTTTGTGATATAATTACTTGTGGGAATCATTATTAATTTTAAAAATAAATTAATAGGTATTTATTTTCTAGAAATTAAGTATTTTAAAATTATATTTTGTTCTTTTAATGTCAAATATGAACCCTTTAATTAAGGGCCATTAGCCTAAATTTTTGGGTGATTTTGTGGCATTATATTGCTAGTAAATAGGGGATAATTTGGATTGAATAAATAGGTGAATAAATTTTAAGATTAAATCAGAGTATAATATAATATAAAGTATTTTTTCATAAATATAAATTCTACTAATGGACTGGCAATGTCCCGAACAAGTTTCGGACAAAACTAGTCAACCTAAAGTAGCCATAATCTAGAAATAGGTTATTTTGTCAAATCTAAGAATTAATTATTAAAATAAATATAAATTATATTTAAATCAAGATTATGATTTATTATTATTTATGTTCATCTCCATTAATTGGGGACTTAAACTTAAATTTTAAAAATCAAAAACCAAGAAACTAGGTTTCGATACCCCGTAAAAGTAAAGTAAGTTGTTAGAAATAATATTGGACTTGGTTGTACATAAAAAAGAATAAAATTATGTAAATAAGTTATAATTATAAGAATTCTTGATTAGACCCTTAAGCATTTAATTGATTGATAGGTCGATTGAATTCCGGAGGAGTGGACGCGGGATTATCTTAACCACCACTGACTACAGAACCAGGCAAGTGTACATTGCCAAGATATTCACAGTTCTAAATTATTTATTTGATTCTATTTATGCATTAGATATTATATTTGTGTGTCTTGGTTGATGTACTTGTTGAGCCTAGCATACGATACTTTGTGTTCGAACAAGATTCGGGTACCGACATCCTTTGCGGAGTCGAGTAGCATAGTCAGAGAGACATATTTATGAACCCATGTTGGTGGAAACATTATTTGCACATCCAACCATAGAACACTGGACATGATATTCATGTGACAGAGTCTTTCTCGACTTGTTCGTAGTACTTGGACTCGGGATAGGACTACAGGATACATGCTATAGTAATATTTATAGTTATACATATTGACTATGACTTTAACTGATAGTTAGAGGTTATGATCTTGCGTTTCTTGATTGAGACATGAGATTACACTGGGTGGAAAGAGTCTTCTTCGTGTTCTGGGCATATTTTACTTATTACTATTTATTGTGTATTAAGTTTTAGGTTCCCTCTACAAAATCTAAAGTATTATATATATACGTACAGCTTCTTCCTGGTTCCTCCACACGGAGCCTTGAGTGTACTATTAGATTATGGAAGTATCCCTTGATATCTTCCGTGAGTACCAGCCCGGGGTACGATACCATACTCTCATTTGCATATCACATAGTTGGTCATAGTAGCTTTCCCAATTTTCATAACATTATACTGTTTACTTCTGGCTTGTTGTTTTCTTGTACCTTGTTACGTCCCTCTTTGGACCTGGTCCTCTGTCAGTTTCTTACAACATAGATGATTATAGAGCCTTGGGAGTTGCTGATGTGTGTTTCTTGTCATGCGGTCATTGGTACCAGGTACTTATATCATTTCTACCAGAGTTATGGTTATTTATTCATATTGTTTATTCATCTGCTGATGTAGCCTATTTTTTTATAGACTCATATTTAATTCTCGAGTCTATTCGAGCTTATGTGTTACTGGACTGCCGACTTTAGCACATGTAGTTCATTCTTGATATTTTGTTCTTTATGTGGATTGCGACATAGATATTTTTAGTATTCTTAGATAGTTACCCTTATTATACAGTTTATACATATTCGGGTCAGACCAGAGTCTGGTCGAATACGTTGCTGGCATGTTACGTATTTCTACTCCTACATATTTTGGGACTGGGACTTGACATATTTTTGTGGTTGCCCATGCATGTCCGGATTAAATCGTTTCGGTTGTGTTACTATGCCGAGCGAGCCTATGTTAGGATAAGTTTGTTAGGATCTCGATCCACAATTGCTATTAGAACTTCCTTTGAATTATAATTTCGTCCTTGAACCTCAAAATTATATTCATTCATACTTCCTTTGAACTCTTATTCATTGATTCTCAGCTTTTCCTATCTCGGAGAGATGAACACTCATGCGCGGTGATTTCTCTAGAAGATTCTCGTCAAGACGAAGAAGACATATTTGGTAGAATATTTGTAAGAAGAGGGGTATTTGAGTAGAAAATATTATGGTAGATGATTTCTAGATGTTAGAAATAGAATAGATTAAGGGTATTATCTGTAATAACCTAAACCAAGGTGGATTATATCAATTGTCTAGATTATAAGTGATGGAGTACTATTAGATAAAAATTTTAGATGAATGTGAGTCATTTTATGTAGGGATATAATATTATATTTTGATAAGATAGTTTGATCTAAGGTGGGTAGGCATTTTGACTAGCAAATTTGTTTAGAGGTTAATCAAAAGGTGAAGATGTGAATTATCAATTTTGGTGCTTCGAGGCTTAAACTTCTATGTGATTTAAAAAAGAGGTATTTTGTTTTAAATTGAGAAAAAATGATGAAATAAGGAGCTAGAGATTTATTTGATTTAAAATTTTAAGGCGATTATGATGTAATGGATTTAAAATTTTAAATTAAAATATTTTGGTTGAATTTAAATGGTGTGAAGTTTATATTTCAAGGATAAATATTAATTTAAATAAAGAGTTGAGAATTTGACTTGACAATATTAACGATTTTATTAAACCACAAATTTTTGAAGATTATGATATTATTGGATTTGTGTTTAAATTTAAAAAAGATTATGTGATAAATTTAAATTTAGATTTTAAGAATCTTGAAACATTTAAATTTTGTAGGGTTTAAATTTGAAGATTCTAATAAGATTTGACTTGGAATCTAAATTTGAGAATTTTAGGATATGAAGAGGCGGCGCATTGGTGAATCTCAATTTCAAGATTTCGTAATTATTTTATTATTTGATTATTGTGTGAAAAATAATAATATAAAGGAAAAGATCGAGAAAATAGTTTCAAATTCAAATTTTGTGGATGAAAATTTGAATTAAAATTTATTCAGAAAAATTAGAGGATTGGATTTAAACTTAAATTATTGAGATTGAGTTATTAAATAAAGTTTTAAGGAAATGGATTTAAATTAAAAAATTTAAATGATAGAATTTAAACTTTTAAAACTTTGAGAAGAGTTTGATAAAATAGATTTATATTTTCTTGAGAAAATTTTAGAGGTTAAATAATATTGGGTGAATTTGAGATAAAGTTTTGCGATAATTGTTGAATTGAAGGTAAGTAGAAATTATGGTACGAAAATTATTTTAAACCTTGTGATTGAAGGTAATTTAAATGATTGAGTTATTAAATAAAGTTTTGCGATAATTGTTGAATTGAAGGTAAGTAGAAATTATGGTACAAAAATTATGGTTGATTATATAAAGAAAAAAATATAGAGGATTAAAATTTGATGGAACATTTTTTAGAAATTCAAAAGTTTCGATGAGATTATTTTAAACCTTGTGATTGGATTTAAATTTTTAGAATAGATGAAATAAAATTAAATTTTGAGATTTGAGGAGATAAACATATATATTAAATATTATAAATTTTGGAAATTTGATTTGATCTTAGAAGGTTGGCTAGAATTAAATATGTCATATATAAATTATTTTATTGGACAACTTTAGGATTGATAGGTTTAATAACGTTATAGAGGGTAAAATTGATTAAGTTATCGATATTATCATTTCAAGAAAATAAAATTTATTCAAAAATGTAGAGAAATTAAGGAGAAGACTATTTGAGAATTGAATTTTAAAATGGTGAAATAAGACAAGAGGATAAAATTTAAAGGTATTATATGGTAATATTGAATTTTAAATTCGAAAAAGGCCAAGATATATTGAATTTGATTTCTCTTTAAATTTGAAGGGCTTAAATCTAGGAGAGTTTAAATTTTTGAATTTAAATTTGGAGAATAGAATTTTGGAGATTGGATTTAAAAGTTTGACTATTGGGATATTAAATTTAAATTTTAAGGAAATTGAGAAGATTAACATCATAGATAGTGGACTACAAGATTTGGATTCAAATTATATTTTTAAAAATTTGAATTAAATTCAAGTTTAAGAATTTGAGGACTTGGAATCTTATGAATTTAATTTTAAGGATTTTAAAGAAATTTGAATGAGTAGAAAAATAATAAATTTTAAAGGTGAATTGAGTTTAATTTAAATTTGAGGAGTTTAAATCTTAAAGTGGTAAAATTTTGAAAATTTAACTTTAAAATTTAATTAGAAATTTGAGATAAAATTTAAGGTATTTAAGGATAATGTTGAGGATTTTGAGTGCTAGGAGTTCAATATAATATTGAGAATTGATTTATGTATTGGATTAATCCAAAAGAATAACAATATAAAGATTGACTTTATCATTTATAGAATTAATTTTTAAGGACTTAATTTAAAATCAAAATTTTAAAAAAAAATATTTGAGAGATACGATTGATATAGCAGATTTCGAACTAACATTTTGATGATGAGACTTTGAATATTTAAATTATTTATGAGATATGCATTAGTAGGATTTAAATTGAGAATTTTTTTTTAACTTTTAAATCTTTATGATTGACTCATTAATTGATGTTTGAGGATGACCATTAATTTAAATATCAAAAATTCGTATATACGTAATGGCAGTAAGGACAAGACAAATTATGGCTATAAGGATAAATCCAATTATTAGAAAATTTTGAGAAATGACTAAAATATGAGATGCAAACTTTAGTGGATGGAATTACATTTTTTTTAATTTCAAGATTGGATTTAATTTTTTTGTTTTGATATGGAATTAAATTTGAAGGATTGAATTATTAAAATTTTATTAAAAGCGAATGAGATTTAAATTTTATTAAATTTGAAGGATTGGGATTATTAAAATTTTATTAAAAGTTTTTTGTTATAAATGAGATTTAAATTTTGAGAAAATAATGTTAGATTGTAATTAAGAGTTACGACTTGAGAATCTGATTTAAAAAGAAAATTTTATTGTATTTTAAAATTTTGAAGATAAATTCGAATTTCAAAGATTTACTTTAAAAATTTAAGCTGTGAGAAGGAAGTAAATTTGAGGACTTTGTTAAATAATAAAAGCGATTTGACTTCATGGTTATATTGATTGAATTTTAATGGAGAATATATATATATATATATATATATATATATATATATATATATATATATATATATATATATGTTATCGAAGATCTTAAATTTTGAGGACGAAATTCTTTTAAGGTGGGTAGATTGTAATCCCCCTCATTTTGGAATATGGATAATTTGTTAATTTGTTATTATTTTTTTAATTAGATAGATTTAAAAATTAATTTCTAAAATAATTTTTAATATATATGACACTTTGCCATGACTTTCATATTTTGAGCAATGCACGACCTTTTTCTTCCAACAAAATTTATAATATTAATCTTAATTAAGTCTAATATATTTGGAACAAGTGTTTTGTATTAATTTGATCTTCCCTATGCTCCAAAAATATTGACAAACATCTTAAACCATTGACATTGTAAAATTACCCGTATTTGGCTAGTTGAACCCAACCGAGACCAAATATCCTAGTCGGACTCTCAAACCAATTATTATGAGACATGTACACTATCCCATACTCATCCCCAATTATTTATATATAAATATTTTTCCACTATTAAATCCTCTCACGTGCACAAAAACTCAATAACACAACAAATGACCTATTTGAAGTACCGTTAGTTAACCTTCTTGTGCACTTGCACTCAAACCCAAGCAAGACCCAAACAACTAGACCCAATTGTACCCAAAGCTTTATTAAGGACTAAACTAAAACCGTTAGGTCTAGAACAAAACTTAAAGACTATTACAAACCCAACCAAAAGGGCCCAACATATAACACCATATATATAAAGCAACCCCCCCCCCCACAAACCCTAAAACTAACTTCTAATTTCTTGTGGCCGCCCCCCCTCTAGCCGACCTCCTCTCCTTCCCACAACCATTCCAGACCTTCTCCTCCTTCTCCACCTCATCTTTCCTCCTTCCCAACCTCCACACGAGCCGCCAAGGGCCAACCAACCCTCTAGAAGCATTCAGCCACCCCTTGGGGCCAAAAAATAGCTGCTGGTTGCACCAAAAGTTCGGACCTCATAGCAGACCAAAAAGTCCTCAAAATGCCTAGATGTACATCTTATGGGAATCCTCCAAGATTCTCCTCATGTTTCGTGGAGTTTGGAGTCCGTTTGGTGCTCCAAAAGGTCCATGTCGCAGAAAAGCCTCCGCCGTAATCACGATCACGTAAGGTTTGTAACTTTTATTTTATATTTATTTTTCCCATGTGAGAACCTTTGTATGAACAAATATACATGTTAGATGACAAATAATAAAATTCCATGCATGAGAAACCTATATTTCTATGTAGAAACTATTCCAACAAAATCGAACAATCATGACACGGACACGTTACACCAATGGTAGACAAGGTTCAATGAGTATTACCATAATAAATATATATAAAATAATTCCATAAAATTAAATGTTTTTAATTTAGAATATAAATATTATAATTATGTAAATAATTATGTTTTATGTCGATGGGAAGATTGAATGCAAAGACTACTTGGCCAAGTTGCAAGAATAGCTAGATAGCGTAGTTGAGATGGTTGCATGAATGATGTGATATAATTATTTATATATAATTATTATTAAATTTTAGAAAATTTAATAATATAATTTCATACTAAAAATATTTTATTACTCAAGTTGGTAATATTGCATGTACAAACTAGTATCAAGTTACCAGAATACATAGTCGACACGCAACATGACTTTGTGATGCGATTACTTGTGGGAATCATTATTAATTTTTAAAAATAAATTAATAGGTGTTTATTTTCTATAAATTAAGTATTTTAAAATTATTTTTGTTATTTTAATTTCAAATCTGAACCCTATAATTAAGGGCCATTAGCCTAGGTTTTTGGGTAATTTTGTGGCATTATTTTGCTAGTAAATAGAGGTTGATTTGGATGGAATAAATAGGTAAATAATTTTTAAGATTAAATCAGAATATAATATAATATAAATTAATTTTTTATAAATATAAATGCTACTAATGGACTGGCAATGTCCCGAACAAGTTTCGGACAAAACTAGTCAACCTAAAGTAGCCATAATCTCGAAATAGGTTATTTTGTCAAATCTGAGAATTAATTATTAAAATGAATATAAATTATATTTAAATTAAGATTATATTATTTTTTATGATTTATTTTTGTGTCCTTTAATTGGGAATTTAAACTTAAATTTTGGAAATCAAAAACCAAGAAACTAGGTTCTAATACCCTGTAAAAGTAAAATAAGTTATTAGGAATAATATTGGACTTTGTTGTACATGGAAAAGAATAAAATTATATAAATAAGTTATAATTTTGAGAATTCTTGGCATTTAATAGATTGATAGGTGAATTAAATCCCGGAGGAGTGGACGCGAGATCATCTTTACTACCACCAATTGCAGAACCAAGCAAGATATTTACAGTTCTAAATTATTTATTTGATATTATTTATGCATTATACATTATCTTTTTATGTCTTGGTTGATGTACTTGTTGTGCCTAGGGCCATCATACAATACTTTGTGTTCGAACAAGATTCAGGTACCGACATCCTCTGCGGAGTCGAGTAGCGTAGTAGAGAGACATATTTATGAACTAATATTGGTGCAAACATTATTTGCATATCCAACCATAGGACACTGGATACTATATTCGGGTGACAGAGTCTTTATCAACTTGTTCGTGGTACTTGGACTCTGGATAGGACTACAGGATGCATGCTATAGTGATATTTATAGTTATACATATTGACTATGACTTGTGCTGATAGTTAGAGGTCATGATCTTGCTTGTCTTGCTTGAGACGTAAGGTTACATTGGGTGGGAGAGTCTTCATCGTGCTCTGGGCATATTTTACTTATTACTATTTATTTTGTACTAAGCTTTAGGTTCCCTCTACAAAATCTAAGGTATTATATATATACGTACAACTTCCTCTTGGTTCCCCCACACGGAGCCTTGAGTCTACTATTAGATTACGGAAGTGTCCCTTGAGATCTTTCGTGAGTACCTGTCTGGGATACGATACCATACTCTCATTTGCATATCACATAGTTGGTCGTAGTAGCTTCTCCCATTTTCATAACATTATACTGTTTACTTCTAGCTTGTTATTTTTTTGTACCTTATTACGTCCCTCTGAGGACCTGGTCACCTGCCAGTTTTTTACAGCATAGACGATTATGGATCCTTGAGAGTTACTGATGTGTGTTGCTTGTCATACGGATATTGGTACCAGGTACTTATATCATTTCTACTGGAGTTATGGTTATTTATTCATATTGTTTATTTATCTGTTGATGTAGCCTAGTTTTTTTATAGACTAATATTTATTTTTCGAGTATATTCGAGCTTTTGTGTTACTGGGCGGCCGACTTTAGCACATGTAGTTCATTCTTGAAATTTTGTTCTTTATGTGGATTGTGACATAGATCTTTTCAGTATTCTTAGATAGTTACCCTTATTATACAACTTATATATATTCGGGTCGGACCAGAGTCTGGTCGAATGCGTAGCTGGCATGTTACATATTCCTAGTCCTTCATATTTTAGGACTGGGGCGTGACAACTACTACCAGCCTGCTTTAGGATATAGGATTTAGGCTGAGAGTATACTCAATCACAATTAGAAAAATATCTGTTTTACTATCCTTATCTATTGAATGTTTGCTTTAATTTGAATAATTATGTCCTCCTTTGATGATATCGTATTATACTCAATATTGATTCGTTTGTTCAATCTATCTTCAGGATGCCGCCGAAGACGCATTCCCAGCGCTCAGGCACAATATTAGCGAGGTCGGTTACTTCGTCGCCTATGAGGGCAGCACCTGTAGACTCTGTTGCAGTAGCTACATTCCAGAGGTCCATTTTATCGATCCAGGTGAGCATTTCTGCAGCAGGTTTCAGAGGTACTCCACCTCCGGTACAGAGGACAACGCCGACAATTTCTAGGGATCTTCCACCCCCATAATCTGCAGTCGATCAGACACAGATATTTGTGCTCTTTCAGCAGATGGTGGAGGCACAGTAGCGCCAATCAGAGGTTATGAGGCAGGGTATTGAGAATGCTCACTAGATTGCACTCGTCGCAGTTGAGAGAGTCGCCTTAGTCCAGCCACCAACGGTACCACCTCAGTTCACCCCGCAGCAGCCGTAGCCGGGGACTATCATAGATTTCAAGTGGATGGGGCTGAAGGACTTTAAACTCATTGAAGGAATTATTTATGATGATGATTGGATAGAAGAAATTGAGCAGAACCTGCGACTGGTGCTGATTCTAGAGAGGTTGCAGGTGGAGGCCGCAGGAAGTATGATGTTTGACATCGCGTTGATTTGGTTTAGGACGAACCCCAGTATCTCAGCACCAGGACTTACTTGTGAAGATTTTAAGGAGCTCTTCAAGAAAAAGTTCTTTCTAGATGTGGTCTGACATCTCTAAAGAGCCAGTTTCAGTACCTCGTTCAGGGAGGTATGACAGTGGATGAGTATACGGTAGAATATTGCAGATTATGCCGCTTTGTAGAGGAACATAAACCCCAGAGGAAGGTCCAGGAAGTTCAGGAAGGTCCTGAATAGGGAGATTAAATCACATATGAATGGAGATCCTACTGCTACTTTTGAGGAGATTCTGAGGCAGGTACACCAGACAGAGGATGATTTAGAGCTTGGCTCTAAGAGACCGAGGGACATAGGAGGATACAGTACTAACACAGGTCTAATGAAGCAGCCTTATTTTCAACAGCAGCACCAGAGGCACGTCCAACAGCAGAGGCAACAGTACCAAGGACTAGCTAGAGCGTCGGTATAGCAGATACACCAGATCCAGAGGCCAGCTATTCTTTGCCCATTCTGTAAGAAGAAGGGACACATATGGGATGCATGTAGGATGAGATTGGGCCAGTGCTTATTCTACGGAGCAGGAGACCATCAGTTGAGAGCTTGTCCTAAAGCTCCAGCTCGTCCAGCTCAGGGCGGAGCTCAAGCATAGAGAGCACCCGCGAGACCACCAGTTGGGCAGCAGAGAGGACCTCCTCTACCACCACAACAAGAACAGTTTATTCAGCACCAGCAGCAGCAGAGAGGTGGCCAGCGACAGGGCAAGCTTTTGCCATGACCATCGAGGAGGAGAATCCAGTCGGTGATGTTATTTCTGGTTCAGTCTATCTTGATTCTTTTCCAGCTCATACATTATTTGATTCTGGTGCTTCATATAATTTTATATCTGTATCTTTTTCTCTTAAACATCACCTTGAGACTGAACCATTAGCAAGGACTTGCAAGATCATGACCGGGTATAGTATTATCCTGGGCAGTGATGTTTGTAAGGATCGAAGAGTTTCTTTGGGAGGCCGAGAGTTGAGTGTGTGTGTACTCATAATGCCACTATCGAGCTATGATAGAGTACTCGGGATAGATTAGTTGAGTAGGCACCATGCTAGTATAGATTATCATAAAGGCAGAGTTTTGTTTCAGGCACCAGGAGATCCAGAGTTTTAGTTCATCAGAGGAGCAGCAGAGCAGAGCGACGAAGATTTATATAGAGCTTTGGTAGAAGAGAGGAGCTGCCACATCTAGTGATTGCAGAGTATATGAACGTCTTTTCGGAGGAGTTTCCAGGGTTGCCACCAGACAGAGATATAGAGTTCTCTATAGACTTAGTGCCAGGGGCAGAGCCGACATCACAACACGTCTATAGAGTAAACAACAACAAACTGGTAGAGTTAAAGAAACAGGTGGATGAGTTACAGTACAAGGGCTTCATTCGCTCCAGTTCATCACCTTGTGGTTCTCCGGCATTGTTTATATCGAAGAAGGATGGGTCGATAAGCATGTGTATCGACTAAAGGGCATTCAACAATCTCACTATCAAAAATAAATACTCGTTGCCGTGGATTGACGATTTATTTGATTAGTTGAGCCAAGCGAAGTTATTCTTAAAGATAGACTTGAGTTTGGGGTACCACCAGATGAAAGTGGAGAAGGAAGATATTCTGAAGATAGCTTTCAGGACTCAATATGGGCAGTTTGTGTTCTTTGTGATGCCATTTAGGTTGACCAATGCCTCGGCGGTATTCATGAACCTGATGAATAAGGTGTTTTATCAGTACTTAGATTAATTTGTTGTAGTCTTCATGGATGATATACTGATTTATTCGAAGATCCCGGAGGAGCATGAGAAACATCTGAGGATAGTTCTGGAGACCCTCAGGAAGGAGAAACTATATGGCAATCTTTCAAAGTGTGAGTTCTTCCTTGATAAGGTTGAATTCCTCAAGCATGTGATTACAGGAGACAGAATCTCAGTAGGCTCTAAGAAGATTTCAGCAGTTGGGTCATTGTCTATGCCAAGTTCAGTGGCAGAGATCAGGAGTTTTCTTGGATTGACAGGCTATTATCGGATATTTGTTCAGAATTTTTCTAGGATTGCGGAGCCGATGACTAGACTAACAAGGAAGGACATGGAGTTCATCTGGACTGAGGATTATCGGGCTGCCTTTGAGAAGCTAAATAAGAGGTTGACTACAACTCCAGTATTGACATTGCCATCAGGGACAAGAGAATTTTTTATATATAGTGATGCATCAGGTAAGGGTTTGGGTTGTGTGTTACAACAAAACAGAAAGGTGATTGCCTACGCTTCCAGGCAATTACGCCCACATGCGAAGAACTACCGTACCCACGACTTGGAGTTAGCAGCAATTATATTTGTTCTTAAATTGTGGAAGCACTACTTGTATGGAGAGCGGGTAGAGATCTTTACAGATTACAAGAGCTTGAAGTATGTCTTTACACAAAAAGAGCTAAATATAAGGCAGCAACAGTAGTTGGAGTTGATGAAGGACTTCAATATTGCTTTGTAGTACCATCCAGGGATGGCTAACGTAGTTGCTGATATCTTGAGCAGGTATCCAGTAGCTATGTACTTGAGGAGAGAGATATTTTTTGGCTGATCTTGATAACTTGGGTATTGAGGTGTTAGTTCCTAGAGTTGCAACACAGATATGGGGACTTTAGGTACAGTTAGAGTTGATGGACTGGATCAGAGCCATAAAGTTCAAGGATGAGTCTCTGAGGAGCATCAGAGTGCAGGTCCGGATCGGATTGGCAGAGGAATTCAGTATTACAGATGATAGATCATTGCAGCATGGTACCCGATTGTGTGTGCCGAGTGGAGCATTGCGCGAGTAGGTTCTTCATGAGGCACATCGATCACAGTACTGTATGCATCCAGGTGCCAATAAGATGTATAGAGACATGAGATAGCATATTTGGTGGTATGGAATGAAGCGGGAGGTGGCTAGCTTCGTATCCAGATACTTGGTATGCCAGCAGGTAAAGACAGATAGACAAAGGCCAGGTGGATTGCTTCAGCCTTTACCCATTCCAGAGTGGAACTGGGAGCATGTGACGATGGACTTTGTTTCAAGGCTTCCGCGTTCTTTAGGAGAAAAAGACGCAATTTTGGTCATCGTAGACAGGTTGACCAAATTAGCCCACTTTCTACCATTCAAAGTGGGTACATCTACGGAGAAGCTCGCGGAGATATATGTGCATCATATAGTCAGATTGCATGGAGTTCCTGTGAGCATAGTTTTGGATCGGGATAGTCGCTTCACGTCCCACTTCTGGAGGAATTTAAAGGATAGCTTGGGCACTCAGCTCAAGTTCAGTACTGCATATCATCCCTAGACAGATGGACAGTCGGAGAGGACTATCCAGACCCTCTAGGATATGCTACGCACTTATGTTTTGGATTTTGGAGGCTCTTGGGAGGATCATATTTACATGGCAGAGTTTTCTTACAACAACAGCTACCAGGCCAGTATAGAAATATTACAATTTGAGGCATTATATGGACGGAGATGTCGCACTCCATTATCATGGGATGATGTTGGTAAGAAAGCCTTATTGGGACCAGAGATGATCGTAGATGCAGCTGAGAAGGTGACCTTCATCAGGGATAGACTTCGGGTGGCGCAGGACAGACGACGGCATTGGGCCGATAGCCATCGGAGACCATTGCAGTTTGAGGTATAGATTTTTTTTTCTATTGTTTGTGTGTCACGCCCCAGTCCCAAAATACGTAGGACTAGGAATATGTAACATGTCAGCTACGCATTCGACCAGACTCTGGTCCGACTCGAATACGTATAAGCTATATTATAATGGTCACTATTTAAATAATCAAGTAAATATAAATATCTATGCCTAAATCTACAATGAACAGAATACACAAGAATGAGCTATATGTGCCAAAGTCGGCCGTCCAGTAACACACAAACTCGAATAGACTCGAGAAAGAAATACGAGTCTATAAAATTAGGCTACATCAGCAAATGAATAAACAATATGAATAAATAACCGTAACTCCGGTAGAAATAATATAAGTACCTGGTACCAATGCCTGCAAGACAAGCAACTCCAAAGGCTCCATAACCGTCTAAGCTGCAAAAACTGGCAGGGGACCCGTTCCTCAGAGGAACGTAACAAGGTACAAGAAACAACATGCCAAAAGTAAAACAATATAATGCCACATACTCAAAGGTAAACTACTGTAACCATCTATGTGATATGAACGTGAGAGCATCACTCATACTCAGGCTGAAACCACTATAGGGTCTGTGTCGGGGAACCCATAGCAGTAAGTAGTATCAAGAATCAGTATAGGTGCCAAAGATCTGAGACAGAGTCCAAGGCACCTCTAGTAGTATCACGATTCCAGTATATGTGCCACAATACCTCTAGAAGTATAGTATATATATCAATAATCAGCCTGTAGTATGGTGTGTCTCTCCCCACCAATGTAACCTTACGTCTCATGTACCCAACGTCTCATATCCATAACACGCAATATCATGACCTCTAGCTAGTGCAACGAGTCCTAATAATATCCATATAATATGCAAGTCTCATATCACGAATCCTGTAAGCCTATACATAATTACCATGAATAAATTAAAAAATATTATGTCACATGAAATAGTGTCAAGTATCCTAGGGTATGGCATACTTGGTAAAGCAAGCACGTAAAACAGGATTGTGGAATCAACTCTCTAAGTGACGTTACTCAACTCCGCATACGGTGTCGATACCCGAGTATTGTTCAGACGCAAAGCAAAGTCTCACGGTCATAGGATAAACACACATATCAAATAACTATAATAACTAAATAAGATAATAAAGGCAAGGAACTATGATACATCATGGCAAGGTAAATTTGATTGGGTTCTGAACTTCGTCAACTGCTCCTGGAAAAGTGGAATCTGCACATACATCTCTGGATGCTGAAAAAAAACATCACCATTATTCTCAGAATACTAAAAATAGATAGGATTGACTACCCATAAGTCCAATTTAGACACAAGGGCAAAATTGACTATTTTGGGTCAAAACGGGATCCATATATGGCCCACTTTGCATCATAAAAGTTCTCCAAATTCATCCTACCCCGTGTCTACGAGTCCAGAACAATGGCACAAACTCAACGGAATCTCTGAAATTGGATTCCAATGAGCCGGTCACGAAATCGCCCGTTATGTGGAACCGTGGGACCGCACAATAATATTTTGTCAACATTCTCAGAATTGAACCAAACTTGGGTCATAAGAATAGCATAATACTGCGAATCCAATGACACAAGTTTCGTTGCGAAACGACAAGCACACACGAAGTTATGACGAGTGTCAAAAAAGGTCGATACGATGCTTTTCGACGAAAATGCGTTGATTCTGGTGTGCACACACATCCAAATCAAGTTCCGTGAAAGCCTACACATCCACGATTATGTTATGCACCTTTTGATGTAACTCACATACGACGAAGTCATCTCGTTTGGCTGGACGCACCCCGTATCGCGAGATTTTGGGTATTTTAGAAATAAATTTTTGGTTGTTTTGGAACAAGAATAATTTAACCATTAAAGCAAACTTATTAAAACTAAAAGAACAGTAAAAATCTTTGTTATATTATGAAGAAGTCCTTTTAATTATATTTTGAAAATAATTAACGAGTTGGTAGAAAAATGAACATGAACATGGGTACTTGGACAAAAATTCTGAACTATTTTCGAACAGTTTTTCACCCAACTTTCGGTCGATTTTTCGATCAAACTCGAGTGCCTGAATTTGTTCCTCTTAAAGGGAATCCTAGAGGCTTAGGTTGTGAACATGCCAGTGAAGACAGGACACAAATCGGAAGAGTGGGGAAGGCGGAGACTGCGCGCGAAGGAGGGGCCGTAAGGCGCTGTTGCTACTGCTGCTGCCGACGGTGAGGGTGGTGGTCGGCGTTGCTGTGGGCGGCGCGACGGCACGGCGGGGGTCGGAGGCGGTCGGTGGTGCGAGCGGCACCGATAGGTGGTGATGGGTTATGGTTAGGGTTTTGATTTTGTATATATATATATATATATATATATATATATATATATATATATATATGGGGGAAGGAGGTTCCTGTGTACGTGGGGGGGAGGAATTTGGTTGTTAGTAGGTTTGGGTTTGGGTTAATGGGTTTAGGGTTTAATTCTATTAATTATCTCTCTCTCTCTCTCTCTCTCTCTCTCTCTTTATATATATATATATATATATATATATATATATATATATATGGTCATTTAAAATAGTTTTAGACCTAAATAAATTCTAAAAAAATTATACAATACACTAATAATAGTGGTACACCCAAAAATATTTTTTTTGACAATCTTAATAATTAATTAAATACACATAATTATAAATTCATGAATATTATATATAATAATTAGCTAAAAATAAATAAAAAATTTCCCTAAATTATAATAATTTTAGAATAGCAAAAAAATATTAAATTCTAAAAAATTAGGGTGCTTACAATCTACCCAATTTATAAAAATTTTGTCCTCGAAATTAAAAATAAATATAGTAGAAAAGATTTTAGTTAAGAAGGTTGCACTAACGATGGGGACGCAGTTACCAAATGGAGTCCTAATTCGACGTCGCATTCTAAGAATAAGGGTACGTTTACTCAAGGCTCTACCCATCTTGTAAGAATGAAGTTGGCTGCAGAAACTATAGTCATGATCATATTTCTAAGAATTTTTAGTAAGTCTAAATTCAAGGAGGGATTCGAGATGGTAAGAATTTTGTGACCGTTGTCACGGCCTATTAAAGGAAATATATGTACTATCATGGCGTTAATGAGTCAATAACTCTATAAAGCAAGTTCTCCTTGCTTCTAATTAGGTTATAAGTCTATAAGATAATAGAAAATATCATTGTCAAATACAACTAGGGTGAGATGGTACGGAGAAGTTGTTCATTGCATATCATGGATGCCGATGAATGGTTCAGCAAAAAGAGTCAAAAGGTGATATAACTCATCAAGGTATTTAGTATTATGTAAAGAGTACAAGGGGTTCAATTTAATGTAACACAAGTGTCATAGACTTAGGTTAGCATGAATGAGATACGAGTATATCAGTGGTTGATATTTGGGTCACCTATGTATAATTTAATTCAATTGCAATGGAGTTGGATATAGGGTTTAGAAGGAGATATGCCACGAATGTTGGGGGATATATATGGAGCATGGGTGTGAATATTTGGATGTAACAGTAGTTTCATCAGTAAATAGGTTCCAGTAAGGCTCATGAATGTCAAGGTGGCCGAAAGAATTGAGTCGCTGTTGAGTATTAAAATCGACCGCAACAGAAAAAGGATATCTATGTGTCTTTTGTGTGTACAATTGCGTCGCGAATGTCGTGCGACTAAAATAAAACATGGAAATGCCAGTTTATGAGTGATAGTCATGTCATAGGTGTAGAGTGACTAGTCTAGGTCATAAGGAGAAAGTTATTGGAAAGGAGAGGATAGTGTTCTGCTCCAAATATCCGATCCACAACAAAGGGTATTAAGGATACACAAATTAAATAGGTAATTTTAATCTGTTTGAGATTAACCTAATTAACACCAAAATAAATTCAAATTTACCCTGAATGTCTAAAAATAACCCTACACTAAAACCAGGGGTTACGATCTACCCAACTTATAAAAATTAAGTTGGTATCCAAAACTAAGGTCATGGTCTTGCTAACAAAATTTCTAGAATGGCCTATTTTCTAAATAAGGTTACAAGAATTCTAGGATTTACTGGCCGTAATCAAGGATTTTCTAAAGGAACCTAGAAACTATCAGGGTGCTATTAATCAACAACTTTATAAGAGAAATTACTACCTATCCATTACTGCTCTTGTATATGTCAAGCTTCTATAAGGCAGAAGAAATAACTGAGTCAGATCTAACTAAGGCAAGGTAGTAGAGAGGCTTCAATCATTGATTGACATTGATGACGAAGAGACCAAAATTTAGGCCACGACAAGAAGAATTTTTGATAAATCTACATGGTTGAATAAGGCACGATTAGGCAGGTATTTGGAGAATCGAGTCATGGTGACTAGATCAAGGGGATTAGAGTAGAAAAGAAATGATACCTATGGTGATATGGATATTAACACAAGGAGTGGTACCAACTAAGGGATTAATTTTGTAATTAAGGCACAACTAGAGAAAAAGGAAAGATCTACTCATTATTACAATTAGAAAAATTATTGTTGCAAAAAGCACGAGGCCATATATGCAACATAAGATAAGAATTTGATAGGAAGGATAGGAATGCAGTCGAGGGGTTAATACAACTAATCCTTAACCTCATTACTATATTCTTTTAAGTTATATTTTATATAATCCCCCTCATACTATTGGAAACCTACTTCTGGCTATAGCTAAACAATATACGATCCTTACAACTTCGTCTTTCTCGCATATTAGTAGGTAAGGGTCTAAACTAAGCATGTACTTAGGTCTATCACTCATGGCATACTATTCGCTAAGGACACTCTTCAATTCCCGTCTAATCTTTAATTGGAATGTCTACCCTTTTTTTTATAACTTATTCTATTCTATTGTATATCTTTCTATACTGTTGTTCGTCTAATCACTGCCATCTAAAAGCTATCTTCCTTATGAGAATCTTTCGGCTAGGCTATTACCCTATTACATAAGCATGATGTAATGGTTACCTTGAGTGGAAATTCTTCGAACTTAATGAGATGATAAGATTTCTAAAATCCATCGGTTATGGTACATTAGAAATAGGTTCTCATCTCCTACTACTAAGGATAGGTCCAGCAAACCCATAATATTCATCTATTATTCCTATAAGACTTCTATCTTCCATTTACACTTCCCTACCATGTATAAATCTATAATCTAAGGGTCTTGTGATAATCCTCTACAGAATAACCGTCAAGTTAGTATATGATTCTGAACCAGTGTTTAATTTTTTGAAGTTCGTATTACTTCGAGATTGATCAACAATTTCTGCTCGCACTAAATTTTCAAAATTCTAAAAGTATTACAATTCATAAATAATAAAATTATTATCCCTCAAATCCATATCACAATCCCTTCTCCTTGGATTATGCGACCATAATATCTTTCCCTTATCATTTATTTCCTACTAACATTCATATCCTTTCAGTATGTTAATCTTGTTTTTAACTTTAAGCTTCACCAATCATGACCCAGTAATTTCTATTTCGTATTATAGATCTTCTAGGTAACTACCGAGTGATAAAATCTTCAGTCCTTCCTAGATCCTTCTCTCAATTTAAAATTCTCAAGGTCATGTACTCCTCGTGAATATCTTTTTGTTATCATTCTACCTTCTTCACTTGAACCTGAGATTTCTTCTAGTTTATTCCATGTATACCTTTCATCCAAACTACATGGTTATCATCTTGTTATAGCTTGTCATCTATTATAGGAAATTTACTATATCTAACTCAAGACTATAACATATTTCAAGACTCTCATCCTTCAACCTATTTGCTCTATCACAGATACTAGCTTATCCACCCAAGTAATCATGAGTGAAACTCACTTGTTCAATTAACACTGAAAACCCAAATAATCAAGTATATCTAATTTAATTTTGAAAGCTTTACTTTAGTACTCGAGTTATCTAATTACTCAAATATTAGGTCTAGCAATCTACCTATATATTTAGTCCAGACTTATAGTTATCAATAATTTAAGGGGGTCATAAAATATAGTTTTGATACTAAAAGTCACAAGACAACTAGATATTTAACCACTATGGCCTGCTATATAAGGTTATAATTTCTTAAGGTCATAATACCATTCCTTGTATCACCATCATGGGCCATAACTAATCCAGCATCTAGGTATATATTCCATAAAGTATTTCAGTAAATAGAATCAAACCATCTTTCTAAATTCTAATACTTCCAAATTACTGCTACCTTAAGCAAGGGTAAGGTTTTATTAGTTATAGGAATCTAATACTATATTCAATTCTCATGCTAACAATATACACTGGCTCTAGCATATAGGAATAACCTATCTATCTACCCTACTAAGGGTAACCATCTTCTCAAAACTTTATGTCCAGCATGTCTTCTTCCGCCTTGACAAGGATCTGCTTCTGGAGGAAACACCGCGCACGAACGTCTATCTCTCTGAAATAGGAAGAGATAATAAAAAATAATAAGGATGTCGAGGGAAATAAACGAGTACAACGATGAAGTCCAAGGGCGATAATTAAATGCTAAGAAAATTTTAAATCATTTGTGGATTGAGAGACAAATACTGCTAATCCTGATTACAGGCTCACTCGGTACCGGAAAGTAACCGAAATGATTTAATCAGGACCTGCATGGGCCACCACAAAAATATGTCACGCCCAATCCCAAAATACGTAGGACTAAGAATTTGTAACATGCCAGCTACGCATTCGACCAGACTCTGGTCTGACTCGAATATGTATAAGTTGTATTATAATGGTTACTATCTAAATAATCAATTAAATATAAATATATATACCTCAATCCGCAATGAACAGAATACACAAGAATGAGCTAGATGTGCTAAAGTCGGCCACCCAGTAACTCACAAACTCGAATAGACTCGAGAAAGAAATATGAGTCTATAAAATTAGGCTACATCAGCAGATGAATTAACAATATGAATAAGTAACCATAACTCCGGTAGAAATGATATAAGTACCTGGTACTAATGCCTGCAAGACAAGCAACTCCAAAGGCTCCATAACCATCTAAGATGGAAAAACTGGCAGGGGACCAGGTCCTCAGAGGGATGTAACAAGGTACAAGAAACAACATGCCAAAAGTAAAATAGTATAATGCCACATACTCAAGGGTAAACTACTGTAACCATTTATGTCATATGCACGTGAGAGCATCACTCGTACTCAGGCTAAAACCACTTCAGGCTCTGTGTCGTGGAGCCCATAGCAGCAAGTAGTATCAAGACTCAGTATAGGTGCCAAAGATCTGATACAGAGTCTAAGGCACCTCTAGTAGTATCACAATTCTAGTATATGTGCCACAACACCTCTAGAAGTATAGTATATATATCAATAATCAGCCTGTAGTATGGTGTGTCTCTCCCTACCCAATGTAATCTCATGTCTCATATCCATAATGTCTCATGTCCACAATACGCAAGATCATGACCTCTAGCTAGTGTAATGAGTCATAATAATATCCATATAATATGCAAGTCTCATATCACGAATCCTGTAAGCCCATACAGAATCATCATGAATAACTAAAGAAAGACTCTGTCACATGAAAGAGTTTCAAGTGTCCTAGGGTATGGTGTACTTGGTAAAGCAAGCACATAAAATAGGATCGTGGAATCAACTCTCTAAGTGACGTTACTAAACTTCGCGTACGACGTCGACAACCGAATCTTGTTCAGACACTAAGCAATGTCTCATGGTCCTAGGGTAAACACACATATCATACCTATCAAGTAACTATAATAACTAAATAAGATAATAAAGCAAGGAACAGTGATACATCATGGCAAGGTACACTTGTCTGGGTTCTGAACTTCGTTAACTGCTCCTGGAAAAGTAGAATCTGCACGTACACCTCCGGATGCTGAAAAAAACATCACCAATATTCTCAAAATACTAAAAATAGGTAGGATTGACTAACCATAAGTCCAATTTGGACACATGGGCAAAATTTACAATTTTGGGTCAAAGCGGGATCTATATGTGGCCGACTTTGCATCAAAAAATGTGCCAACGATAAAGTTCTCCAAATTTATAATACTCAATGTCTACGAGTCCAGAACGATGGCACAAACTCAACAAAATATCCGAAATTAGATTTTGGAGATCCAGTCACGAAATTGCCCGTTATGTAGAACTGTGGGGCCCACAAAATAATTTTTGTCAACGTTCTCAGAATCGAACCAAACTTGGGTCACAGGACCAGCATAACGCTGCAAATCCAATGGCACAGGTTTTGTTACGAAATGACAAGCACACACGAAGTTATGGTGAGTGTTAGAAAAGGTTAATACGGTGCTTTTCGACAAATACGCGTTGATTCCGGTGTGCACACACATCCAAATCAAGTTCTACGAAAGTCCACACATCCACGTTTACGTTATGTGCCTTTCAATACAATTTGCACATGATGAAGTTGCCCCATTTAGCGGGATGCACCCGGTATCGTGAGATTTTAGATTTTTAAAAAATAAGTTTTTAGTCATTTTGGAACAAGAATAATTTAACCATTAAAGTAAACTAATTAAAACTAAAAGAATAGTAAAAATCTTGGTTATATTGTGAAGAAATCCCTTCAATTATATTTTGAAAATAATTAACGAGTTGGAAGAAAATTGGACATGAACATGGGTACTTGGACTAAATTGTTGAACTATTTTCGAACAGTTTTTCGACCAACTTTTTGTCGATTTTTTGATCAAATACGAGTGCCTAAATTTGTTCCACTTTAAGAAAATCCTAGAAGGTTAGGTTGTGAACATACCAGCGAAGACGGGATACAAATCGGACGTGCGAGGAGGACGGAGGCTGCGCGCGAAAGAGGGGCCGCAAGGTGCTATTGCTGCTGCAGCCAGCGGTGGGGGCGGTGGTCGGTGCTGTTGTGGGCGGCGCGGCGGCGCGGCGAGGGTAGGAGGCGGTCGGCGGTGCGGGCGACGCCGGCGGGTGGTGATGGGTTACGGTTTTGATTTTGTATACATATATATATATATATATATATATATATATATATATATATATATGTATATGCATGTATATATATAGATGGGGGGAGGAGGTTCCTGTGTACATGGGGGGAAGGAATTTAGTTGTTAGTGGGTTTGGGTTTGGGTAGGGTTTGGGTTAATGGATTTAGGGTTTATTTATATTAATTTATCTCTCTCTCTCTGTCTCTCTCTCTCTCTCTCTATATATATATGGCCATTTAAAATAATTTTAGACCTCAATAAATTTTAGAAAATTATACAATACACTAATAATAGTTGTACACCCAAAAATATATATTTTTGTATAATATTAATAATTAATTAAATATACATAATTATAAATTCATGAATATTATATATTATAATTAGCTAAAATAAATAAAAATTATCTCTAAATCATAAAAATTTCAGAATACGAAAATAATATTAAAATCTAAAAAATTAGGGTGTTTACATTATGATTGTTTGTTTTTGCTAGAGTGCTAAGGATGTGTTTCATGCTAGGTTGGCGATATAGTTTTTTGAGGATTTATCCGACACGGGGCACGATTCACTTTGGTGGAGACAGAAAGCTTAATCCACGGTACATCAGACCCTTTGGTGTTCTTGAGAGGGTCGGTGCAGTGGCCTACTGACTAGACTTACTTCCTATATTACAGGGAGTGCATAATGTGTTCTATGTGTCGCAGCTGAGATGGTATGTGGCAGATCCTAGCCATGTACTAGATCACTCGGAGATAGAGGTTGGTCCGACTCTCAGCTATCCAGAGCAGTCCGTGGAGATTTTGGACTGCAAGAAGAAGGTGCTGCAGAACCAGACGATTTCTTTGGTGCATGTCACGTGGAGGCATCACTTTCTAGGAGAGAGCACCTGGGAGCGAGAGGCCGAGATGCGCGAGCGATATCCTTATCTGTTTGAATCGTAGGTATAATTCTTTCTTGTTTGTATTGATTGCTTGATAGTTAGTTCTTCCTTAATTTTGAGGACAAAATTTTTCTAAGGTGGGCAAGATTGTCACCCTCACATTTTCAGCTAGGGGTTGTTTGATAATTTGGCATGGGTATTTGATTTTAGGATTTAATATTTAATATTATTGTGATGATTGTATTAATTATTTATTTACATTGAGCTATAATTATTATGATGATTGTATTAGTTATTTAATTAGAGACTTTTGTTTTTTAGTTTAGTTAGAGAGACTATCCCAATATTAGACTTGACACATATGGACCATTTGGACTTGTCATAATAATTAGTGAGCCCAACTTGGACCCAAACCTATTAATCATTTCCACTAATTAATTAAGGAGAATTAGTTTAATTACAATTAGTTAAAGACTTCCAAAAATACCAGCCCTTAATTATTCCTCATAATTCACCATGTAGGGGTAACTTGGACATTTAATTTTGCTTGAGGAAGGGGGAATAGGCCGGCTACTATTAGAGGGGGGTTCTCCTCTCCCTCTCTCCTCATTTGTATTACATTTTGCTTCCAAATTCTAGATCTCTATTTTTCTATTTTTCCTCCATTAATTTTTTACACAATTCACCATCAATTTCTTCTCAAATTCATCACGCTTGGAGCTTAGGGGCTTGTAGTGGCAAGAAGCACTAGGAGAAGGAGCTTTGGAGCTAGAGATCGTATCCAGATCGTGTCCAATTACATTTTCATTGGGAATCCACCTCCCAATTGGTAATTCTTGAATTTCTCTCTCATTATAGCTTCATAATCATACATTTGACCATTAAGAATGATCCAATGTCATAGGACTACCTATACGAATAAGGTCTAGGCTATTTGGCTATGTAATATGAGTTATATGTGGAGTTTTTTGTGCATGTTAGGGGAATTATGAATTTGATACATCAATTTTATGTCATGAGACCAATTAGATCTAATTAGACTTAGATCGGGGCTATAGGACTAGGTACCTGTCCATAAATGGATATGTGTAGGCCGTTTCATGGTATTTTACGATAGAGTATGATACGGGGCCCAATTTTGAGTGTTTTGTACAATTCGCTTTAATTTTTATTGTTGCAAGCTACATTGGTTATATATAGATGTTATATATGAGTAGGATTGATTAATTATGGAGAATTTGGATTTTGGCCTTTCAATTGGATACGTATCATGAATGTCACAAGTACACACTCTAAGTGTTTGATCAATTGACACTAGAATATATATTTATATAGGTATATAATATATACGTGTAATGTATACATATATATGATATTTGTAATCCCTTGTGTGTTTTATTGGGTGTGGGAGATGCTCGAGCAGTGGCAGCAGCAGCATGCTCGAGCAGTGGCCAGTGGCAACTGCATCATGCTGGAGCAATGGCCGCAGCAGCATGCTCGAGCAGTGGCAGCAACAACATACTCAAGTCGAGCAGTAGCAGCAACAACATGCTCAAGCAGTACACTGCCTTTATCCGAGAGGAAGTTGAGTGTAGATATCATAATTATACCTGTGCAATGCACAGTGCATAAGATTGTGTATTTCAGTGAGTGCAGTGTCCAATAAATATAGAAGAAAATGTGTAGATTTGTGGGTAAGTTGGAGTAGTGTATTGAGTTAGTATCATGAGTATCCAAGTTGGTATCAACTAGATAATCCTATGAGTGTTAGAATTTGAGTATCAACTCTAGGGTGTGATACTCTAGTGAATCAAGAGTGTATCAAGGGGTATCAATACAGTATTAAGACACTTGGGTATTGTTAAGATAAAAGTATCTTGATTGTTTGGTAATTGTCAAGTGAGGGTAAGATACTAGATATTGGGTAAGTGTCTAGATTACGTGTCAATGTATTAGACTTTAGGGTTAATATTGAAGGTAAGTTAGTATATTGGGTACTTTGAGTATGTGTCAAGATTCTAGGTTAGGTGAGATAAGTGTAGGTGCCAAGGGCCAAGATAGGGGAAGTAACCTTCTATCACAATACATGAGGGTAGAGGAGTATAATAGTAAGATATGGAGTTCAAAGGCAAGGTTAATAGTAAATAGGTTATAAGAATGATAAGATACTTCATAATACTAGGGTAAATACATGTCTATATAAATAATTTATGATAGTTAGTATATTATAATAGTTAATATAACCTAGAAAACTTAGTAATAGCAAGGTATTAACCTAGAATGACTTGATAAACCTAGTATTGACTAGTTCAGCTATATAGGCCAACCCAGTTGATAACTTGGAACCCAAATTAGAAAATTGACCTAGTTTAACTCGAATAGCCTAGTTTTACCTAGAGACCTAGTTTCAAGCAAGTTAAGTTTATTTTGACTCCAAGATACTTATTTTTACCTGATAATTCGTATATAGGTCACTTTGACTCCAGTTCGGGCACAGTCGGATACCCATTGCTCAGGACCACATGCGAGTACATTTCTCTGTTAGTTTTTATTTCATAATAGTGTATATATCGCATATTCTAGAACTGTATACTTGATTCCGGCATAGTGGTTACATAGATAGGTACTATATGGATCCTGTCAGAAGATATTATTCCCTTACCGTGTTCAGTGGGTACTCCTTCACATGTATTTTATCGTATATATCGGGTATTGATTATCATGTACTTGATGTTTACACACTTCTCACGTTCAGTGTGCCCATATTCATGTTTATAACGTGTCATGATCGGATCCATAAGTATTGGTTGGGGATGGGGGAATAAGAGTTGGTTATGTGATCATGCCCAAGTGTATTCGTGTACACGTCGATTACATATCACACGTGTAATCGAGTTACCATATTGTATTCATGTTCAATCTAAGCAGATCACATAATGAACTTGTATTCCATGGCACATTAGCTAGTTTTATTTATTTTCATTATATTTTAGTTATTCTATTATTTGTTCTTTATTCTAGTACATTACCTGTTCACTCTAGTTTATTTTATTCTAATATTTAATTATCTTGTATTCTTTTCTATTATCTGTTATATATGTTCGATTATGTAATTAAAACTGCTTTCAGAGGTATATACTTCGCTCCAATCTTGATAGAATATATTTTTTAGATGATTGGCTCATAGACCAGTGTCCCACGTACTACGGACCGCAGGACAACATACCATTAGAGGATACTTCTTTAGAGGAGGAAGACTTAGTACGAGAGCCTGAGGAGGCTTAGATTATTTGTTTAGATTTGTATTAGACTTTATTGAGGCTTATGGCATGCCTATATTATTCAGACTTGTGGATGTATTGTGACTCTTTTCCTTCGTTACTCTATTTCGTCCTTATCTTCCTTAGTTTGCATTGTGATTGAGTATAGTTTAACATTATCAGATACCATATTGTTCCTCCGTTTGGAGTTGAGATAATTGACAGGTACCATGTATATATATTATATGAGATATTTAGATAGTAGAGTTGACCCAGACAATGTTCTACTGCCGATGTTGTGGCATAGGTTGGGCGTTGCTCACTACTCGTATCGTTATTCCGGGTGCGGGTTGTGACATAATCAATTAAGTCGGAGGCATATACGAAGTCCAGAATGAAGACTTGATTTCCAACAACTAAGCCGTACTCGATATTATCTCCACCTTTGAGGGGTTCTTCATAGAGTACATCACTCGATTGCAAAATATCAAGATTGACGCCCTGGATGGCCTCACAGCCTCTTTAGTTGTTCCAGCCAATACACATGAACTGATCACCATGGTCGGTCCGGAGCTGGTCTTCCTAAAAATAACCTCCGTCTGTGCCTGAGCTACTCAGTAGAGACAAGTATCGACTTCCAAGACTAGAGACTCTCATTCATTGACTACGCAGTCTATGGAATTCTTTTCGAGAACACAAAGGAAGCCACTTCCATCAGAAGATGTTCCCTTCGGTTTTTTTACAATACGACTACCAAAATGTTGTATTGTCATTCCTACAGCGATCTTCTGCTACGATGCATATCCATTGTAGAAGAAAAGCAGTCCCTCCGCGAGGCTTACGACCGGGTATCCGGTGCCCATCATTCCGGACCCAAGCTATAGAACCGTCTCTGGAGAATGGGTTACTATTAGACGATATTGGTAGCGCAGGCTGTTGACTATGCGAGGAAGTACCGAGCATGCCAAATCTACGCAGACTTCATCCACTGGCCCTTGAAGTTCCTTCACCCGACCGTTGCGTCTTGGCCATTCAAAGCCTGGGGCATGGACATCATAGGACCAATCAGTCCACCTTTGTGTAAGGGACATCGGTTTACCCTCGCTATTACTAACTACTTCTCCAAGTGGACAAAAGTCGTACCACTCGCTGAAGTCAAAATATTAAATGTGATCAGCTTCGTAAAGCATCATGTCATATACAACTTCGACTTTCCAAGAAGGATCATCCATTACAATGGTCCATAATTCGTAAGTCATGCTTTCTACCAATTTTGTGACAAAAAATAAATTCAGAATATAGCCTCCATGACCTACAATCCAACATCAAATGGTCTGGCGGAAGCATTCAACAAGACCATCATAAATCTACTTAAGAAGTTTGTGTCATCCAATAAGTATGACTAGAATGAGAAGCTGGGTGAATATCTTTGGACTTATCGAACAACGGTCCGGGCACCAACTGGTAACACGTCAATATCCTTGGTTTACGGGAGAGAAGAGGTCCTTCCCCTCGAGGTCCAAATTCTCTCATTCCAAGTGGATCTCTTCAACCAGCTAACCGTCGATGACAATCACCGCCGATGGCTACAAGAGTTAGAAGCACTCGATGAGAAGCACCTCTTAGCTCAACAGCACATTGAGTTATACCAAGCATACCTCTTAGGAGTCTTCAACAAACAGGTCAAGAAGAAGACTTACCAAGTGGGTGACCTCATCCTGACAGTAAGAAAGCCGATGTGTCACTACCAAATTTTCTAGAAAAGGGTATTTTAGTAATTTTATATTTAATTAAATATGTGCATTATAGATAATTATTTGTTGTATTATTTAATTATTGTTAGATGTTAGTTATTTATTTTGGACTTGTGTTAGTGGACCTAACTAGTTTAGTTTAGACTCATGGACCTACATGAATTAATTATTAGAAATTAGCCCATTTAGTAGGCCCATTATTAAGGAGATGGATTAAATTAATTAAACCATTAGACTTGAAGCTTCCTTCCTTAATTATTTCTTCATGAGAGGTCCCAAGGGATATATTGGACAATTAATAGTAGCTTGAGGAAGGGGAAAGGGGGCCGGCCTATATAGGGGGGGAATTATTTCTCTCTCCTCTTTTCATTTGGAAACTAGATATAGAATTTTCTTCAACAAAATTCTTTCATTCCCACTTCATTTCCCAAACTAATTTTATCCCAATTCTTTCCCAAATTACCATTGGAGGCTAGTGGAGCAAGGATCTAGAAGGAGAAAGCAAGGATCTACAAAGAGTAGCAAGGATCTACAAGTTGGAGGCCAATTTTATCATATTTGGAGGTTTCATTGAGAATCTATCTCCCAATAGGTACAATTTAGTTTTTCCCTTAATTTAGGTTCTAAATATGAGATTTAACCATGAGAAATCAACCCATATGCATAGGCTACCCATAGGATTTGATTTTGTGTTCATAGGAGGTCTATTGAGAAAATTATGATACTTTTTGTTTCAATTTTGGAGGAATTCTGAGATTGACATTTGTTGTGTGTGTCAATTGGTCCTATAGATTAATTTGGCATGTGCTTGTGTGTTTGGGGCTAGTATTATGTCCATAATTAGGTACGTGTAGGTCGTATCCCAATAATTTGGTGGTACGTGTTGATTTGGGGGTTTTCTCTCCTACACGGGACTTTGAGCATGTCACATTTTGACACAGACACATAGATTTTTATTTGACTCTTCGTATTGTTCATAAATAATTCATATGACTTGTTCGTGTCCTTCAGGGTACGTTTGGATGTGTGGTGGACTCGTGTCGCAAGCGTATCCTAGATCTAGTGGGATACGGGGTGATATATTCCATGTGTGTGCAATTTAATTATAGATCTATGATATTGTGTTCTTATTTCATATATATATATATATATATATATATATATATATATATATATATATATAATATGGTATATATATTTATGTAATGTTGTTTCTTAGATCTATGTATCTATGTATATACTATAGGTGTATATATTGTATGTAACTATTCTTCTACACACACACATATATATATATATATATATATATATATATATATATATATATATATATATATATATATATATATATATATATATAAATTATATATATATAGATATGTATATGTTAAGTATAATTATATGTTGTTATATTCCTATTTATATAATGTGTGTTACATATTATTGTATGATTATGTATAGGTAAACATATATGTATAGTTATATATATACATAATACTATATATGTGTGTTTGTTACTATATAGTTATTAGGTGTATATTTTATTTGATGGTAGCTATGTATATATATATATATATATATATATATATATATATGATACTATATTTAATATGTAATATTATGTACATATATGTATATCTTATAAGTATAAGCTATATGTATATGTAATTAGATATGGTGTTATGTATAGACATATGTTACTACCTATATATATATATATGAGAAGTATGAATGTGTGTATATTCATATGTAATAGTTGCATGTATTAGGTGTAAGTATATATTATATAATGGTATGTATAAGTATATATATATATATATACATACATATATAATAGTTTTAACGACAACAGCAAAGACGACAGCAGCGGAGTCGCAACAGCAGCAGCAGCCGCTGTAGCAGGCAATAACAACAAAGGCGACAGCCGCAACAGCATCACAACTGAGCAACACAACAGTAGTAGCGTTCAACAGCATTGGCGACAACAGTTTAGAAATGGCAGAAGCCCGTCGCCAAAGCAGCAGCAGCAGCTGGAACATTCAGCAGCAGCAACGACAGCAGATTAGCAACGAAGAAGAACTGTCACTAAATTGGTGGCTTATCAAAGTATGGGAAATTCTGCGACAGTTCACATCTGTTTTTAGTGACAGTTGGCAGATTTTCTATAATATATATATATCTATATATATATTTATATATATATTTATATATATATATATTTGGTATTTAATATGTTAATATGCAAGTAAATATATTCCTAAATTGCTAATTGCATTATAATATATGTATAAATTAGTATAGCATATGTATATTACGGGTAGTTAGTATAAACAAGTATTTGGGTATTACCTTGAGATACCAAGGTAAGTACCAAGGTATTGGGGATACCCAAGGCATTGGGTTTGGGGTATCAAGATTATGGGTTTATGTTGTGGTTCCAAGTTGGTTCAAAACCAAGGTACCTATTGATGTTTGTCTTTAAGATTTTATTTAATAATATTGTTTTATCTTTTGTATGTGATAATTTACCTTTGGACTTACGTATCCGGAGATTCGGTATCCTAGTATTCTAAGATGGTTTTGCGACCTAGACTTTAGTATTTGAACCAATATCTATGTGTTAGACTTGTGCAACCTAAAAATAGGTAGTTGACCATAATTTGACCATAGTTGACCTTAGAGTTGACTTAGTTTGACTTTTGACTTAGAATTGACTTGTTGACCTAGAAGTTGACTAGTTTAACTTATTTTTTTTATGGAATCTTTTATTGATGTTGTATTCCATATCTAGGTCTTTGAGGCACCGTATCAGACATCTGTGAGACTATTCATTGGACTTCAGGCGAGTACATTCTCTGATAGTTTCTTATTTATGATATCCTCTATGTTCATTGTATCTAGTGTAGATATCCATGTTTCTTGACATGATGGTTACATGGATTGATACATCCAGATCTCGTCATGAGATATTATTCCTTGTATATGGTGTATTTTGTGCAAGTCTTGTTTCATTGATTATCTCGTGTATGTACAGACACTGATTCTCGGGGAGATTTGCTATATTCCTTGAGAATCCCGTGCCATAGCATACCATGGTTGGATCTATTATACCAGTTGGGGATGGAAAGTATTATAGTGTAGATATGTGATCATACCTTCATATGCAAGTATTGTTTTTCTTTGAGTGTTGGTCATGCACTGCACGTATGACTAACCAGTCCATTATTCCTGTGCAAGTTTCCAATCCGATCACATATTAAAGCTAGTTCTCACTCACTTAGTCATTAGTATTCTTGATCAATGTCATATTTTTTATTCTTGTATTTATTCCAGTATTTCCTTATTGTGTATCTCTTGTATCTATGGTTCATCTTGTATATTAATATCTATTTACTGTTATATAGTTTTTATCATTGATTAGAACTGCTGTTAGAGATGTACTCTGCTCCTTTCCTGACTGGATATATTTTTTCCAGATGACACTGAGGACTGGTACCCTACACATTATGGACCTCAGGATGTTGTGAGTTTAGAGTCAGAGACCCTGGCTCAAGAGAGACTTATCCCAACTGAGACAGATGACCCAGGACTAGTACCTTCTTAGTATTCTTTTGTACTGGATTTGTCTCCAGCTTATTTGTTAGTATTCTTTCAGACTCATTGATGTATTATTTTAAACTTATGAGTTATATGTGACTATTCTATTCTTTATCATATTCGTGCTCGTTCCATCTTAGTTCTGTGATTGAGTATATTGTTATTGTTGGTGGTTTATTATATTGATAGATAGATTACCCAGACAGCATTCTACCACCGATTTTATGGCGTTGGCTGGGCGTTGTTTTTGAGTTGTACCCTTACACCGGGTGTAGGTTGTGCACATTTTTAGTGGTGGCCTATGCAGGTCGAGCTTCGCAAGTTATGCGATATCGTGGTAGTGCGACAATTTAGTTGTACTACTACGAACCTGTGATAGGATATAGGATATAGGCTGAGAATACTCAATCACATCTAGGAAAATTCTTTTGATTCATTCAACTATTTTCCTTTGATATTGATACTTGATCTCTTAATCTGTCCTTTTCTTGAGTGTCTTACATCATGTGCCATATTGATTCTTTCTTTCGCTTTGTCTCAGGATGCCGCCTAAGACTAGATTGCAGTAGGGGAGAGCAGTTTCTGAGAGGTCTGCGATATCCCGAGGGCCTGCACCAGTCACTTCTCCAGTAATTGGAGTGTCAGCTGCTGTAGAAGCATGAAAAATACGCTGGGAAGAGCTACGCAGCCTCTTGATGTAGAGCAGCATAAACGGAGGCCTTCAGAGCCATCAAGCGTGCAACAGAGCTTTCTCCGCTAAAACACGGCATGAAGTATAAAGCTCAAAGGACCATCCGCGTAAGTGCAGTACGTCCAGGCCGCTCCAGCGTAAGACAGAGTTCTTCATCGCCTCCATGGCGTAAAACTCAACCGCTCTCAAAGCAGCGTTAATGCATACGAGGAACGCTTCGTCTTCCCCGAAATGAATCTGTCAAGTCACACAGTGAATCTGACCTCTGACTCCTGACAAAAAGTGCTGCACGACTACCCAAACGACGGCTGAAAACGATGGCAGACCCCTCGGGACGCGCCCCACAGTATGATGGCGGATCTCGGCATTTAATGCGGAGGATTTGGTTAAAGCATCACCAAACCGTTGTTTACTGGAGTCCCCTCAGCATAAACCGCTCTTTCGCGTACAAGGGAATACGCCGCCCTGTTTTACACAGGCAAACATGAGCTGTTTTACGCTCCGCAGCAGGCAAACCGCCTGCCACGTCAAAAGCTGCACCTCGTACGGGACTCGAGGCACGTCTCCACGTCTAATTGCACAGAGTGGTGACAGTTTCTCTCAAGGCACGTCTCTGCGACGGGTGCACAGAAGGGCTGCAGACCTTCAAAACATGCCTCCATATTTAATGCATAAGATGGTGGCAAATCTCTGCAAGAGATTCGATTATATCTCCAAAAGCCGTAAATCCGGCTAAAGACGTCCACATCAGCACGGTATGCGGCGGCTTCTACGCCCCTTCAGGATCTGTGCTCACGCGGCTCCTACGCCCATTCCAGCACGGTACGCGGCGACTTCTACGCCCCTTCAGGATCTGTGCCCACGCGGCTCCTACGCCCATTCTAGCACAGTATGCAGCGGCTTCTACGCCCATTCAGGATCTGTGCTCACTCAGTCTCTACGACCACTCGGCTTCTATGCCTGCTCGACTTCTATGCCTACTCGGCTTCTATGCCTGTTCGGCTTCTATGCCTGCTCGGCTTCTATGCCTGCTCGGCTTCTATGCCTACTCGGCTTCTATGCCTGTTCGACTTCTATGCCTATTCGGCTTCTATGCCATGGTGACAGACATTTGGCTTCTATGCCAACCTCTGCTACACAATGGATACCTACCTACGTGGCTTTTACGCAATTGATCTTAGTAGCAATTGTACGCATTGTGTCCCCTTAGTTGGACCCGCGTCACACGCTCATTCAAAAGATCATCTATACGTAGGCATTGGTTACTTTAACCGTTGTGTAAAAGGGTGCTATACTTTCCACTCCTCGGTTGTTACACCGATGGAGTGGTCACTGTCACCAAAACTCTATAAATAGAGACCCCTATCAATGGGGAACAAGGTCGACAATTTAGAAGATCGAACCAGGTCGGAGAATTGATAGAGAGAGAGAGAGAGAGAGAGCACCCGAAGCTCAGGAAAAGAGTAGGGATTGACAACTTCAGTATCATGCATCCACCATCTTCTGCAACCTTCGAAGCTGCTTCCTGTCTCCTACGGCACTTCTTCAATATCGTGTGGTCCAAGGGCTAAAGTGATCGACCGCAGATCAGACACCTATAGCAATATCTATCCAGATTAAATAAATTGTACTCCCACATCCTCGTATAGGATTACATTGTACAAGTTTGTTTATAAACAAAAGAAGGCGGGTTCCGTGTAAACCCCCATATCGAATACATTCCTATTCTTTTCGTTTAAATAACCACAAACAGCTACTATCGGAGGTCCACCACCTACTCAAAGGACTATGCCAGCTGTATCTGAGGGGCTTCCACCTCTACTCCCTATGCCAGTAGAGGCGACACAGATGTTTACACTATTTCGTGAGATGCTCGAGGCACAGAGGGCTCAGACAGAGGCACATTAGAGGCAGACCGACATTCTATGATAGGGCATCGAGAGTGCTCATCATCTTGCTCGTGCTATAGTCGAGAGAGGAGTTCTGATCCAGCAGCAGATTGTTTCTCAGGTTGCTCAGCTTCGGCCAGGCAATATCTAAGACTTCAAGAAGCTGGAGCCTAGGGTCTTCAAGGGGGCGGAGGGCATCGTCTATCCTGATGATTGGCTCGAGGACATTGAGCGTCTTATGAGGGTATCCTATCTTTCTAAGGATCTAAAGGTTGAGGCGGTAGGACTTCAACTGTTCGACGTCGCTCGTACTTGGTTCAGGAATGAGCCAATTCTGGTTGACGCAGGACAGTCTTGGGAGGTATTCAAGGACCTTTTCAAGAAGAATTTTTTTTCTCGGGCAGACAGGCTAGACTTGGGGAGGTAGTTAAAGAGTCTCATTCAGGAGAGCATGTCTGTGGAGGAGTATGCTACGGAGTTCGGCAGGTTGAGCCATTTTATAGAGTATTTGGTGAGAGAGCCGGAGGTTCGGGCTATTCGTTTCTGTGAGGGTCTAAACTGGGAAGTAAAAATCCTTATTCCGACTTTTTATGAGACATACTCGGAGATACTTGCAGAGGCACGCAAGGTAGTGCGGGAGTTGGGTTTGAAGCCCAAGAGAGACCGTAATTATTTTTTTGGGGCAAACAGCAGTGCAATATCTGCAAAATGTCCTTATTTCCAGGCTAGACCTTTCCAGCAGCCACAATACCACTATACTCCAGTTAGGGCACCTTTTCACTAGGCACCACAACAGCAGAGACAGTTACAACAATATTTTTATTACTTCTGCAAGAAGCCCGGCCATATCTGGAAAGTTTGCAGGAAGAGGCTAGGAGTTTGTTTGTATTATGGTACTTAAGGGCATCAGTTGAGAGAGTGCCCTCGTCGTATAGTTCAGTGAGCAACTTCAACTCCGAGGGCATAAACGAGACCACCTGTAGTACAGCCGAGGGGACCGCTTCCGACACAGCAGCAGTGTTATATCCAGTATCAGCAGCAGGAAGGTACCCGGCAGGGACGAGCATTTGCTATGACTGTTGAGGAGGACGAACCCACCAGAGATGTCATCGCAGGTTCTATTCTTCTTGATTTTATTCCAGCTTTAGCTTTGTTTGATAGTGGTGCTTCCCATAGTTTTATATCTGTTTCTTTTACTCAGAAGCATGGTTTGGTAGCTGAGTCTTTGCTTAGGACTTGTAAGATCATGACCGGGGGGAGGCATTATTCTGGTTAATGATATTTTCAAGTATCGGAGAGTTATTCTAGGAGGCCGGGAGTTGAGTGCGTGTCTACTTGTAATGCCACTTCCGAGCTACAAAATTATACTCATGATGGATTGGTTGAGTAGGCACCATGTTAGCATAGATTATAGAGGAGGTAGGGTTTTGTTTGGTCCACCAGGAGAGCCAGAGTTTGAGTTTGCTAAGGAGCTGTGGAGCAGGAAGAAGGCATTATTTATGGAGCTATGGTGGAAGGCAAGGAGTTGCCGCATCCATTGATAGCAGAGTTCTTGGATGTGTTTCCTGAGGAATTACCAGGGTTGCCGCCAGATCGAGATATTGAATTCTCTATAGACTTGGTGCCAGGTGCAGAACTAATTTCGCATCATATCTATAGAGTAAACAACAACGAGCTAGTCGAGCTGAAGAAGCAGGTGGACGAATTACAGGATAAGGGGTTTATCAGATTGAGTTCTTCACCGTGGGGAGCCCCGGTATTGTTTGTACCGAAGAAGGATGGATCAATACACATGTGTATTGATTACAGGGCTTTGAATAATCTCACTATCAAGAATAAGTACCCTTTGCCACAGATTGATGATCTGTTCGATCAGTTGAGTGGTGCCAAGATATTTTCTAAGATAGATTTGAGATCAGGCTACCACCAAGTGAAGATGAAGCCGGAGGACATACCGAAGACTACTTTTAGAACTCGGTATGGTCAGTACGAGTTTATGGTGATGTCGTTTGGATTGACTAATGCACCGGCGGTATTTATGAACTTGATGAACAAGGTGTTCCATCAGTACCTTGACAAGTTCTTGGTGGTATTCATCTGTGACATACTCCTATATTCGAAGACACTGGAGGAGCACGGTGAGCATTTAAGGATTGTGTTTGATGTGCTGAGGAAGGAAAAGCTATATGGAAAGTTGTCCAAATATGAGTTCTTCCTGGACAAGGTAAAATTTTTGGGGCATGTTGTGAATGGTGATGGTATTTCAGTAGATCCGAAGAAGATCGCAGCAGTAGAATCTTAGAAGATCCCGAGTTCGGTAGCAGAGATCAGGAGTTTCTTGGGATTGGCAGGCTACTACAGGAAGTTTATGCAAGATTTTTTGAGGGTTGCCGAGCCGATGACCAGACTCACCAGGAAGGATGTAGAGTTTGTTTGGTCGAAGGATTGCCAGATTGCTTTTGAGGAGTTGAAGAAGAGGTTGACGTCTGCTCCTATTTTGACATTGCCATCAGAGTCTGAAGGTTTCACTATTTATAGTGATGCATCGAGAAAAGGTTTGGGTTGTGTTCTTCAGCAGAATAGAAAAGTGATTGCCGATGCATCCAGGCAATTGCGTCCTTATAAAAAGAACTATCCTACCCATGATTTAGAGTTGACAGCAGTCATCTTCACTCTGAAGTTGTGGAAATATTATTTGTACGGAAAGCGTGTGGAGATCTTCACAGACCACAAAAGCTTGAAGTACATTTTCAGGAAGAAGGAGTTGAACATGAGGAAGCGTCGGTGGTTGGAGCTGATGAAGGATTTTGATATATCTTTGCAGTATCATCCTGGGAAAGCTAATGTAGTTGTCAATGCTTTGAGTAGGTATCGTGCTATGTTCTTGACGCAGGATCGATATTTGATGGAGAACTTGGAGGGCTTGGACATCGAGGTGATAGTTTCTGGTTGTGCTATGCAGATATGGGGATTGCAGATACACTCAGATTTGATAGACAGGATCAAGGAAGCCCAGTATGAGGATGTATCTCTGAGGATCATCAGAGCTCAGGTGAGAGCAGGATTAGAGGATGATTTCACGATTGCTGAGGATGGATCTTTGAGGCATGGAGTTAGGTTGCGTATGCCTAGTGTGGAGCTGCATGAGGAGGTATTGCAGGAAGCGCATCGCTCTCAATATTTCATGTATTCGGGTGCCAACAAGATGTATCGGGATATGCGAGAGAGTGTGTGGTGGTATGGCATTAAGTGAGGTGTGGCACAGTTTGTATCCAAATGCTTAGTGTGCCAGCAGGTAAAAATCGAGAGGAAGAGGCTAGGAGGTTTACTTCAGCCATTTCCCATTCTAGAGTGGAAGTGGGAGCACATTACTATGGATTTTGTGTCCAGACTTCCAGGATCTCCAAGAGGAAAAGACGCAATTTGGGTCAACTTTGACAGGTTGACCAAGTCAGCCCACTTTTTGCCTTTCAAGGTGGGTTTGTCTACGGAGAAGCTGGCAGAGATGTATGTGAGGCAGATCGTTAGGATACGTGGAGTTTCCATCAGCATAGTCTCAGATCGGGATAGTCATTGCACTTCTCATTTCTGGAGGAGTTTCAGGAGAGTTTGGGCACTTAGCTCAAGTTCAGTACTGCATATCATCCCAGACAGATAGGCAATCAGAGAGGACTATTCAGACTCTCGAGGATATGTTACTTACTTGTATACTAGATTTTGGGGTTCTTTGGAGGACTATCTCCATTTGGTAGAGTTTGATTATAACAACAGTTACCGGGCTAGTTTAGAGATGTCACCTTTTGAAGCTCTGTACGGTCGGAGGTGTTGTACTCCCTTGTCATGGGACGATGTTGGAGAGAGAGTTTTGCTTAGGCCAGAGATGGTTGTGGATGCAGCGGAGAAGGTTCCGTTGATCAGAGACAGACTTCGTATGGCGCAAGACAGACAGCGGCATTGGGCTGATAGCCACCGGAGACCTTTGGAGTTCGAGGTATAGTTTAGATTTTGTTTTGTGTTTGTTATTGGTTGTTTGTTATAGACTAAGTCCTTAAGGTTGTCTTTTGTTCTAGGTGGGTGGTTTGGTATTTCTGAGGATTTCTCCGACACGAGGCACGATTCGCTTCGGTAGAGGCGGAAAGCTTAGTCTGCGATTCATCGAACCTTTCACTATTCTAGAGAGGGTCGGTGCAGTTGCTTATAGGCTAGACTTGTCACCTGCATTGGAGGAAGTGCACAACATATTTCACATGTCGCAGTTGAGACGATACGTGGCAGATTCTAGTCATGTATTAGATCACTCGGAGAAAGAGGTGGGCCCTACTCTTAGCTTTCCAGAGCAGCCAGTTGAGATTCTGGATCAGAGAGAGAAGGTACTGAGGAACCAGACTATTCCTTTGGTGCGCGTCGCATGGAGGCATCACTCTCCGGGGGAGTCTACTTGGGAGAAAGAGGATAAAATACGAGAGCGTTATCCATATTTATTTGTGTCTTGAGGTATATTCCTTCCTAAATATGTTATGTTCTTTCATATTTAGTTCTGTTCCATAGTTCTGTTCATTGTTATGATCTGTTATTTTCTGGGGGTAGTTTTCGTCTTTGAATTTCGAGGACAGAATTATTTTAAGGAGGGTAGACTTATCACTACCACATTTTCTAGAAAATGGTATTTTAGTAATTTCATATTTAATTAAATATTGTGCATGATAAATAATTATTTGTTTTATTATTTAATTGATTTTAGATGTTATTTATTTATTTTGGACTTGTGTTAGTGGACCTAACTAGTTTAGTTTAGACTCATGGACCAACATGAATTAATTGTTAGAAATTAGGCCATTTAGAAGGTCCATTGTTAAGGAGATAGATTAAATTAATTAAACCATTAGACTAGAAGCTTCTTTCTTAATTATTTCTTCATGAGAGGCCCCAAGGGGTATATTGGATAATTCATATTAGCTTGAGGAAGGGGAAAGGGGGACGGCCTATATAGAGGGGGGGGGAATTATTTCTGTCTTCTCTTTTCATTTGGAAACTAGATCTAGAATTTTTCTCAACCAAATTCCTTCATTCCCACTTTATTTACCTACCAAATTTTATCCCAATTCTTTTCCAAATCACTATTGGACCCTAGTGGAGTAAGGATCTAGAAAGAGGAAGCAATGATCTATAAAGAGGAGCAAGGAGCAAAGATCAATAAGTTGGAGGCCAATTTTATCACATTTGGAGGTTTCATTGGGAATCCATCTCCCAATAGGTACAATTCAGTTTTTCCCTTAATTTAGGTTCTAAATCTAAGATTTAACCATAAAAAATCAATCCATATGCATAGGATACTCATAGGATTTGGTTTTGTGTTCATAGGAGGTCTATTGAGAAAGTTATGCTAGTTTTTGTGTCAATTTTGGAGGAATTCCGAGATTGACATTTGTTGTGTGTGTCAATTGGTCCTATAGATCAATTTGGCATATGCTTGTATGTTTGGGGCTAGTGTCGTTTCCACAATTGGGTACGTATAGGTCGTATCCCAATAATTTGGTGATACGTGTTGATTTGGAGGTTTTCCCTCCGACAAGGGACTTTGAGCATGTCACATTTTGACACGGACACGTAGATTTGTATTTGACTCTTCGTATTATTCATAAATAATATATATGACTTGTTCGTATCCTTTGGGGTACGTTTGGATGTGTGGTGGACTCGTATCGCAAGCGTATCCTAGATCTAGTAGGATACGGGGTGATACGTTCCATGTGTGTGCAATTTAATTATAGTTCTATGATCTTGTGTTCTTATTTCATGGAAAATGTATGTATATATATATATATATATATATATATATATATTGTGGTATATATATTTATGTAATGTTGTGTCTTAGATCTATGTATCTATATATATATGTATATGTTAAGTATAATTAAATGTTGTTATATTCCTATTTATATAATGTGTGTTACATATTATTGTATGATTATGTATAGGTAAACATATATGTATAGTTATATATATACATAATACTATGTATGTGTGTATGTTACTATGTAGTTATTAGGTGCATATTTTATTTAATGGTAGCTATGTATATATATATGATACTATATTATAATATGTAATATTATGTACATATATGTATATCTTATAAGTATAAGCTATATGTACATGTAATTTGATATGGTGTTATGTATATACATATGTTACTACATATATATATGTATATGAGGAGTATGAGTGATGGTATATTCATATGTAATAGTTGCATGTATTAGGTGTAAGTATATATTATATAGTGGTATATATATATATATATATATATATATATATATATATATATATATATATATATATATATATATATATATATAATTTTAGTGACAACAACAAAGGCGACAGCAACGGAGTCGCAACAGCAGCAGCAACCGCTGTAGCAGGCAACATCAGCAAAGGCGACAGCCGCAACAACGTCACAACAGAGCAGCACAGCAGCAGTAGCGTTCAACAGCAGTGGCGAAAGCAGTTTAGCGACGGCAGAAACCCGTCGCCAAAGCAGCAGCAGCAGCTGAAACATTCAGCAGCAGCAGCGATAACAGATTAGCAACGGAGCAGAACCGTCACTAAATTGGCAGCGAATCAAAGTATCGGAGATTCAGCGATAGTTCACATCTGTTTTTAGTGACAGTTGGCAGATTTTCTATAATATATATATATATATATATATATATATATATATATATATATATATATATGGTATTTAATATATAAGTAAATATATTCCTAAATTACTAATTGTATTATAGTATATGTATAAATTAGTATGGCATATGTATATTACGAGTAGTTAGTTTAAACAAGTATTTGGGTATTACCTTGAGATACCAAGGTAAGTACCAAGGTATTGGGGATACCCAAGGTATTGGGTTTGGGGTATCAAGATTATGGGTTTATGTTGTGGTACCATGTTGGTTCAAAACCAAGGTACCTATTGATGTTTGTCTTTAAGATTTTATTTAGTAATATTGTTTTGGCTTTTGTATGTGATAATTTACCTATGGACTTACGTATCCGGAGATACGGTATCCTAGTATTCTAAGATGGTTTTGCGACCTAGACTTTAGTATTTGAACCAATATCTATGTGTTAGACTTGTGCAACCTAGAAATAGGTAGCTGACCATTGTTTGACCATAGTTGACCTTAGAGTTGACTTAGTTTGACTTTTGACTTAGAATTGACTTGTTGACCTAGAAGTTGACTAGTTTAACTTATTTTCTTTTCGGAATCTTGTATTGATGTTGTATTCCATATCTAGGTCTTCGAGACTCCGTATCAGACATCTGTGAGACTATTTATTAGATTTCTGGCGAGTACATTCTCTGATAGTTTCTCATTTATGATATCCTCTATGTTCATTGTATCTAGTGTAGATATCCATGTTTCTTGACACGATTGTTACATGGATTGGTATATTCAGATATCGTCATGAGATATTATTCCTTGTATATGGTGTATCTTGTGCAAGTCTTGTTTCATTGATTATCTTGTGCATGTACAGACACTGATTCTCGGGAAGATTTGCTACCTTCCTAGAGAATCCCGTGCTATAGCATACCATGGTTGGATCTATTATACCAGTCGGGGGTGGGGAGTACTATAGTATAGATATGTGATCATACCTTCCTGTGCAAGTTTTGTTTTCCTGTGAGTGTTGGTCATGCACCACACGTATGACTAACCAGGCCATTATTCCTGTGCAAGTTTCCAAGCCGATCACATGTTAAAGCTAGTTCTCACTCACTTAGTCATTAGTATTCTTGATCATTGTCATATTGTTCATTCTTATATTTATTCCAGTATTTCCTTATTGTGTATCTCTTGTATCTATGGTGCATCTTGTATATTTATATCTATTTATTGTTACATAGTTTTTATCATTGATTAGAACTGATGTTAGAGATGTACTTTGCTCCTTTCTTGACTGGATACATTTTTTTTAGATGACACTGAGGACTGGTACCCTACACATTATGGACCTCAGGATGTTATGGGTTTAGAGTCAGAGACCCTGGCCCAGGAGGGACTTATCCCGACTGAGACAGATGACCCGGGATTAGTACCTTCTTAGTATTCTTTTGTACTGGATTTGTCTCCAGCTTATTTGTTAGTATTCTTTCAAACTCATTGATGAATTATTTTAGACTCATGAGTTGTATGTGACTATTCTATTCTTTATTATATTTGTGCTCGTTCTATCTTAGTTCTGTGATTGAGTATATTATTATTGTTGGTGATTCATTATATTGATAGATAGATTACCCAGACAGCGTTCTACCGCCAATTCTGCGGCGCAGGCTGGGCGTTGTTTCCGACTTGTACCCTTACACCGGGTGTGGGTCGTGACACGATGGTTATGACCCACAAGACGGTCGACAAGTTCTAACACAAATGGGAAGGCCCATTCGAAGTAGAATCTGTATTCTCCAACGGTGCCTATTGGCTGGCAAAAACTAATAGCTACTTTCTCATTATGCACATCAACGGCAAGTTCCTAAAAAACTAATATGTCTAACGCTAGGATTGTACTTATCTCCATCAAGACAACAAAAATTTACTGGATTCCTACCATTGTTGTTCATCCCTAGTGAGTGGTTACGCACGATAATACCCTTTATCAAGTAGCCACTATCGGAATTCAGGAGTCCTGGATACACAATGGATAATGGATGTAAAAAGCTTCCCAGCGGAGCAGTCCTCAGGTCCCCCTGCACACTCCCGTAGGAACCATTTAAAAAAATATGTCTCGTTAGACGCTACCCATGTCCAGATTACCTCTGAGCTATCGTCCTAACAAAATCCCCAGCGGAGTAACCCTCAGGTCTACCTATATTTCTGGATAGACCACACTCAGTAAACCACTCCTCAGTGAGTGTCCTGGAAATTGGTTCACATCCATTTTACCTATGAACTACTGTCCTAATATTTCTTCCAGGTCAAGTTTGTTATATCCATATTACCTCTGAACAAAACTTCCGGGTTTGGCTATCGATTATTATGTCCATATTACCTCTGATATCGATTGTCATCTCAACTTATCACCATTACTTAACTCTAAGTACGTCAGCGTTATTAAATCCATAAAATCTGTCACGTCTATATTATCTCTGGTAGGGCTTGTCTCAAACCTATTACTTGTACTCAGGTGCACAAGAAGTAATGGGTCCACAAAAACTATCACGTCCATATTACCTCTGATAGGGTAAAGTCAAAGGTAAAGAAGAGGAAATAGGCTTTGTACGGGGTCAAGCCTTAGTTGTCAATCTTCCAGAAAAATAGCAGACTGGGACGGAACTTATTACTTGCACTCTCATGCACAAAAGTAATAGGTCCACCAAAGTCCCCCATTGGGACGTCCTTAAAAAACTGTATTATTTTACTACGTCCATATTACCTCTGGTATAATATCCAAAGTTCACACAAATAATTGCTATAAATAGGAATAACTTGTATTTCTTTCGCCTAAGAGAAACTAAAAGCGAACTACATCTGAGGGAAACTAAAAGCTAAAACAAAAGGCACAAAAAGAGGTATTAAAAAAAAGCAAAGGAAGATCTACTGGTGCTGCTGGTCAGAGCATAACTCTGCTATCCGCTCAAGGAGACGGGCGATATGGCCATCTAGGCCTACTTGGCCCGACGCTTAACCTCGCTGGCCATAACCTCGAGATTCTTGTAACGAGCATCAGACTCGTATTTGTCCTCTAGGTTTTGCACCATAACCTTAACTCCAGCCATGTTCTACTCTACTTGGCTCGCCTCAGTACAGATAGCCTTCTCTTCCTACTGCGCCTCCCGTAGCCTAATCCCTAGTGCATCAAGCTTGACATGGATCTTTCTAATGTTCTTAGTCAGCCCCTTTTGCCGGCAGAGGCACTCTTCATTGAGATCACCCAGCCGATCGTGCCTCTTTTGCAAATTTTGAAGATCAAACTGCAAGCACTCCATATTTAAAGCAAAGAAGGCATTCTCCGTAGCCACCTTCTTAGAGAACTCATTATATTTATAGGATATCAGCATTCCCCTATCTGCTTGCTGATACTGCCGTAACTCCATCAGGCATCGCTCCACCTCCAATAATTTTTGGCCTAGGAGGTTAACCATCTGTTCAAAATTGGGGAGACCCCTCAGAGAATGGACCTGGGCCTCGGCAAAGTGCTTTGCCCAAGCAAAAGATTTTTTGTATTTTGGCACGCCCTCGACCCCTTTCTTTAAGAATATATGGAAGCTCTGAATGGAGAGTATGATATTTTCGCCAATCTTTTCCAGCATAGCCGGAGTCAGAGGCTGATAGATGGAGGAAGAAGCCATGGGGGCAACAGGTTACGCAATGATGCTCGACGACCTAGAAGGCCTTGAAGGCGAAGTAGCAGCAGAGGAGAGATCGCCAGTCCTGCTTGCAATCCAATCCTTCATGGACGCATAAAATGCTGGGATACCTGGTAGCTAAGCAACTGATTATGGGATAGTACCGATACTTGGGACAGGAGGACCAGAGTACCCTGCTACTTTGGCTCCCACCTGTGTACCAACCACAGACTATATTATGGCAACCTCGGATGATGACCCGGCTACCACGATACCAGGAATATCGAGAACAACCTTCAGCGATAGCTTACCACCCCGCTATCCACAGAGACTTTCACCGTGAAGCCCCCAACATCAACGGTTGGGGGAGCAGTGTCGCACCAGAAGAACCGATAATGGTAGGAACCTCCTACACAACAGCCTTCGTAGGGGGCACTATAGGGGGTCCATCTCCAGAGCTGCAGGGAGACTTAGGCATCTTCCTAAGAAGCTCACTGCCCTCTTCTTCCATGACTCCCTCCTCGGCAACCACGTCTTCGGTCCCAAAGGGAGAGATGGGATCTGCAGAACCAGAATAATCGGCAATTAACATCACCCGAAGAATTGAAAGTTGAAGCCAAAAAATTTTACCTCTTGAGAAGTTGGAAAATAACATACCCGAGGGAGACGACACTTGTTGCGGGTCATACAACATTATCATAGCCTTCCCCATGAAATCAATATTATCTACGGATATATGCTCCAAGGGGGTATATGGCGGCTCCACTGAAGCTGCATCGGAGCCTTGATCTCCCGAGGCCTCAGGAACTGGTTTCGAGGCACCCTTATCAGACTTCGGGGAGGTCTCCACTTCCGGTTCGGCAAAAAAACTACCAAAATGGTTTTTCATGAGGACGGTCCCTTCTCTCTTGTGTCTGCAAATTTTTAAACATACCAGATACCGGCATAGCATCTAAATTTGGCTCTACTTCGAAAACCACTAGTGCAAGGGATCCTACCTCTTTGCTCACAATCCCCTTCACAAGGGACTTTGACTTCATCGTAGGTTCTGTCTCTGGGACCACATCCGTCTTTACCTTCTTAGACTAGCGAGCATGATGTGTATCGACCTTTGACTTGCGCTTAGAAGGCGGGGGATCATCATAAGAAGACGTGGCATCCTCCCTAGTCGATGGATCCATCTCAACAATCAAAGGCCTGGCCACTCCCTTGCCCTTCTTGGGTATCCTACGCACTCTTGCATCCTGAGGCATCTGCATGGTGCCTTCAATATAACTCCTCTATTTGTCAAAGTTTGCCGATGGGCATTCGTCGTACAATAATACTTCATCATTGTATGTAGTATTCTCGGTACGACCCCGGCTGTTGGCAATTAAAACCGAACCTGGGTACCAGTATATTGTAACTCCAGGCTCAGGCTCCGTCGAGCAAACTGCCACTATACCCAAGAGATGCACTCGGGTGACCCAGTAAAACCTGAGTATAGCCGAACTGAGGAGCGAATCGGTTGGGCAAGTAGGACTCCACAAAAAAGGCAGCTTTATTCTGGTACACTAGATGGGAGGGACAAATGGCTTGGAGCCAGCAAAAGAGCCTATCAGGCAAGCTGTGGAGCGCACCCCTGTCATCGTAGTAAATGATGTTTCTTTCATCCTTAGTAAACTCTGGCTCATATATGAAGAAAGTTTAACCAGTCAGAAATGAGAGCTCTCTCGTACCAGCAGGGACGGTATTGTACTTCCACTTTATCCTCCGATACCTATGGATCAGGGTGTCGGTAACCACCATATCCTTGTCAGTCCCAGGGATCATCAAGGACCCGTAATACAGAAGAAGCTACCCCATCAAGTAATGGTAAGGAAGCTCGACCCTGAAGAAGTATTCTTTACCTGGGTGGTCCTTCACCTTCTCGGCAAAGTTGTAGAGGCCACGATGGATACAACACACCATGGCCGGTAAAAGGGTCAACTTATGGCCAAAAGCCAACTTTACAGTAGGTAGAATGAGGGTACGGCTGATCCTCTCTATCGTGCCAGACCAGCCCAGGACTACGCAATTGTGCAACTATAGCATCAGGTATCCCGCAAGCACGGCCTTCGTAGATAACTTGTGGGTGTCCACATAGAAGTAGATAAGCTCATCTTCGAGGCCACTTATCTCATCAAGGGGTTCTTCCTCTTCCCCCGATGAGCCCTCAACTTCCTCACCCTCGACAGCCAGTTCCTTCTGTGCCCTGATAGAATCAGCCAATTCTTATTTTGATCATGGTGCCCGAACATGAACTCTAGCGGACTCCTTCGACTCCAGGAAAAGGTAGCGAGTCAAAGTCATGATATAATGAGAAGACTCCTTAGTAGATTTCTTCATCTTCTTCGACAAACTCTGGCAGATGCCGTGATGGCATAACAGTTCCTGGTACACTGCCAGGATCTCCGTGTTCTCTACTTTTAGTTCTCCAAGTTCTTTATTACTCAGGGTATACTCCTCGTAGGGTTCGTCGTCCTAAGGAAGTTTGGAGACAACATGGCAAGGCCAGTCTCATTTTGCCACCAGGTGTAAAAAAGTCCCTGTACGGAGGTTTTACAACTCCATCAGGGCAACAAGGGGATGGTTCATCTCCAAACCATAACATGTGCCCCTCAATACGAAAAACAAATCTGGGGCCCTGAGCTCCCGATCGTACTTCTTCAGAATCCACAGGGTCAAGCGACACCAGGAGACATTATAATGTGCCCAGCTGAGAGTCTGCAGATTTCCTGTGGGATAGATCCCCTTCTTGTCAACCTAATGAAGGAAGGTGACCGCTGCATATATACTGAGGTTTGGTCCCAGGTTACTTCCTACGAGACTCGACTTTAGTCCTAGCAAGGAGTACGAGGGCAACTCCTTCGCACTATAAAAATCCCCCTTGTTCTTGCTGGGACCATACCGGATATTGCCTAGGATTGCCCCCTGTGGCTCAGGGGTCCAATTCTAGCCTATATGCCATTGACCTATCTTCACCCTCAGGTCTAACAAAGGCATGTAACGTTCGAAGGCCAAAAATATCATTTCTGTCTTGTGGAATATGAAAGACCAATTCTTCCTGGTTATTCCCATCTCGGCTCAGAAGATTCCAGGGCATCACCAAACCGGAAGTATGGCTTCTTGAAAAAGTAATTCCCATCTTTAGCAGGGATATCCCTCGAGTTGATCTTACTAAATAAAAAGAAAGAGTTTGCTCGGCGATCTTTTATTGGCGTTCAGGCGGGACATTATTGTCAACCAATTTTGGGAGAGCCGCAGCCAGGTACCCAAGATTCATGTTCAAGGTTAGCAGGTTGTGCCCTAGGACCAGTTCTCCAGAAGGTATGGGGGCAATGACACTAAAAACCACAAAGAAGTTAGATCATAACTATTGAGAACTATAAAATGAGCACCCATGCGGCCGAGTCAGCCATGCAGCCTAGGCACCCAAGCGGCATAGACGTATCCATATGGCCTAGGTACCTATGCGGCCGAGTCAGCTATAAGGCCTAGGCACCCATGCGACATAGATGTATCCATGCGGCCTAGGTACCTATACGGCAGAGTCAACCATGCGGCAGAGCTCATTTATGCGAAATAGTTTCCTATGCGACAGTGAGAAGTCGATGCATAGATGTATCCATGCATTAAACTGTGTACATGTGTTCCAGAACCCGACTTTGTCTCTATGGAACCTACCCTTGATCGGCAGTTGTGCGTCGACGGGGAACGGCGAAGGGTCTGCCACACAAGTGCGATATTTCCCCTTGCTCTTGTCCTTGTCCTTGCCCTTGTCCTTAGGGGCTTTCTTGGAAGCATCGGCAGTGGAGGAGGCAATCTTGGGTGCCATGGCAGCAGCAAAGAGGAAGAAGAAGAAGAAGATAGTTTGCTAAAAAGACTTTTTCTCTCTACAAAAACCCCCTATATATAGGCCGATAACAAGAAGCTAGAGTTAATTAGGGTGACTGTTCAAATCTTGACCTGCCTCTATCTAAGTTCGGCTAGAAATGACAATGACTCCTCGTTCGTTAGGCCGTTTTATCCGCTGATAGCGCAGAATCCCAAGAGATCCATTCGAGGATTAAACCAAATCAAGGAATTAAATAATCTGATATCCTGTCAGAGGCACCTATGCGGCAACGTGTCTATGCGGCATGACCATCATATGCAGCCAAAAGTTTCCTACCATGCTTGTTATTCAAATTATTCCAAACTTGTCATTTTGAAAACTTTGAAGGGTGTCTTATAGAAGCATAAAAAATCATGCATGTCGTATAAAGGTCATGCCCCCGCAAAAGAACAAAAATAGGCCATAGAGGAGTTACATGCAGCTTAAATAACCTAACCGCAGAGGAGCGACATGCGTCCTGATCAACCTAGCCGAAAAGGAGTCACATGCGGCCGGATAAACCTAGCCGCACAGGAGTCACATGTGGACTAAATGACCACAGATCATGGAGCCGCTTAAGACCCTCCTGACACAGCATTCGATGTTTGTCAGACCCTCTGACAAATTACTCATCATACTAAGATGCTTCAAGACTCGTAAAAATGGTAACTCAGAAAAAAAGTTATATCAACTCATTGATGGCCTCGTCAAACGTGCCATGCCACGTACTCACTCATATGCGGCTACTTACCCATGCGGCCTCGTCATCATGCGTCCAGAGTATCCACCCGACCAAGGCAAATTAGAGAATATATACGGCCATAATGCCATGCTGCCAGAGTGTCCATCCGACAAAGGATAAACGAGTCCACGTATGCGGCCATAATGTCATGCGGCCAGAGTGTCCATACGATCAAGGCCAAACGATGGCACATCTGTGGCAACAATACTACGCGTGTATGACGTTATGCGAATCTCGACTTACAGGATCTTTTCGTTCCAACTGAAGTAGATTTCTCGTACGGTCAACATTGACTACGTGTCCAGCTAACCAAGTCAGGTACAGAACGAGTTAAAACACAACCCGGAGATTTCATTAACAGCAGATCCCTACCGAAGCCGCGTAGTAGCCTCCCCATGGCATGCGACTATAGTTGTAACCGCCTTCTGTCGAAGGATCCCCCTGCAACCACCAAACAGAAGCATATGCGGCACCTATAGCCCATCAGCATGATGGATATAAATATGAAAAACTTGGATGTTCCAAAGGGCTAATTTTTCTGCTTCAAAGACTACACAAAGGTGGAGCTACGTACGTGCACACAAGCTCATGAGAGAGAAGATAATAGGGCATCCTCATTCCCTCGTCAGACCGTTAAAAGAGTAAAGGATCTGCCGTAGTGCTCGATCTCCATCGTCATATTGTCACTACCATATTTTCTAGGAAATGATATTTCGGTCATTTCATAATTAATTAAATATTATGCATATTGAATATTTATTTATTATATTATTTATTTATTGTTAGATGTTATATTTTATTTTGGACTTATGTTAGTGGACCTAACTAGATTAGACTAGACTCATGGACCAACATTAATTCTAGTTAAATTGAGCCCAACAATCGAGCCCATTCATTAGGAGGATGACTTAATTAGTTAGACCAATTAGATTAGAACCTTTCTTCCTTAATTAATTTCTTTATGACAAACCCCAAGGGGTATTATAGACTTTTTATAGTGACTTGGAGAAGGGGCAAGGTCGGCCACAAGGGGGGAGAGAGACTCTCTCTTTTCATCCATTCATCTCATTTCTAGATCTAGAATTTCTCTTTTTAAAATTTTTTCATCCCTACAACAATTTCTACCCAAATTTTCTTCCAATTCCTACACTACTCACCATAGGAGGCTACTGGAACAAGGAGAAGACAAGGATCTACAAGGAGAAGGAAGGAGCACAAGTTGAAGGCTCTTGACACTCATTTGGAGACTTGCATTAGAAATCTATCTTCCAATAGGTACAATTCAATTTTTTCCTCTCTAATTAGACTCTAAACTTGTAGTTTAATTATTAGAAACCCTCTCATGTACTAAGGCTACCCATGAAAGTGGAATTAGCTTCATAGGAGGCCAATGGACGAAGTTATGGTGTGTTTTATGCCAATTTTGGGAGAATTTTGAGATTGGCACATCATGTGTTTGTCAATAGGTCAATTAGACCAAATTAACATGTGTTTGATTGTATGAGACTAGTGTCATGGCCACAATTGGATACGTGTAGGCCGTATCATGATAATTTGACGATACGGGTTGATTTGGGAGTTTTCTTCCGACACGGGGGATTGAGCATGTCATATTTTGACATGGGCACATAATTGAGCAGCTAGCACTTTGGGTCGCTTCTAATTATGATTCTAATATTGCTCATATCATTTGTGATACATTTGGTGGTGTATTAGAGACGTATCACAAGCGTATTATAGATTGAGTGTGATACAGCGACGATGAACTCCACGTGTTTGTTATATTTTATCCTACTCTATTTGATATGGTATATATATACCTTAGTTTGTATATGGTATATGTTGATATATATATATATATATATATATATATATATATATATATATATATATATATATATTGGTGATATATAGCTATATCGGGGTATACAAGGTATTATGAGTTCTTTGGATGGGTATAAGCATGCGTAGACTGATTTGGTATGTGTTGTGGACTGATTTGGGTGCCCGCTGTCTTGACTGTGTGTGTGCACTATCATAGTATATTGCACAGCTAGAGGGGAGGGTTGCTTGGAGTTTTAGATACTATGGTGTGTGCATAGTGTGGTGGTCGGGTTCAACTGTGCCAAACAATATGTAATAGCAGCAACAACAGCAATCCCGCTTAGGGGTAGCAGCAGCAATATCATGCAATAGCAGCAGCAACAACAATTCCACATAGGGGCAGCAACAGCAGCAATGTATAGTAGCAACATCAGCAATGCATAGCAACAACAATAACATGTAATAATAGCAGCAACAACATGATGAGTATGAGTTAGAAGAATACGTTTGTGTGTTAGTAAGTTATTGATGGTTAGGATATAGTGAAGGTTAGTGTCAGTTGTTAGTATGTTGTAAGTTGTTTTGGTTTGAATCCTAAGTTAGAAGGCTTGTTATGATATATTGTTGGATACTTAAGCTATATATATATATATATATATATATATATATATATATATAATGTTAATGTATTTTGAGTTGTGTATTGATATATGTTATGTGCGTTAGTATACTTTAGGTTATAGATATTAGCTATATGTATGAATGATAATATGTATTATTAGATTCACATGTTAGTGTTACATTTGGGTAGGTATGGATATAAGATAGCTAGATTAGTATTACCTTGTGTTACCAAGGTAATTGCTAGGTATTGGAGTTAACTCAAGGTATTGGGTATTGTGTATCAAGATGGGTGGAGGTAGCGTGGTACCGTATTGGTTTAAAGCCAAGGTATTCACTTAGTATTAGTTTAGCTAGGGATACTAGTATATATTATACTTGTGTATTATATAGTATTTTCATATATAGTATTTTACGTATCTTACGATACGGTATAGTGTTGGTATCCTAGTATCATAATATAGCTAGTATAGCCTAAATACATAGCGTATGGATCCAATATCCTAGAGATGGACTCATACAACCTAGAAATAGCTAGTTTGACCAAGTTTGACCTAGAGTTGACCTATTTTGACTAGTTTGACCTAGAAATAGCTTAATGGCCTAGAATTAGACTAGTTTAACTTATTTCTATTCCAAAATCTTGTATTGATGTAATATTTCATATTTAGGTCTCCGATGTACCGTTTCGGACTCTTTGATACTGTTCACCGGATTTCAGGCAAGTACATTCTCTGATAGTTTCCTATTTATGGTATCCCCTATGTTTCTTGTATTTAGTGTAGATATCCTTAATTTTTTGACACGATGGTTATACGAATTGGTATATCCGGATCTCGTCATGAGATATTATTCATTGGTATTTATGGTGTATCTTGTGCAAGCCTTATTCTTTGTTCTTTCTGTACATGTACAGACATCGATTCTTGGGGAGACTAGCTACCTATCCAGTGAATCCTGTGTCATAACGTACCATGGTTGGATCTACTATACCAGTCGGGGTGGGGAGTGTTATTGTAGATATGTGATCATACCTCTCCTTGTGAGTGTTGATCATACACCACACGTATGTTAACCAGGTCATAATCCTTGTGCAAGTTTCCAAGCCGATCACATGTTGAAGCTGGTACTCACTCACATAGTAGTAGTATTTCTTGCTCATTTCCATGATGCTCATTTTTTGTATTTAATTCTAGTATTCCTATTTTGTATATCTCTTGTACTTGTATCTTGCATCTTGTATTCACTATATTTACTGTTACATAGTTTTTATTATTCATTGGAACTACTGTTAGAGGTATACTTTGTTCCTTTCCTGACTGAATATATTTTTCCCAAATGACACTGAGGAGTGGTATCCCACTCCCTACGGGCCTCAAGGCGTAGTTGGCTTAGAGTAAGAGACTTTGGCTCAGGAGAGTCTCATCCCGGTTGAGAAAGACGACCCAGTACCTATAGCTCAGTAGATAGGTTATTCTACTGGATTTGTCTCCAACATTTGATATTAGTATTTCTTATTATTAAATGACTCATTGGATATTATTTTGTCTTGTGAGTTGTATTTGACTCTTTAGTTCTTTATATCATATTCGTGCGATTGTTCCATCTTATAGATCTGTGATTGAGTATTTATAATTTATTGGTGGTATTAAATATCTTGATGATCATTATTGCTAGATAGATAGTTTATCCAAACAGCGTTCTACCGCTGATGCTGCGACGTAGGCTGGACGTTGTTTACTACTCGTGCCCCTACACCAGGTGTGGATTATGACACATTTTTAGTGGTGGCCCATGCAGGTCTTCGAGGTTGCAAGTAGTACGATTTGTAGTGGTGCTCTGATTTGAGTGCTATTACTAGCCTATTTTAGGATATAGGATATAGGCTATAGGATGAGAATACTCAATCACATCTAGGAAAAACTATATTGATTTATTTCAACAGTTCTTCTTTGATATTTATATTTGATCTTTAACCTTCTTTCATTAAATACAATATCTTTCCTTTCGCTTTGCCTCAGAATGCCGCCTAAGACTCGATCACAGTAGAGAGAAGCAGTTTCTGAGAGATTTGTGACTTCCCGAGGGCCTGCACCAGTTACTTCTCTAGTGATTGGCGTCTTAGCTGCATTTGGTGGTCCACCTCCAGCTCAGAGGACTGTTCCAGCTTTGTCAGAGGGGCTTCCACCTCTACCTTCTATGACGACAAATGTGACTCTGGTGTTCGCATTATTTTACGAGATGATGGAGGCTCAGAGGGCCCAGTCAGAGGCTCACTAGAGGCAGACCAACGTGTTATGGCAGGGTATTGAGAGTACTCATCAGCTTGCCCTTATTGCAGTAGAGAGAGGAGTTCCGGTGCAGCAGCAGGTTGTTCCACAGGTTACCCAACTTCAGCTGGGTAATATCCAAGATTTCAAGAAGCTGGAAACTCGGGTCTTCAAGGAAATCGAGCGCATCATCTACGCTGATGATTGGCTCAAGGATATTAAGCGTCTCATGAGGGTATCCCGTCTTGCTGAGGATCTGAAGGTTGACGTAGTAGGACTTCAGCTGTTCAACATCGCCCGTACTTGGTTCAGGAATGAGCCACTTTCTTGCTGATGCGGGACAGTCTTGGAAGGTATTCAAGGACCTATTCAAGGGGAAGTTCTTTGATCGGGCGGACAGATTAGACTTGGAAAGGCAGTTTGAGGGCCTTACTCAGGGGAGCATGTCTATGGAGGAGTATGCTGCAGAGTTTGGTAGGTTGAGCCAATTTGTGGAGTATTTGGTGAGGGAACCAGATGTTCGGGCTATCCGTGTCTGCGAGAATCTGAACTGGGAAGTGAAGATCCTTATTTCGTCTTTCTATGAGACATATTCAGATATACTTGTGTAGGCACGCAAGGTTGAGACAGAGTTGAGCTTGAAACCCAAGAGAGACTACGATTCTTTTCTGTGGGCTAGTAGCGGCACAGTTCCTACAAAGCATCCTCATTTCCAGTTTAGGCCTTTTCAACAATCACAATAGCACCAGACTCCAGCTAGGGCACCAGTTCACCAGGCACCACAGTAGCAGCAGAGATAGTCACAACAAGCTTCCTGCCACTATTGCAAGAAGCCCGGCCACATTTAGAAAGTTTGCAGGAAAAGGATGGGAGTTTGTCTGTATTATGGTACTGAGGGGCATCAGCTGAGGGATTGTCCTTCCAATCCTCGTCGTGCCGTTCAGGGAGCAGCTCCAGCTCCCAGAACACAGGTGAGGCCAGTTGTAGTATAGCCGAGGGGACCACCGCTTTCGACCCAGCAGCAGAGTTATGCCTAGCTCCAACATCAGGGGGGTGCACCTCAGGGATGGGTATTTGCTATGACAATCGAGGAGGCCTAGCCCACCTGAGATGTCATCACAGATCTATTTTTCTTAATTTTTTTCCAGCTTTAGCATTATTTGATAGTGGCACTTCCCATAGTTTTGTATCTGTTTTTTTTACTTTGAAGCGTCATTTGATCGTTGAATCTTTTCTTAGGACTTGTAAGATCATGACCGGGGGAAGCAATATCCTGGTTAGTGATATTTGTAAGGATCGGAGAGTTACTCTGGGAGGTCAGTAGCTGAGTGTGTGTCTAATTGTAATATCACTTCCGTGCTACGACATTGTACTTGGGATGGATTGGTTGAGTAGACACCATGCTAGTATAGATTGCAGAGGAGGTAGAGTTTTATTTAGCCCATAGGAGAGCCAGAGTTTGAGTTTGCTAGAGGAGCTACAGAGCATAGAGAAGGCATTATCTGTGGAGCTATGGTGGAAGATAATGAGTTGACACATTCTTTGATAGCAGAATTCTTGGATTTATTTCCTAAGGAATTGCTAGGATTTCTGCCATATCAAGATATTGAGTTCTCTATAGACTTGGTGCCAGGTGCGGAGCCAATTTCATAGCATATCTATAGAGTGAATAACAGCGAGCTGGTCGAGCTAAAGAAGTAAGTGGATGAACTGCAGGATAAGGGGTTTATTAGATCCAGTTATTCACTGTGGGGAGCCTCAGTATTGTTTATAGCGAAGAAGGATGGATTGGTGCGCATATACATCGATTACAGGGCATTGAATAATCTAACTATCAAGAATAAATATCCGTTGCCAAGGATTGATGATTTGTTCGATCAGTTGAGCGGTGCCAAGGTATTTTCCAAGACAGACTTAAGATCAAGCTACCATCAGGTAAAATTGAAGCCAGAGGACATTTTGAAGACTACTTTTAGGAATATGTATGGCCAATATGAGTTCATAGTAATATCGTTTGGGTTGACTAATACCCCTGCGATATTTATGAATTTGATGAACAAGGTGTTCCACCAGTACCTTGATAAGTTTTAGGTGGTGTTCATCGATGACATACTCATATACTCGAAGATACTAGAGGAGCACGAGGAGCATCTGCGGATTACATTGGATGTGCTGAGGAAAGAAAAGCTATATGGGAAGCTGTCCAAGTCTGAGTTCTTCCTAGACAGGGTAGAGTTCTTAGGACATGTTGTGACTGGTGATAGAATTTTAGTAGATCCGAAGAAGATAGCAGCAGTGGAATCTTGGAAGACCCCGAGTTCACTGTCAGCGATCAGAAGTTTCTTGGATCTAGCAGGCTACTACAGGAAGTTTGTACAAAAAAAATTGAGAATGGCTGAGCCGATGACTAGAATCACCAGGAAGGACATGGAGTTTGTTTGGACAGAGGAGTGCCAGGCTACTTTTGAGGAATTAAAGACGAGGTGGATGCCTGCTCCTATTTTGACGTTGCCATCAGGGTCTGGAGGTTTCACTATTATAGTGATGCATCAGGGAAAGTGATTGCCTATACATCCAGATAGTTGCGTCCTCATGAGAAGAACTATCCTACCCACGATATGGAGTTAGAAACAGTCATCTTTGCCTTGAAGTTATAGAAATACTATTTGTATAGAGAGCGTGAGGAGATCTTCACAGACCCAAAGAGCTTGAAGTACGTTTTTACTCAGAAGTAGTTGAACATGAGGCAACATCAGTAGCAGAAACTGATAAAGGATTTTGACATATCCTTATAATATCATCTGGGGAAAGCTAATATAGTTGCTGATGCTTTGAGCAGGTATCAGGTAGCTATGTTTTTGACATAGGACTGGTATTTATTGGAAGATCTAGAAAGCTTGGGCATTGAGGTGATAGTCCATGGTTTTGCCATACAGATTTAGGGGTTGCTGATACCCTTAGAGTTGATGGACAGGATCAAGGCAGCCCAGTATGAGGATGTACCTCTGAGGAGCATCAGAGATCAGGTGAGAGTAGGATTGGAGAATAATTTTTCATTGCTGAGGATAGTTCTTTGTGGCATGGTGCTAGATTATGTGTGCCTAGTAGAGATCTACGTGAGGAGGTATTGCAAGAAGCACATCGCTCTCAGTATTTCTTGCATCCAGGTGCCAACAAGATGTATCAGGATATGCGAGAGCGTGTGTCGTAGTATGGCATGAAGAGGGAGGTGGCATAATTTGTATCCAGATGCTTAGTGTGCTAGTAGGTAAAAGCCGAGAGGCAGAGTCCAGGTGGATTACTTCAGCTATTACCCATTCCAGAGTAGAAATGGGAGCACATTATTATAGATTTTGTGTCCAGACTTCCACGATCTCCGGGAGGGAAAGACGCGATTTGGGTCATCGTTGACAGGTTGACCAAGTCGGCCCACTTTTGCCTTTCAAGGTAGGTTTGTCTACGGAGAAGCTAGATGAGATATATGTGAGGCATATCGTCAGGATACATGGGGTTTCCGTCAGCATAGTCTCGAATCGGGATAGTCGTTTTACTTCTCATTTCTTGAGGAGTTCACAGGCGAGTTTGGGCACCCAACTCAAGTTCAGTACTGCATATCACCCCCAGACGGATGGGTAGTCAGAGATGACCATTCAGACTCTCGAGGATATGCTGCTCCTGTGTACTAGATTTCGGAGGATCTTGGGAGGACCATCTCCATTTGGTAGAGTTTGCTTACAACAGTAGCTACCAGGCTAGTATAGAGATATCATCATTTGAGGCTCTGTACGGTTGGAGATGTCATACTTCCTTGTCATGGGATGATGTTGGAGAGAGAGCTTTGCTAGGGCCAGAGATAATTTTTAATGAAACAAAAAAAGTTAAGTTGATCAGAGACAGACTTCGAGTGGCGCAGGACAGAAATCGGCATTTGGCCGATAGCCACCGGAGACCTTTGGAATTTGAGGTTTAGTTTTAGATTTTTGTTTTGTGCTTGATATTGGTTGTTGTTATAGATTAAGTTCTTAATTTTAGGTTTTGTTCAAGGTTGAAGGTCTGGTGTTTCTAAGGATTTCTCAAATACGAGGCACGATTCATTTTTGTGGAGGCGGAAAGCTTAGTCCGCGATTCATCAGACCCTTCAGTATTCTCGAGAGGTTCAGTGAAGTTGCTTACATACTAGACTTGCCACCTGCATTAGAGGGAGTGCACAACATATTTTATGTGTCACAGTTGAGACAGTACATGGAGGATCCTAGTCACATATTGGATCACTCGAAGATAAATGTGGCCCTACTCTTAGCTATCCAGGGCAGCCAGTTGGGATTCTGGATCAGAGAAAGAATGTGCTGAGGAACCAGACCATTTTCTTGGTATACGTCGTATTGAGGCATCATTCTTCGGGTGAGTGTACCTGGGAGAGGAATGATGAAATGCGAGAGCATTACCCATATTTGTTTATACCTTAAGGTATGTTATTTCCTGATTCAGTTTTGTTTTCTGGGGGTAGTTTGGTCTTTGAATATCAAGAAAAAAATTATTTTAAGGGGGTTAGACTTGTCACTACTATATTTTCTAGAAAAGGGTATTTTGGTCATTTTATAATTAACTAAATATTATGCATGTTGAATATTTATTTATTATATTATTTATTTATTGTTAGATGTTATATTTAATTTTGTACTTGTGTTTGTGGACCTAACTAGATTAGACTAGACTCATTGACCAACATTATTTTTAGTTAGATTGAGCCCAACAATCAAACTCATTCATTAGGAGGATGACTTAATTAGTTAGACCAATTGGATTAGAACCTTCCTTCCTTAATTAATTCCTTCATGACAAGCCCCAAGGGATATTGTAGATTTTTCATAGTTACTTGGAGAAGGGGGCAAGACCGGCCACAAGGGGGGAGGAGATAGAGACTCACTCTTCATCCATTCATCTTATTTCTAGATCTAGAATTTTCCTCTTCCAAATTCTTTCATTCCTACACCAATCCCTACCCAAATTATCTTTAATTCTTTCTCTAATCACCATTGGAGGCTATTGGAACAAGTAGGAGGTTAGAATCTACAAAGAGGAGGAACGAGCACAAGTTGAATGCTCTTGACACTTAATTGGAGACTTACATTGGCAATCCATCTCCTAATAGGTACAATTCAGTTTTTTCTCTCTAATTAAACTCTAAATCAATATTTTAATCATTAATAACCCTCCCATGTACTAAGACTACCCATAGAAAGTGAAATTAAGTTTATATCGGGCCTATAGAGGAAGTTATGGTGTATTTTGTGCCAAATTTGAGAGAATTTCAAAATTGGCACATCATGTGTTTGTCAATAGGTCAATTAGACCAAATTGACATGTGTTTGATTGTATTAGACTAGTTTTGTGTTCATAATTGGATATGTGTAGGCCGTATCATGATAGTTTGGCGATACAAGTTGATTTGGGATTTTTTTTTTGACACGGGAGTTTGAACATGTCATAATTTGACACGGGTACGTAATTGAGTAGCTAGCAATTTGTGTTGCTTCTAATTATGATTCTAATCTTGCTCATATCATTTGTGATGTATTTTGTGATGTGTAGGAGCCGTATCGCAAGCATATCATAGACTGAGTGTGAAACCGGTGCGATGCACTTCACGTGTTTGTTATATTTTATCCTCTTCTATTTGATATGGTATATATATATATATATATATATATATATATATATATATATATCTTAGTTTGTATATAGTATGTGTTGATATATATATATATATATATATATATATATATATATATATATATATATATATATATATATATATTGCTATATCGGGGCATACAAGGTATTATGAGTGCTTTGGATGGGTATAGGAATGTGTAGGCTGATTTGGTATGAGTTGTGGACTGATTTGTGTGCTCACTTTCTTGACTGTGTATGTACACTATCATAGTGTACTGCACAGCTAGAGGGGAGGGTTGCTTAGAATTTTAGATACTATGGTGTGTGCACAGTGTGGTGGTCGGGTTCTGCTGTGCCAAACAATATTCAATAGCAGTAGCAGCAGCAATCTGGCATAGCGGCAGCAGAAGCAACAACATGCAATAGTAGCAGCAACAATCCTACATAGGGGTAGCAGCAATGCATAGCAGAAGCAACAACATGCAATAGTATCAGCAATAACTTGATGAGTATGAGTTAGAGGAATACGTTTGAGTGAGTAAGATATTGATGGTTAGGATATTATGAAGGTTAGTGTCACTTGCTAGTATGTTGTAAGTTGTTTTGGTTTGAATCCTTAGTTAGAAGGCTTGTTATGATATATTGTTGGATACTTAAGCTATATATATATATATATGTGTGTGTGTGTGTGTGTGTGTGTGTGTGTGTGTGTGTGTGTGTAATGTTAAGCTATGTTGAGTTGTATATTGATATATGTTATGTGTGTTAGTATACTTTAGGTTATAGATATTAGCTATATGCATGAATAATGATATGTATTATTAGATACACATATTAGTTTTAAATTTGGGTAGGTATGGATACAAGATAACTAGATTAGTATTACCTTGTGTTACCAAGATAATTGCTAGGTATTGGAGTTAACTCAAGGTATTGTATATTGTGTATCAAGATGAGTGTAGGTAGCGTGATACCGTATTGGCTCAAAGCCAAGGTATCCACTTAGTATTAGTTTAGCTAGGGATACTAGTATATATTATATTTGTGTATTATATAATATTTTCATATATAGTATTTTACGTATCTTACAATACGGTATAGTGTTGGTATCCTAGTATCCTAATATAGCTAGTATAGCCTAGATACATAGCGTATGGACCCAATATCCTAGAGGTAGAATTATACAACCTAGAAATAACTAGTTTGACCAAGTTTGACTAGTTTGACCAAGGGTTGACCTATTTTGACTATTTTGACCTAGAAATGGCTTAATGACCAAGAATTATACTAGTTTAACTTATTTTTATTCCAAAACCATGTATTGATATAATATTCCATATTTAGGTCTCTGAGATACCGTTCCGGACATCTTTGATACTGTTCACCGGATTCCAGGTAAGTACATTCTCTGATAGTTTTCTATTTATAACATCCCCTATGTTTCTTGTATTTAGGGTAGATATCCTTGATTTTTTGACATGATAGTTACACGGATTGGTATATTCGGATCTCGTCATGAGATGTTATACCTTGGTATTTATGGTGTATCTTATACAAGCCTTGTTCCTCGTTCTTTTTGTACATGTACAGACATCAATTCTTGGGGAGACTAGCTACCTACCTAGTAAATTCTGTGTCATAACGTACCATAGTTGGATCCACTATACCAGTCAGGATGGAGAGTGTTAGTGTAGATATATGATCATACCTCTCCTTGTGCATGTCATTGTGAGTGTTGATCATACACCACATGTATGATTAATCAGGTCCTAATCCTTGTGCAAGTTTCCAAGTCGATCATATATTGAAGCTGGTACACACTCACATAGTAGTAGTATTTCTTGCTCATTTCTATGATGCTTATTTCTTGTATTTAATTCCAGTATTCCTGTTTTGTATATCTCTTGTACTTGTATCTTGAATATTATATATTCACTCTATTTACTGTTAGATAGTTTTTATCATTCATTGGAACTGCTATTAGTGGTGAACTTTGCTCTTTTTCTGGCTGGATATATTTTTCCCATATGACACTGAGGAGTGGTATCCCACTCACTATGAGCCTCAGGACATAGTTGGCTTAGAGGCAGAGACTTTGGCTTAGGAGGGTCTCATCCCGGTTGAGACAGATGATCCAGTACTTGTAGCTCAGCAGATAGGTTATTATACTGGATTTGTCTCCATCATTTGATATTAGTATTTCTTATTATTAGATGACTCAATGGATATTATTTTGTCTTATGAGTTGTATTTGACTCTTCAGATCTTTATATCATATTCGTGCGATTATTCCATCTTATAGATCTGTGATTGAGTATTTATACTTCATTGGTGGCATTATATATCTAGATAATCATTATTGCCAGACAAATAGTTTACCCAAACAACGTTCTACCGTCGATGCTGCGGCGTAGGCTGGACGTTGTTCACTACTCGCATCTCTACATCGGGTGTGGGTCGTGACACACACTACACAGATTAAATATTGTACTTAGATCTTCTACTTAGGATTTCTTTGTACGTTTGTTTGTTATTAAATGAAATTGTACCTAAACTCAGTTGTAATGGCAAACAACGTCTTTCATGTGACAGCCTCTTTTGACAAGGAAAGTGCTCAGCACTTAAGCTCTGGCCAAGAAAAATACTAAGATACTAGGAGTTCGAGCGCTAAGATATATTCTATGCGGCCATGTCAAAGGCCGCAGAAGGCAGATTATGATGCACAGGTAGGTAGCCGTCGCCAGATGGCAATATGTGGCCACGACTGTAACAGAAGTTTCATCTTCGACCAAATCTTATGCAGCGTTGACACCATGTACCATGCTGAAAAGGGAGAAGATATACACTTGGACTCTTCATACTACGTACCAGTGTGTGCAAGCACAAAGAAGTCTAAGGCAATGCGAGCTCGCCAAGGTGAAGAAATTGCCCATTCCATCGACCGTCAGTAGGCGCCGCTAACTATGCGTGCCCCTGACAGAAAGTTGTATAAAATTGACCCATGCGTCCAGACCGCAGTGGCAATTGGACAGGGTCAGTCAAAACTTCCATCGGCAACCTGGAAAAAGTTTTTGCACGAACCCCAGGTCAGGAAGCAAAGTTAACACCTATGCACCCATGTGCTCAGTCTTTCTGGGCGCATAAAAAGGGTGTAAAGGTGAATCAGCCCTCGCTTGACTTGCACAACATGATCAATCATAAGCGCAAAGTAAGGTAATCAACTATGACATATGAAGTATCCTCCCCCGGGAATCACAGTTCCAGCATTATCATCAACTGATGCTGTAATAAAGTAGAAGTATCCACAAACAGGCAGTCGGTATTCCAGCGGTTGCAACCAAAGGCACCCACCCTGCTGTAACCGGAGAATAGGTACAAGCACTAGAGGCAGAAGGGTTGCCCTTCACTTTATGTTATTATACTCGAAAGGCCCCTTCCATGAGGAGAGGTCAGAAATCCATCACCTCCCGTACGTATCTCTCGGCTAGCGAGTAAAGAAGACGAGTCCAACGAGGACAGGCAGCGAAACCCGCAAAAGTTAATTTTTTGGCTACTCGCTCAAAAAAGTTGTCAGCGACTGGGTAGTTCTTCTTTTGTATCCCAGGTAGCTATGCAAGCTGGGGGTTATAATCCCTGGACCTCTATGATAATCTGACATTCCGAGAAGACGGTGAGTCCCAAGAAACATATGATGAGATCCCTAGGGGTAGCCATCCTCGTTAAGAGGATGGAGCTTCCTACCTTGGGACTGTCATGAGCTAGCACCTTGAGGGTAAAAGAATGAAGTCCGGGATGGATGCTGCAGGCCATCGCTGGGTGTAAGGCGAGGCGGTGACCAAAAATCTACTTCACAGTAGGGAGGATGAGATTGCGGCTAACTCTCTCAATCGACCCGAAACCTCCTGGGGCAACGCAATTTTATATCCATATCATCAAAAATTCAGCCAACACAGCTTTGTCCGACAATGACTAGGTATCTTAATAAAAATAACTTAAGGTATCGCCAGAGCTACAAAACCCCTCACCGATTACAGTCGTTCTCTTGGTGCTGCCCACTAGATCGCGGACTCTCGTATGAGACCAAGGTTTTTGATCGGTGACCTGGCCCAAAGCTTTAATTTTAAAGAAGGTGATGGATCCAGGTAATAGTATGAGGTAATGTACCCTCATACTGTGATACAAAGAGGCTTCAATTTTTTTTCTTCTTCGAAGTCTGCTGACAAGTGCTATTATGATACAAAAATTCTCTGTACACTACAAGGAACCCTGAATGTTGTTTCTCCAATTAATCGAATTCCTCTTTATCTGACGTGTACTCTTTATACGGCTCCTCTCCCAGGGCAACCGCAAAATATCGTACATCTCATGAAGGGCGAGTCCCATCTCCCCGCCAGGGGTAAAGAAGGTCCCAGTGCGACTGTTATACATCTCGGTCAAAGACACCAATAACATTGGATTATTCTCCAAGCCATAATAGGAACCCCTTATGGCGTAATAGAGATTGACCTCCTTTAAAAATTGCTCGTACTTCTCTATTACCTACATGGTCAAAACAAAATAAGAAGGGGAATAATACACCTAGTTGAGCAAGCATATTTTTCCCGTGGGGTAGAACCCCTTATCCGTGAGCTGGTTCAGGAAGGTATCAGCACTGTAAAAATGAACATTTTGCCATATCTCACTCACGAAGACACCGGGTTCCAACCCGCAAAGGGAGTAAGAAAATGATTCCTTAAAAGTCGCTACTTCCCTCTTCAGATTGGAGTTGTAACTAATACGGCCGACCTGGACTACCTTTTGGTCTGGACTTAGGTTTCCCAACATCCTCCTTGGAAAAGACCCCATATTAAAGGTCGACAAGGGAAAATGATGCTCCATCGTAGGTATGTGTATTTTTATCATGCGAGAGAAGAAGTCCCGGTTCTCTTTAATCTTTGCCACCTTGGGGTCCAAAATAGTAAGAGAATCCCCAAATAGGAAGATGGGCTTCAAATTAGAAACAATCTTGCTATCCTCAATCGGCTGAGAGGTCAGTTGACTAAGCAAGTAAAATAAAGTCAGTTCTGCTATCAACTTCAGCCTCGCCTCAGATTGACCCTTGTTTATCTTGACCTGGATATTTTCTACTATATGGTCAAATCTTACGCCCAATGTAGTCTGAGCATGACAAATAAACACCTACCCTAACGAAGACACGGATAAAGTCACTACAAAAGTCAAGAATCAGAAGATAGTTAGAGCCATCAAGGTAGCGTATGCACCATGAGACAACTTGGGCATATAAAGGCATACGTGCATCCAAGTCATGTCAAATGTACATGGTGCCTTATATGCGACCAATTCAAGTCAGGCGCATGATAGGACATCCATGCAGCCGAGTGAGACGCATGTGATGCCTTCCATGCGGCCATGTCAAGATCGACGCATACGACCAAAGTGTGACCCACGCATAAAGTATATGGTGCGGTCATATAAGAAGTCTGCACATGTTCTAATCCATGTAGCAGACTGTGTGCAAAGTAGCCAAGCATCCGGAATCCTTTCCCTCCAATCCTTTCCTTGGATGGGCACTTGAACGTCTAGGTGTAAAGTCGGGGTCTCATCATTGGCCTTAGACGAGGATGCAGGGTGCTTCCCCTTGTCGTCGATCTTCTTGGAGTTTGACGAAGAGGACAAAGCTTTGGAGGCCATGGAAATCGGGCAGTAGGTTAGAGATAGAGGAAAGGTCGAAGACAAAAGAGGAAAACTCGAGCAGAGAGAATAAAAGTTCTCTTTGCAGCAAAACCCCTTATTTATAGTACAAAGGAGATGGGCGACTCCTTGATTCTTGCACCGGGCTGCCAACATTAATTATGACTATCTAAAATAATAAAACTATATAAAACATCTTTAATTTTTACTTTCAAGCTGCCTACATCAACTTTCATTTTCTTTAAATTTGTCTAATAAAATATGTACACCGTCTAATTTAATCTTGGGATCAAAAATCGAAGCCAAACAATATAGAAGAGGTATATTACCCCAATATTTTTTAAATTTGGCTTCCATTTTGGAAACCACATAATCAAAACCAGGGAGATAATCAGCTAGTAGCAGATAGTTGGATTATTATTGGTTATGTCTCAGTTTCGGCATTTTGGCATGTATTATATTTGACACTATTGTGCTAGTCTATTAAACTTTGATATGAGATGTATATGTGACTGTGATTCATTTCTTTCTTTTATTCCATATTGTGAAACATCTTCCTCTAGTTTATTATGATTGAGTATGGAGTATTATATGTCCGCCATTTGGAGTTGAGATATCTTGACAGGTACATATATATTATGTAAGATTTTTAGATAGTATTGTTGACCAAGACAGCGTTCTACCGTCGATGTTGTGGCGTAGGCTGGACGTACCCACATTCTCGTACCTTACACCGGGTACGGGTCATGACACATTTTTTTAGTGGCCCACGCAAGTCCAGGTAGTAGTACTCACACTTAGAGTATTACTACAAGCCTGCTATAGGATAAAGGATATAGGATGAGAGGATAATCAATCACAACTAGGAACATTTTTAATTTATTGAATTTATTATCTTTACCATTTTGAATAATTTATTTCTTTGAAATATTACTATCCTTCCTTAATGTTATCGTATCTTGTGTAATATTGATCCCTTTTGTTTTGAATCTGTCTTCAGGATGCCGTCGAAGACGAGATCCCAGTGCTCAAGAGCAGTTTCAGCTAGGTCGGTTACTTCTCCATCTCCTCCAGCTCAGAGGGTTGCCTCACCGGTTCAGGTGAGAGCTTAAGCAGCTTTTAGGGGTGCTTCTCCACCAGTTCCGAGGAATATTCCAGCAGTGGCGGAGGACCTTTCACCCCTGCCACCCATACCAGCAGAATGGACGCAGATGTTTTCTATGTTCCAGAAGATGATGGCAGCACAGCAGAGGCAGATATATGTTCTACGTCAGGACATTGAGAGTGCCCACTAATAGTTGTGGAGAAGGTAGCCCTTGTCCAACCACAGATAGTACTGTATTATCCTGCCCCGCACCAGCCGAGGCCAGGTACCGTTATTGATTTCAAGAGGTTGGGGCCAAGGGCTTCAAGGGCAAAGAGGGGATCTTGTACGCCGATGATTAGATCGAGGATATAGAGAGGAACCTGCGACTGGCACAGTTTTTGGAGAGTCTACAGGTGGAGGCAGAGGGCAGCCATATATTTGATATTTTCCTGACATGGTTCCATATAAACCTGAGGATTGTGCCACTAGGATTGACTTAGGGAGATTTTAAAGAGTTTTTCAAGGAGAAGTTCTTTTCAGATGTGGCTCTGAGTGCCCAAGAGAGCCAAATCCAGGACCTCGTCTTGGAGAGTATGATGGTAGATGAGTACGTCGCCGAGTTCTATAGATTGGACAGATTTTTGGAGGTATCGAACACCCTTGCTAGAGCGAGGAAATTCCGAATAGGACTGATCAGGGATGTCAAATCCCTTACCATGGGTTATCATACTGTGACATTCAAGGATATGCTAATGGATGTACAGAGGGTAGAGGATGACTTGGAGCTCAAATCCAAGAGGGAAAGAGACATATTCGGAGGAGCTAACAACAGTGCGGGTCCAGTTAAGCGACCCAATTTTTAGTAGTAGAGGACTTTCCAGCCACAACAGTTGCATGCTCCAATTCGGGTACCAGTTCAGCAGGTGCCACAGTAGCAGCAGTAGAAATGGGTTCAACAGACTCCCATCTGTCACTACTATAAAAGACGGGCCATATCTAGTAGGTCTATAGGATGAGGTTGGGTATGTGCTTGTATTGTGGCACAAAGGAACATCAGAAGAGGGATTATCCTATATCTTCTCATAGTGCAGCTCAGAGAGCATCCCCAGTTCATAGAGAACCAGCAAGGCCACCTACGGGTGAGCAGAGAGACCTCCATTCCAGACACAACAGTAGAGGTTTGTTCAGCACCAGCAGCAGCAAAGAGGTGCACAGCAGGGGCGAGCATTTTTTATGACTGTCAAGGAGACCGAGCTAGTAGGAGATATGATATCAGGTTCAGTTTTTCTTGATTCTATTCCAGCATTAGCTTTATTTAATTCTTGTGCTTTCCATAGTTTTGTATCTGTAACTTTTGCTCTTAAGCATCATTTATAGATTGAGCATTTGGCTAGGACTTGCAAGATCATGACTGGTGGTGGCATTATCCTGGTCAGTATTGTTTGCAAGGATCGAAGAGTTACATTGGAAGGCCGGAAGTTGAGTGGGTGTTTACTCATAATGCTACTTTCGATCTACGACATAGTACTCGAGATAGATTGGTTGAGTAGGCACCATGCTAGTATAGATTATCGTGGACGCAGGGGATTATTTAGACCGCCAGGTGAGCCAGAGTTTGAGATTGCCATATGAGCAACGAAAAAGAGAGAGGATGCCATCTATGAAGCCATGGTAGAAGAAAAAGAGTTACTATATCCGTTGATAACAAAATTTATAGATATTTTCCCAGAGGAGTTGCCGAGATTGCCGCCGAACCGAGATATGGATTTCTCTATAGACTTGGTGCCAGGTGTCGAGCCGATATCTCAGCACGTCTATAGAGTTAACAATAGCAAACTGGTAGAGTTAAAGAAGTAGGTAGATGAGTTATAGGATAAGGTCTTCATCAGATCCAGTTCATCACTATAGGGTGCTCCGGTATTGTTTGTACCGAAGAAGGATAGGTCGGTACACATGTGTATCGACTACAGGGCTTTAAACAATCTCACTATCAAGAATAAATAACCACTATCAAGGATAGATGATCTCTTCGATCAGTTGAGCAGAGAAAAGGTATTCTCGAAGATAGACTTGTGGTTAGGCTACCACCAGGTGAAAGTGAAGAAGGTGGATATTCCGAAGACATCTTTCGGACTTGATAAGTTTATGGTGGTATTCTTTAATGATATTCATGAATCTGATGGACAAGGTGTTCCACCAGTACCTTGATAAGTTTATAGTGGTATTCATTGATGATATTCTAGTGTATTCGAAGACCCTAGAGGAGCATGAGGAGAACCTGAGAATAATTCTGGAGACTCTCAAGAAGGAGAAGCTTTATAGAAAGCTTTCAAAGTGTGAGTTCGTTCTTGACCAGGTTGAATTCTTTAGACATGTGGTGACTGGAGACGGGATCTCAGTAGACCCGAAGAAGATTTCAGCAGTCGAGTCTTGGGCTTCTCCGAGTTAAGTGGTAGAGATTAGAAGCTTTCTGAGGATAGCAGGTTATTACAGGAGATTCGTACAAGACTTCTCCAGGATTGCATTGCTGATGACTTGGTTGACCAGGAAGGATATGGATTTTTTTTGGAGAGAGTATAGTCAGGCCGCTTTTGATGAACTGAAGAGGAGATTGACGAAAGCCCTAGTATTGACGTTGCCATCGGGGTCAGGTGTTCTCTATTTATAGTGATGCTTCAGAGAAGGGTTTGGGTAATGTCATGCAACAGAATGGGAAGGTAATTGCCTATGATTTTAGGCAATTACTTCCAGATAAGAATGTCACTACAATATTTTTGGATTAGGGCATTAGTGTAATTTTTTCCTGTTTAATTTGATCATGTAAATAATTAGTGTGTTGAGTTTATTAATTATTAAAGAGGTGTTCTTGATGATTAGGTTTAGGTCAAACCCTAAAAACCCTATTAGGTCTAAACCTAATGACTAAACCCTAAGTTGTAATCAAGCCTTAGTGAAACCCTAAAAATCAATTTTAGGTTTAGAATCTCAAACCCTAGAAATGACTAAACCCTAGTAAATTAATTTCTTCATAACTTAACATGGAGGGTTAATTAAACTCTAGCATTAGGAATCCTAAACCCTAGCCTATATATTGAAGGGGAGCCTCCCTCAACCCATTCCTTCATGAAGAAAAACCAAACCCTAGCCTCCATTTGAAAAACCATTCCCTCACCCCACAAATTTCAGAAACCAACCCTAGGATTCCACTTTCTTTCTCCATCAAAGGGGAAACAAGGAGCTTGGACCAAGAGGACTTGGAGAAAGGAAATCTACATTGGGAAACCATCTCCCAATAGATGAGAATCTGGTTTTTACCTATTCAATTCTGTTTTTCTGTTGTAGTTGGCCATTAGGAACCCCCCTACTGTATTGATTTCGATTTCTAGGGTTCTACATGAAGACCTAGGAGGAATTAGTGTTTTGGTGACCTACGGTTGATTTTCCCTAATTTTTAGGAACCCTAATCCTAGGGATTTCGTGTAGGCACGATTACCTCTCCTACATGTAGTCTAGATATCGATTTAGGGTTGATTTGGGTATTCCTGAAATTCTTAATGTAGAAAATCAGGATTTGGGGGAAACCTATATGCACAGTCGGGTATTTGTGAACCTGTGTGCATAGTCGGGATATATCTGTATGTGTGTTGGTTATCCTGTCCAAAATAGGTTTTTAGTGTCCCTGTGTCTCAGTGTATCGGACACGGTGGGGAGATTCTGTGTAGGTGTGTTAGGGCTTTGTGCATATGGGTTATTTAGCTGTGTGTATCTAGGTGCCAGTGTATCTATATGATTGTGTGAGTGAACCTATGTGTATCAGGTGTATAGGTTAGAGTATCAGGATTTTTGAATTTGCCTGTAGGAAGTATCAGTAGCAGTATGGGTTAGTTCAGTGTCTGTGTATACCAATATCTGTGTGTATGTCTGAGAAGTGTGAGGACTGAGTGTGTAGCTGTCAGTAGTTCTGTGTTAGGGGTTAAGAGAGTATCAGTTCAGTGTCTCAGAATATTTAACTGTGTGTATCAGTGTAGTTCTAGTGTGTATGAGAGAGTACTTGTGTCAGTGTGTGAGTTTCAGTGTGTGCCATTGTAAAATTTGTCTAAAACTATATGTATGTTTCAGTATCAGTGTGAATACCTGTGTTTTGTGCAGTGAGTGTAACTTGTGAGTGTGTGTCTGTGTTAGGGGTTAAGAGAGGACAGTTAGTGTATCAGTGAACTTGTGTTTCAGTGTATAGGTGCCTGCGAGTGAGCCTGTGTGTGTTCCTGTCAGTATGAGTTATGTGTGACTGATGTTTAACAGTGAAGTAGCAGTTCAGGGGCTGTGTCAACATGTTTATGTATATGCCAATGTAGGTATCTGTGTGTTTGTATATCAGTTTTGAACTGAGGATTAGTGACTGTTATGTTAGTCTCAGTGTTAGAACTGTGTGCCTGTGTATCCTTGTGTGCCAGTGTGTGTAGCACTGTGTGTGTGTATGAGCAGAGTGAGTACCTGTGTGTCCCAGTGTGTCTAGGCATTAGAGTGTCTGTGTGTGACTGTGTGTGTGTATCCTAGAACTCACTGTGTGTAGGTGTGTGAACCTATGTCTGTATACATGTGTGTGTGAGAAATTCTCAGTAATTTCTGTGAGTAAGTATATGTATCAGTTAGTCAGTATTAGCTGTGTGAATACATGTGTGTGTGTGTGTGTGTGCCATAGAACCTAGTGTAACTGTGTGTGAACCTAGCTAAGTACCTGTGTCTGCCTATGTGTCTCAGTATGTTTAAGTATTAGTATGTGTCAGTGTCTAGCAGTGTGTGAGTAAACCTAAATACCTATGTATGAGCAGTTGTGTACCTGTGTCCCAGTACCTGTGTGGAGTAGAGAGTGTATGAGAAACTGGGAGTATCAGTGTGTGCAGTGTGTATACCAGTAACACTGTGTGAGTGTGTGAGTGAGTACTGTGTGTGTAAGTGAGCAGTTGAGCTGAGAGTGTGTATCAGTGTGTAGGTGTGTAGAGGTGTAGGTCTGAGTTCAGTGAGTTGGTATTAAGGTAATGTCAGAAATAGCAAGTTATGGTCTACAGTTTGTTAGATACTAGATAACCCTAGTATCCATGGATATAAGATAACTATATATTTTAATTTAGATATATTAACTAGCTTAGCCTGGAAATCAACCTAGAAACCTAGGAGTAGACTGATGCTACCAAGAATTTACTATTTAGACCTAGTTGGACCTAGAAAACACTTATATACATAATTTGACCTAATTATCATTCAAGGACATTATTTTGACATTTATATTTTATCATTAGGTCACTGTGATTTTATCTTGGACCTCGATCCTCACATTTTCCTCAGGACCACATGCGAGTACATTCTCTGATCAGTTTTCGTTTTGTTGATTTCTTCTATAATTCTAGTTGTATAACTATACTTGATTCTGACACTGTGGATACACGGGTTAGCACCCTAGATACCCGTCCTGAGGAGTCGTGATTGGAATTCATCGTGCTAGCTGGGGATGGGAAAATATTAGTAGATTATGTGATCATACCCAAACTCTACATGCATCATAGCTCACCCCACATCTCACGTCGACTGCGGCCTGACCATTACATGCTTCATAGCTGTTATATATGATTAGCCTGACCATTACATGCATCATAGCTAACCAGATGGTTAGCCTGACCTACAAGAATCATAGCTAATCATATGTAACAGCCTGATCTGTCCCAAGCCGATCACATAATAATATTTCAAACACTTAGCCAGATGTCTACTTTATTTCAGATTTATTTGTTCTAGCATTTACATTATATTTCCACTCATTGCTAGATATTCTATTGCATATTTCATATTCTCTAGTACTCTACATTTCCAGTATTTTATTTTTATCTTGTATTCCTTACATTGTTTTATAGTTTATGTCAACATAAATGGAACTGCTGTTTAGTGTTTGTGCTTCGCTCCAATCCTGACTGGATAACATTTTCAGAGGACTTGGAGGATTTTTTCCCCACCCACTATGGCCCGGGACTAGAGGGAGATTTCCCACCAAAAATCCCAGAGAAGTTGCCCATCCTAGAGAAGATCCTACCAGCCTGCACTTAGACTATTCCATTTCATGTCTTATTGTACTAGACTGAGATTGAGTTGTATTTATTATTGTGACTTTTGAGGACATCTAGACTCTGGACTTATGATGTATTTATTTGGTGTTGATTATGATAGAACTTTTTTCTTATTTCTCATCGTGCCAATTACTTTCATATAGCTTGTGGTTGAGTATATTATTAGACTGTGGATTCATATATTATCATTGTCCTCCTTATGGAGTTAAGACTATTGACAGGATGTGTTATGTTTGATACCTAGATAGCGTTCTACCGCCGATGCTGCGGCGTAGGCTGGACGTACCCACGGCTCATGCCCAAATTTCGGGTGCGGGTCGTGACACGTTTTTAGTGGTGGCCTATGCAGGTCAACAATTCGCATTTAGAGCGATATCGTAGTGGTGCTCATTTTGAGTATTGCTACGAGCCTGTTTTAGGAGATAGGACTTAGGCTGAGAATATGCTCTATCACAATTAGAAATTTTTTGATTCTTATAATGCTACTCTTAATGATCATTCCCTTTAGAAATTTTTACTGTCCTCCCTTGATGATATCGTATCTATTACCTTAATTGATTCCTTTCAGTCTGTCCTCAGGATGCCGTCGAAGACCAGATCGCAGGATCAACAGCAGCCTCTGAGGTAGATCCAGCAGGCTTGTCACTTCTGTAAGAAGCCAGGTCACCTTTGGAAGAGCTGTAGGATGAGGCGAGGACTTTATTTGTACTGTGGCACTACGGGACATCAAGTGAGGGGTTATCTTTGAGCTCCTTATCTTTCCGACCAGCGCGCAGATCCAAATCAAAGAAGTCCAGTTAAGCCACCTGTGGAACCGCAGATGGCTCATCATCAGCAGCACCAGACACTAGTTCGAGGACACATCCAGCAACAGCAGCCACAGAGATAGACTCAGCCCGCTATCCAGTGTGCGTATTACAGAAAGATAGGATATACCAGAAACGTCTGCAGGAAGAGGTTGGGCGCATGTTTGTCTTGCGGATCGACAGCACATCAGCTGAGGGATTGTCCTACCATACAGACTCGTCCAGGCCATGGTGGATCAGCCGCCCAGAGGAGATCTCCACTTCCACTGCAGCAGTAGAGGTTTTCTCAGCACCACCAGCAGAGAGGTGCACCCCAGGGGCGAGCATACGCCATAGCAGTCGAGGTGGTCGAACCAGCAGAAGACTTGATTACAGGTTCAGTTCTTCTCGATTGTAGTCCCGCATTTACATCATTCGACTCTGGCGCTTTCCATAGTTTCGTGTCTGTATCTTATGCCCTTAAACATCATTTAGAGACAGAACCATTAGCTAGGACTTGCAAGATCACGACTGGTGGAGGTATTATCCTAGTCCGTGATCATCGCAAGGATCGAAGAGTATCTGTGGGAGACCGAGAGTTGAGCGTGCGCTTACTCGTCATGCCACTTCCGGGATACGATATTGTAATCGGAATGGACTGGTTGAGTAGGCATCATGCTATCATAGATTGTCATGGAGGCAGAGTATTATTTCGACCACCAGGAGAGCCGGAGTTCGAGGTCGCCAGAGGAGCAGTGGAGCAGAGCAGGATGCTCAATCATAATTATTTGAGAGATTCCTGGAACGACCCTTGAGAATCTCATTATAAATTCCAATTTATTTCCTTTCCCCTTGTTTTCGTCTGTTCTCGCTTGTTGATATTGAGTTTGATTCTTGTTGACTAGTTGTTAAATTTAAATCCTTGGTATCGTTGTTGAGTTGATTTTATATCAAGATGAATTTTATGGGCTAAAATTTACGGTATCATCTGATGACATATTGTGATGAGGACAGTGATAAAGGTAAAACGTCTACTTTGGTTATGGAACCTAGAGTTTATCGCAGCCATACTAGTTGTCGTGACGAGAACGTAGGAACCTGACTAGGATGTACATACTGTAGTTATGAAACTTAGAGTCTCTCGCAGCCATACCGGTTGGCGTGGCAAGGATTCTAGATGACATGATTATAGGGTTGCATACCTTAGTTACGGAACCTGTCGTTTATCGCACCTATGCTTACTGGCGTGGCGAGGATTCTGAGTGTGACGATTTCTGACAGACGTGTATGATTATCAGGTTGTATCTTAAATTGGTTCTGAAAGTATCATCTCAACACTTATCTATTTTTGTTGTTTGAAGACTTTATTCCATCATTTCTTTTGCTTGCTAGCAGTAGAATACCCTTAGTCCTCAATTCGGTTCATCACCATAGGGAGCTTCGGTATTGTTCGTACCGAAGAAGGACGACACGGTGCGCGTGTGCATCGATTATAGAGCTTTGAACAACCTCACTATCAAGAACAAATACTCGCTGCCGAGGATAGATGATCTTTTTAATCAGTTGAGCGGGCCGAAGGTGTTTTCGAAGATAGATTTGAGGTCAGGCTATCACCAGGTGAAGGTGGAGAGAAAAGACACGCCGAAGACAGCCTTTTGGACCAGATACGGCCAGTTTGAGTTTATGGTAATGCCATTTGGTTTAACCAATGCGCCGACAGTATTCATGAACCTGATGAACAAGGTGTTCCACCAGTACCTTGACAAGTTCATGGTGGTGTTCATCGACGATATTCTTGTGTATTCTAAGACCCCGAATGAGCACGAAGAGCACCTGAGGTTGGTCTTAGAGACTCTCAGGAGGGAGGAGCTGTACGGGAAACTCTCAAAGTATGAATTCTTTCTTGACAAGGTTGAATTTCTGGGGCATGTGGTATCGGGTGACGGAATATCGGTTAACCCAAAGAAGATCGAGGCAGTGGAGTCGTGGGCTACCCCCAGTTCGGTAGCTGAGATCAAGAGTTTTCTTGGGCTAGCAGGATACTACAGAAGGTTTGTACAAGACTTCTCTAGGATTGCAATGCCGATGACCAGGCTGACCAGGAAAGATGTAGATCTTGTCTGGACGGAGGATTGTCAGGCCGCATTTGATGAGCTGAAGAAGAGATTGACGACAGCTCCAGTTTTGACGTTGCCAGCGGGGACAGGTGGATTCACCATCTACAGTGATGCTTCAGGAAAGGGTCTGGGATGTGTTCTTCAGCAGTACGGAAAGGTAATTGCCTATGCTTCCAGGCAGTTACGCCCTCATGAGAAGAACTACCCCACCCATGATTTAGAGTTGGCAGTGGTTATCTTCGCTCTAAAGCTGTGGAAACATTACCTGTAAGGAGAGCGTGTGAAGATCTTCACAGCCCATAAGAGCTTGAAGTACGTGTTCATACAGAAAGAGCTAAACATGAGGCAGAGGAGGTGGTTGGAGTTGATGAAGGACTTTGACATCTCATTGCAGTACCACCCAGGGAAGGCCAACGTAGTCACCGATGCGTTGAGCAGGAATCCGATGGCTATGTACTTAACGACGGATAGATATTTGTTGGCTGATCTGGAAGGCTTGGGAATTGAGGTACTAGTTCCCGGTGTTGAGATTCAGATGTGGGGACTGCAGATACAGTCCGAGCTGATGGACAGGATTAGAGCTGAGCAGTATGATAATGAGGCTCTAAGAAGTATCAGGGTAGAGGTTCAGACAGGATTGTCGGACGAGTTTACTATCGCAGATAATGGTTCTTTACGGTACGGCACAAGGATGTGTGTACCGAGCGGGGAGCTGCACGAGAAGATTTTGCAGGAGGCACACCGCTCTTAGTACTCGATGCATCCCGGTGCCAACAAGATGTATCAAGACTTGAGGGAGCACGTATGGTGGTATGGAATGAAGCGCGAGGTAGCACGCTTCGTATCCCGGTGTCTAGTGTGCCAGCAGGTAAAGGCGAACCGGCAGAGGCCAGGTGGATTGCTTTAACCTTTACCTATCCCAGAGTAGAAGTGGGAGCACGTGACCATGGATTTTGTTTTCGGGCTTCTACGTTCTCCAGGAGGGAAGGACGCGATTTGGGTTATCGTGGATAGGTTGACAAAATCAGCCCACTTCTTACCTTTCAAGGTGGGCACGTCGACAGAGAGGCTAGCAGAGATGTACGTGCGACAGATTGTCAGACTTCATGGAGTTCCTGTGAGCATCGTCTCGGATCGGGATAGTCATTTCACTTCCCACTTCTGGAGGAGTCTGCAGGCTAGCTTGGGCACTCAGCTCAAGTTCAGTACCTCATACCACCCCCAGACAGACGGGCAGTCTGAAAGGACTATTCAGACTCTCGAGGATATGCTACGCACTTGCGTTCTAGATCTCGGAGGTTCTTGGGAGGATCATCTGCACCTGATAGAGTTTGCTTACAACAACAGCTACCAGGCCAGCATTGAAATATTGCCATTTGAGGCTCTTTATGGACGAAGGTGTCGTACACCGTTATCTTGGGACGACGTTGGAGAGAGAGCCTTGCTAGAACCCGAAATGGTCGTGGATGCAGCAGAAAAGGTGAAACTCATCAGAGACAGACTGCGAGTGGCGCAGGACAGACAGCGGTATTGGGCCGACAGCTACCGTAGACGCCTTGAGTTTCAGGTATAGATTGTTATTTTTTGGCTTGTGTTTATTTTGTTTAGACTGCGTGTTGAGACTGTCTTGTTTTAGGTTGGCGATCTAGTGTTCCTGCAGATTTCTCCAATGCGCGGCACGATTAGTTTTGGTGGAGGCGGAAAGCTTAGCCCATGCTACATCAGACCCTTTGGTATTCTTGCGAGGGTAGGTGCAATGGCATAAACTAGACTTGTCGCCTGCACTAGAGGGAGTGCATGACGTGTTCCACGTGTCGCAGCTGAGGCGGTACATGGCAGACCCTAGTCACGTACTAGATCACTCGGAGATCAAGGTTGGTCCGACTCTCAGCTACCCTGAGCAGCCCGTAGAGATCTTGGATCACAGAGAGAAGGTGTTGCGAAACCAGACTATTCCTTTGGTTCGTGTTGCATGGAGACATCACTCTCCAGGGGAGTCGAACTGGGAGAGAGAGGACAAAATGCGCGAGCAATACCCGTATCTCTTCGGGACATGAGGTATAATTCCTTATCTGATTTCGTTCTTGTTCTAGTTCAATTCAATTTTGAGGACGAAATTTTTTTTAGGAGGGTAGACTTGTCACTACCACATTTTCGGATTAGGGCATTAGTGTAACTTTTCCCTGTTTAATTTGATTATGTAAATAATTAGTGTGTTGAGTTTATTAATTATTAAAGAGGTGTTCTTGATGATTAGGTTTAGGTTAAACCCTAAAAACCCCATTAGGTCTAAACCTAATAACTAAACCCTAACTTGTAATCTAGCCTTAGTGAAACCCTAAAAATCAATTTTAGGTTTAGAATCTCAAACCCTAGAAAACACTAAACCCTAGTAAATTAATTTCTTCATGACTTAACATGGAGGGTTAATTAAACTCTTGCATTAGGAACCCTAAACCCTAGCCTATATATTAAAGGGGAGCCTCCCTCAACCCATTCCTTCATGAAGAAAAACCAAACCCTAGCCTCCATTTGAAAAACTATTCCCTCACCCCACAAATTTTAGAATCCAACCCTAGGATTCCACTTTCCTCCTCCATCAAAGGGGAAACAAGGAGCTTGGACCAAGAGGACTTGGAGAAAGGAAATCTACATTAGGAAACCATCTCCCAATAGGTGAGAATTAGTTTTTACCTATTCAATTCTGTTTTTCTGTTGTAGTTGGCCATTAGGAACCCCCTACTGTATAGATTTCGATTTCTAGGGTTCTACATGAAGACCTAGGAGGAATTAGTATTTTGGTGACCTACGGTTGATTTTCCCTAATTTCCAGGAACCCCAATCCTAGGGATTTCGTGTAGGCACGATTACCTCTCCTACGTGTAGTCTAGATATCGATTTAGGGTTGATTTGGGTATTCCTGAAATTCTTAATATGGAAAATCAAGATTTGGGGGAAACCTTTGTGCACAGTCGGGAATTTTGAACCTGTGTGCACAGTCGGGATATATCTGTATGTGTGTTAGTTATCCTGTCCAAAATGGGTTTTTAGTGTCCCCGTGTCTCAGTATATCGGACACGGTGGGGAGATTCTGTGTAGGTGTGTTAGGGCTTTGTGCATATGGGTTATTTAGCTGTGTGTATCTAGGTGCCAGTGTATCTATATGACTGTGTGAGTGAACCTATGTGTATCAGGTGTATAGGTTAGAGTATCAGGATTTTTGAATTTGCCTGTAGGAAGTATCAGTAGCAGTGTGGGTTAGTTCAGTGTCTGTGTATACCAATATCTGTGTGTGTGTGTCTGAGAAGTGTGAGGACTGAGTGTGTAGCTGTTAGTAGTTCTGTGTTAGGGGTTAAAAGAGTATCAGTTCAGTATCTTAGAATTTTCAATTGTGTGTATCAGTGTAGTTCTAGTGTGTATGTAAGAGTACCTGTGTCAGTGTGTGAGTTTCAGTGTGTGCTAGTGTGAAATCTGTCTAAAACTATATGTATGTCTCAGTATCAGTGTGAATACCTGTGTTGTGTGCAGTGAGTGTAACTTGTGAGTGTGTGCCTGTGTTAGGGGTTAAGAGAGGACAGTTAGTGTAACAATGAACTTGTGTTTCAGTGTGTAGGTGCCTGCGAGTGAGCCTGTGTGTGTTCCTGTCAGTGTGAGTTATGTGTGACTGATGTTTAACAGTGCAGTAGCAGTCCAGGGGCTGTGTCAACATGTTTATGTATGTGCCAATATAGGTATCTGTGTGTTTGTATATCAGTTTTGAACTGAGGATTAGTGACTGTTATGTTAAGTCTCAGTGTTAGAACTGTGTGCCTGTGTATCCTTGTGTGCCAATGTGTGTAGCACTCTGTGTGTGTATGAGCAGAGTGAGTACCTGTGTGTCCCAGTGTGTTTAGGTATTAGAGTGTCTGTGTGTGACTGTGTGTGTGTATCCTAGAACTCACTGTGTGTAGGTGTGTGAACCTATGTCTGTGTACATGTGTGTGTGAGAAATTCTCAGTAATTTCTGTGAGTAAGTATATGTATCAGTTAGTCAGTATTAGCTGTGTGAACACATGTGTGTGTGTGTCGCATAGAACCTAGTGTAACTGTGTGTGAACCTAGCTAAGTACCTGTGTCTGCCTATGTGTCTCAGTGTGTTTAAGTATTAGTATATGTCAGTGTCTACCAGTGTGTGAGTAAACCTAAATACCTATGTATGAGCAGTTGTGTACCTGTGTCCCAGTACCTGTGTGGAGCAGTGAGTGTATGAGAAACTGGGAGTATCAGTGTGTGCAGTGTGTATACCAGTAATACTGTGTAACTGTGTGAGTGAGTGCTGTGTGTGTGAGTGAGCAGTTAAGCTGAGAGAGTGTATCAGTGGGTAGGTGTGTAGAGGTGTAGGTCTGAGTTCATTGAGTTGGTATTAAGGTAATGTCAGAAATAGCAAGTTATGGTCTATAGTTTGTTAGGTACTAGATAACCATAGTATCCATGGATATAAGATAACTATATATTTTAATTTAGATATATTAACTAGCTTAGCCTGGAAATCAACCTAGAAACCTAGGTGTAGACTGATGCTACCAAGAATTTACTATTTAGACCTAGTTGGACCTAGAAAACACTTATTTACATAATTTGACCTAATTATCATTCAAGGACATTATTTTGACTTTTATATTTTATCATTAGGTCACTGTGACCTCGATCCTCACATTTTCCTCAGGACCACAGGCGAGTACATTCTTTGATCAGTTTTTGTTTTGTTGATTTCTTCTATAATTCTAGTTGTATAACTATACTTGATTCTGGCACTGTTGATACACAGGTTAGTACCCTAGATACCCGTCATGAGTAGTCGTGATTGGAATCCATTGTGCTAGCTGGAGATGGGAAAATATTAGAAGATTATGTGATCATACCCAAACTCTACATGCATCATAGCTTACCCCACATATCACGTCGGCTGCGGCCTGACCATTACATGCTTCATAGTTGTTATATATGATTAGCCTGACCATTACATGCATCATAGCTAACCAGATGGTTAGCCTGACCTACAAGAATCATAGCTAATCATATGTAACCAGCCTGATATGTCCCAAGCCGATCACATAATAAACTGATATTTCAAACACTTAGCCAGATGTCTACTTTATTTCAGATTTACTTGTTCTAGCATTTACATTATATTTCCACTCATTGCTAGATATTCTATTGCCTATTTCATATTCTCTAGTACTCTACATTTCCAGTATTTTATTTTTATCTTGTATTCCTTACATTATTTTATAGTTTATGTCAACATAAATGGAACTGTTATTTAGTGTTTGTGCTTCGCTCCAATCCTGACTAGATAATATTTTCAGAGGACTTGGAGGATTTTTGCCCCACCCACTACGGCCCTGGACTAGAGGGAGATTTTACACCAAAAATCCCAAAGGAGTTGCCCATCCTAGAGGAGATCCTACCTGCCTGCACTTAGACTAGTCCATTTCATGTCTTATTGTACTAGACTAAGATTGAGTTGTATTTATTGTTGTGACTTTTGAGGACATCTAGACTCTGGACTTATGATGTATTTATTTGGTGTTGATTATGATAGAACTCTTTTCTTATTTCTCATCGTACCAATTACTTTCATATAGCTTGTGGTTGAGTATATTATTAGACTGTGGATTCATATATTATCATTGTCCTCCTTATGGAGTTGAGACTATTGACAGGATGTGTTATTTTTGAGACCTAGACAGCGTTCTACCGCCGATGCTGCGGCGTAGGCTGGACGTACCGACGGCTCATGCCCAAATTTTGGGTGCGGGTCATGACAAAGAAAAACTATCCCACCAATGATTTAGATTGGGCAGCGGACATCTTTGCTCAAAAGTTGTGGAAACACTATCTGTACGAAGAGCATGTAGAGATCTTTACAGACCACAAGAGCTTAAAGTACGTATTTACACAAAAAGAACTGAATATGAGACAGTGGCAGTGGTTGGAGTTGATAAAGGACTTCAATATATCATTACAATACCATCAAGAGAAGGCCAACATAGTCGCTGATGCCTTGAGCAAGTATCTAGTGGCTATATACTTGACGATAGACAGACATTTATTGGTCGATATTGAGAGCTTGGGTATTGAGGCACTATTTCCTGGTATTGAGATACAGATGTGGGAATTGTAGATATAGTCAGAGTTAATGGACTGAATCAAGGCTATACAGTATGAGGATGAGTTTCTGAGGAGTATCAAGACACATGTTCATATGGGATTATCAGAGGTCTTTACTATTGCTGATGATGGATCATTGCGGCACGGTACCAGACTATGTATGTCGAGTAGGGAGTTACACGGGAAGGTTCTCCAGGAGGCGAATCGATCTCAGTACTCTAATTATCCAGGTGCCAATAATATGTATAATGATTTGAAGGAGCATGTGTGGTAGTATGGTATGAAACGGGAGGTGGCACGCTTCGTATCCAGGTATTTAGTGTGCCAGCAGGTAAAGGCGAAGAAGCAGAGGCCAGATGATTTACTTCAGCCTTTACCTATTCTAAAGTGGAAATGGGAGCATGTTCTCAAAATTTTTATTTCAGGGCTTCCGCGTTCTCCAGGTGGGAAAGATGAGATTTGGGTCATCATAGACAGGTTAACCAAATCGGCTCACTTTTTTCCATTCAAAGTGGGTATGTCTACGGAGAAGCTAGTGGAGATGTATGTGCGACAGATTGTCAGATTGCATAGAGTTCCTGTGAGCATCATCTCGGATCAGGGTAGTCACTTCACATCCAATTTTTGGAGGAGTTTGCAGGCTAGCTTGGGCACCCAGCTTAAGTTTAGTACCGTATATCACCCCTAGACAGATGAAAAGTCAGAAAGGACTATTCTGACTCTCGAGGATATACTTTGTACTTGTGTTTTAGATTTTAGATGCTCTTGGGAGGATCATCTTTACCTAGTATAGTTTGCTTACAATAGCAGTTACTAGGCAGTATTGAGATATCACTATTCGAGGCTTTATATGGACGGAGGTGTCGCACTCCTCTATCTTGGGATGATATTGGTGAGAGAGTCTTGTTGGGACCAGAGATGATTGTGGATAAAGCTGAGAATGTTAAGCTCATTAGAGATAGACTTCGGGTGGAGCAGGATAAACAGCAAAATTGGGCCGATAGACGCAAGAGACCCTTGGAGTTTGAGGTATAGGTTTTGTTTATATTGCTTGTGATTGATTTATTTTAGGTTGAGTGTTAGGGCTATGTTTTCTTCTAGGTTGGCGATCGGGTGTTCTTGCAAATTTCTTTGACACGGGACACGATTTACTTTGGTAGAGGCTGGAAGCTTAGTCCACGGTACATCGTACCCTTCGGTGTTCTTGCGAGGGTCGGTATAGTGGCTTACAGACTAGACTTGTCGCCTACATTGGAGGGAGTGCATGATGTGTTCCATTTGTCGTAGCCAAGATGATACGTGGCAGATCCTAGTCACATATTGGATCATTCAGATATCGAGGTGGGTCCGACTCTCCGTTATCAAGAGCAACCGGTAGAGATTTGGGATAGCAATGAGAGGAGCTACGAAACCAGACGATTCCCTTGGTATGTATTGCGTGGAGGCATCACTCTCTGGGAGAGGGAAACCGAGATGCGCGAGCGATACCCTTATCTGTTTGAGCCGTGAGGTATCGTTCTTTCTTGCTTGCTGTGATTCCTTGTTGTAGTATTAGTTTTTTCTTAAATTTTGAGGATAGAATTTTTCTTAGGAAGGTAGACTTGTCACTACCATATTTTTAAATGAGAGTATTTTTGTCATTTAGCGTATTTTATATTTAGCGATTAAATATTTATAAATTGTACTACTAATTATTTTTTATTGTGTTGTGCTTTTTATTTATTAGTTTGTAGGATAGCCTAATTATTGGACTTGTCATTAAGGGACACAATTAGATTGTCATGATACATTAAGGACAATATTGGATTAGACCCATTAGACTCATTTTCTTAATTCATTAAGAAGATTAGATTAATTTTTATTACATTAGAAGCTTCCTAATATAGCCCTCCCTTAATATTTTCTCATAACTAACTAGTAGGGGAGTCTTAGACTTTGTGAATTGCTTGAAGGAGGGGGGAAATGGAGGGTCGACCATATGAGAGGGTCTCTCTCTCTCTCTCTCTCTCCTCTCATTAATTTATTTTAATTTTAGATCCATAATTAGGTTTTTCCCCAAATTACTTCATCCCTCTACCAAATTCACCTAAATCACTCTCATTCCCTTTCATTTACATCACCTAAGAGCAATAGAGCTTGGATTGCAAGAAGCACTTGGAGAATGAGCTATTGGATAGGAGCTTGTGTCCCAATTGTGTCCATTTGGGTTTTGCATTAAAAATTCATCTTCGAATAGGTATAATTCTAAATTTTATCCTTAATTAGACTTTAATTCATGCATTTGAAAAATAGGAAACCTTCCTTGGCTTAGTTCTATCCATTGGAACAAGAACAAGGTTCATATGACTTCTATTGTTACTTTTACAAAGGTTTTGTGTCCAATTTTTGGAATTTTGATAGTGATGCATCAAGTGTGTGTCATGAGACTAATTAGATCTAATTAGACTTAGATTGATAGTTTGGGAATAGATATGTATCCATAATTAGACACGAGTATAGCGTATCATGGTATTTTATGATACGCTATGACATGGGGTTCATTTTAGATGATTTGTGTAATTACTCTTCAAATTCCTTTGTAAGAAGATAGTTTAGTTGTATTATGATGATTATGATTTTATGAATAGTAATTTTAGAGTATTAGGAGTTTTGGTGCTTTGTTTGAGTGTGTATCATAAGTATCCAAACTTGTGTACTATAGGTGTTTGATATAATGGCTTAGTATTGAAGAAAGTGTATTTACCCATAGTATCGTATAGATATGTTTATATATATATATAAATAGTTTTATTAAAGTTATATATTTATGTGTGGGTGGGTGGGTGTGTGTGTGTGTGTGTGTGTGTTCGGGTTTGGGTAATGGAGGTCGGGCAGTGAGTTGGTGACTGTGTAGTATTGCACAAGGTGCTGAATAAGAGCGGGGCACCTATATGCTAGGTTTGTGATGTGGTACCAGGGCGAAGTGCCTATGCAACTACTATAGGTGCATGGTGTTGCACCAGTAAGAGGATATTTGCCCAGAGATGTGCAGGCATACAAAGTAAGTGATGAATGATAGAAGGTAAGGTGAGAAGTAAGGAGTCGGGTGTAGGATCTTTGCACAGACAGTTGGCAATAATGTGAGGGTAAGGTGCAGTCCAGATTTTAATTTGTGGGCTTTAATATAGAGGAAACAACAGTAGCACATATGAGCAATACCAGTGGAAGCAACATTGTAGGCCAAAGCGGTATTGTATCAGGAGGAAGGGGAGAGAAGCAATTCCAGATGTACTGCTTTCCAATATAGTATGTGAAGGAAGTAAGGATTTATTCTTAGTATAGCACTGATATTAATGTACCAGGGTATCAGTAAGGTGTAGTTGTTATTGAGTGAGGAAATGGGTTGAATTCAAGTTAAGGTAACTAAATACCAAGGTATTTTGTATTACCTTGAGATAATGGTAAGGTAAGTTTAGTATAGTGTACATATATATATTGAGGATAGATTAGATAAAGAATCCTAGTTAACTGTCACTACCATATTTTCTAGGAAAGGATATTTTGGTTATTTCATAATTAATTAAATATTGTGCATATTCTATATTTATTTATTGTATTATTTATTTATTGTTAGATATTAGTTTATTATTTTGGACTAGTGTTAGTGGACCTAACTAGTTTAGATTATAACCATGGACCAACATTTAATTCTAGTTAGAATTGAGCCCAATAATAAACCCAATCATTAGTATGATGATTAATTAAGTTAAACCAATTAGACTAGAACTGTCACGCCCCAGTACCAAAATACGTAGGACTAGAATACGTAACCATGCCAGCCGCCTGTATATATGGCAACTCCAATATATGGAAACCATATATACGAGCGTACGCTGTATAATGAACAATAATTCATAAGTGGTAAAAACTAATCACAATATCACAGGGTAATATCTAAATCTCATCCACAGAATATCACATATATAGGAATAACCAATAATCAGGTAACTATATCTCAATAAACAAAAATCTAAAGAACAACAGTCGGATGGAAACAAATCCACTGCAGAAATATAATATAAAAGGAACCAGAATACACACCATAAAGAACAACATCTGACAATCACGAGGCTCGAAGAGAAGACCTCCTCGGAATAAACGTACTATGTCCGGATCTGTGCTCCTGCGAATACTCAAGAAAATATACACCTGGCAGGGGACCAGGTCCTCAGAGGGACATAGCAAGATACATAAAAATGATATGCCATAATGTAAATACTGAATAAATAAAGGGGTGTGCTAACCATCTAAGTGAATGCAATTTAAAGACCTTGTAGTACGCATGGGAATGTGTGGGCTAGACATATGCTGACGTAATTCACCAATTGTCATGACTGGCTAGTATATGTGTCATATGCCCCCTGACTCAAGGGCACTCTGCAATCGTCCATCCCCGCGGAGCATGGAACGAAGGATAATACCCCATCCTCCTCGGAGAATGGTAATGGGAACAAAAAAACCAATACCCCATCTCCGAGCAGCATGGTAACTCGCTATATATACCGTAATCCCCATCTCCGAAGAGCATGGTAACTTGAGTATATATCGGGGAGGGATTTCCCATACGCCTACTAGATGTCTTTCTCGCCCAATATAGATGTACAAGTCGTGAAAACGACGTGGACACCTCCTACTATGATGCAAGTCTCAATAAAATAAACAACTGAGCTAAATACCGCTACATGTGTTGCTCACACTGATGGCCAGTCGCGCATGAGGCACGCGTTCCTACATGTACTCACTCTATGACGTGTAATGATACATGTCAAGGCCTGAGAAGTTATATCAATAACTTCACAACTTTTAGGTGGGTCTACTAGAAACTAGGTCAGACACAAGTCCTAACGTCAACGCCATCGTTGACTGCGCCCGAGTTTTTCTTGGACGCACACATTTATATTTAAAATAGATAAACATGTAACTAACAATAACTGAATTTAAACAGTACAACAAGACAAGGTATACTTGCCTGGCAAGAGAGCTGCAAATATGTAACGTCCCGATGTCAAGTACCAAGTGTCAGAAACTATGATCTCAGAATGAATGTCTCCGGATACTGAAATAAACATCACTAACAGTCTCAAAAAATATCAAATAGCTAAAAACGCCTGTCCTTTCGTCCAATTTGGACACAGGGGCAAAAATGACAGTTTTTGGTCAAAGCGGGGTCCACGTGTGGGCGGCTTTGCACAGGAAAACATGTCAGGGTCAAAGGTCTCCAAATTTGCCAAACTTAGTGTCAACAAGTCAGGAACGATGATACGAACCCAACGGAACTTCCAGAATTGGATTCCGATGAGCCGGTCACAAAATCGCCCGTCAAGTGGAGCCTGTGGGGCCCACGATACGGAATTTTGCCAACGTTCTCAGAATCGAACCAAACTTGGCTCACAGGACCAGCGTATTGCTACGAGCCCGATGGCGCAAGTTTCGTCTCGATCCGACGTGTGTACACAAAGTTGCAGCGTATTCCAGAAGAGGCGGATACAGAACGGTGTCGGCGGATACGCGTTGATTCCGGTGTGCACGCACATCCAAATCAACTTCTCCAAACTCCTACACGTCCGTATCAACGTTGCGCACATTTTGGTAAATACCGCGTGCGACCAAGTCGTCCCGTTTGGCGGGGCGTACTTAGTTCCGGGGTGAATCGGGTCGTTATTTTTCCTAATTTTGGATCGCGGTTCGCGATCGCCACAGGACGCGATGCTCCGAGCGGTTTGCACGGGCACCGAGGGGGTCACACAGCCTATGCGATGCAATTGGCGGAATTGAAAACAGAGCTACGAGGTGATAGAACGGGTTACCTGAACAGGGCTTCGTGGAAACTGAATTCCGCGTGTCCGTGAGTCGTCTTGACACAGGATTTGTCCTGGACGTGTCCGGGCCGTATCCAGCTGTTGTCACCGGTTCTGCTCGAGTCGGGGTCGTCGCGGGGTAGTCCGGAGCTGCTGCGGCCAGGGCTCCGGGGTCGTCGGCTCGTCGACGGAGGATCTGGGTCGTGTGGCGGAGGGCGGAGCTCGAGGAAGAGAAGAGGGAAGGAGATGGGGCTCTGGCGGAGGAGAGAGTTGGCTCGCCGCGGTGGTTCGCCGTGGTGGGGGGGCGGTGGAGAGGCTGTTCGGGGAGGATGTGCATAGGAGTCGGGGTCGGCTTCAATCGTCGAGGGGGAATGGAGGAGATGGTGATGATGGTAGTGGTGGTGATGGAGGGAAGAGGGAGGCTGGGGGTCGGGGTCGTGGGGGTGGAGGAGAAGGGGGTGGTGGGTCGAGGGTGGCCGTTGTCGAGGCCGGTGGGGGAGAAAGAGGGCGGCGTGGGTCGACGGATCCAGTCGAGTGGGGAAGAGGGGAGGAGACGGGGAACAGGGAGAGGTGGTGGTGGTGATTGGAGGAGGAGGTGGAGGAGGTCGGGAAGGGCGGCGCTGAGCTCGCCGGCGGGGTTCGGGCCGACGAGGTCGGGGAAGGGGGAAGTGGAGGAGGAACGGGGAAGAAGAAGAGAGGGGCTGAGGAGAAAGGAGCCAGCGGGGGGGGCTCGCTGCGGGCGGAGGGTGGCCCGCCGCGGGCTCGCCGCGGGGGCGGAGGTCGCTGGCGACTCCTGCGATGGGCTCGCCGCCGGGGGGGTGGCTGGCGACTGAGCTGGGTAGGGTTAGGGTTAGGTTTTTCTTTTTATTTTTATTTTAGTTTCTTTTATTTTATAGAATTATTTTAAGGGTAAAAAATATAATTTACATTTAAGATATTTACTTAATGTAAATACATCGAATCTGGACTCCTTTTGGAATGGACGGTGCATGTTCACCGGCCAATCAGGGGGTGACACCTCGTATGGTAATTTACAGAAAAGTCCCTGTAATTTCATAAATTACGCAGAGGTCCTATTTTGGGAAATTGCGCAATTACGAAATTGTCTGTGAAAAACACCTGATTTCTGAAATTATTAAAATTTACAGAATTGGGGAAAATTGCTGTGCGAGGGTCCCAAGGGGTGGGGGTGAGTCTGGGCAGGGACTGGGCCTGGTTTTGGGGTGATACGGGCCATCGTATTTATTTAATTAATAAATACTGCGCACGGTGTTCTCTAATTATTTAGAGGCAGGTAGGGCCATAATTTTTCTACGGTGTCAATATACTAAATGTAGTATACTCAGTGTAGAATGTTAACGTATTTTTGTTTGGGTAAAACAGGTGCATGTTGGGCCTCTAATCTCTATTGGAACAGGGATGGGTACAGATCTAGGAATTTAATTACGCGCGTTTGTAACGATATTTGTGCGTATCAAACGAGGCTCATTTTAGCACATCTGTGAGTTGCACAAAGTTCAGGAAAATAGTTTGGTATGTCTAGGACAAGTATGTGAACTTTGTTCGGGGATAACAGTCGAGGTAGAGCTCCAAATAATTAGGTGATGGACAGGTGCACAAGTCAACAGGATATGTAGGAAAAATTAAATTAAAATATTGCCATAAATCCTAAATTATGAAAAAAAATATTCCTAAAATACTGGAATCTGGTCGAGGGGGTTTACAATCTACCCAACTTATAAAAATTTCGTCCTCGAAATTAAAACTAAGCCGGGGTAGAAGTCAAAGTCGACATAAGATATAATTTAACAAAGTAATTTATATCTTTTCGTCCTCGAAATTAAAACTAAGCCGGGGTAGAAGTCAAAGTCGACATAAGATATAATTTAACAAAGTAATTTATATCTTGGTTTACGGATAGGTTCGAAAAACGTTTACGCATGTCGTACACACGCTTCCAAGTAGATTCTCCTGGCGCACCGTGCTTCTATGTCACGCGGACCAAGGTAAATAGACTGATTTCTCAATACCATTTCTCGATGATCAAGGATTTCTACGGGCTGCTCCTGATACGACAAGCTCGGCCTAACGGTGATCTCCGAATGGTTGAGAACATGACTGCTGTCTGTCACATATCGCCTGAGTTGCGACACGTGGACTACAGCAAGTACCTCCTCAAGTGAAAGTGGTAGCGCAGGTTGATATGCCACTACTACTACTCTTTCTAGCACGTTAATGGTCCAATATATCTTGGACTCAACTTGCTGCATCCTCCGAATCGAATGGTATCTTTAGTAGGTGATATTCTCAAGATGACATGATCGTCCTCTTTGAATTCCAAGGGACGATGATAACGGTCTACCTACTACTTCTGTCTGTCTTGCACTGCTCGCAAGTGTCCTGTATTTACTTAACTGTCTCTACGGTGTTGACCACCAACTCTGGTCACGGGAATCCTTGTCTGGTACAATGCTGACTGGTATGCCATGCAATCTTACGATTTACCTTATATTAGTAATGTCTCCATAGCTTCAGAGTAATTACGATGGTTGCAAGTTCCAAATTCTTCTCATGCACTTATAATTGTCTGGATGCATCTGTCATTACCTTGTCATCCTGTATTAATACGCATCCCAAACTTTTTCCTGATGCGTCTATAGATTACATAACCGCCTGATCTGGATGGAATAGTTAATACGGTGCTGTGGTCAGTCGCTTCTTTAATTCCTCGAAGGTGGCTTGACACTCGTTGGTCCATAGGAATTCTTAATCCTTACAAGTCAACCTAGTCATAGGTGCTGTTATCCGTTCAGGAGTCAGTCAATTGTTCATCCAGGTAAAATCCATTTCGACTCCTGACAACAAAATGATACATTCTTTATCACAATACTTGGGTTCTGAACTTGACCCAAGTTACGAGGTAAAATTTAAAAATTTTGCTGCCTTAGTGATGCAGGTATCAGGAACGTAATAAAACGTAGGTAGGTAGCGAAGGGAATGGTCATTCTAAGGGTAGCGCAGGTTTAAATTGCAATCTAATCTAATAATAGGGTTTGGTAATTACCCAAGAAACAAACAGAAATGGCTACGGAAATAATACACTATTAGTATTTATTCTAAGCACGAGATTTCGTCTTTCCGAAATAAGGGAAGACGGAAAACAGTAATTAAGAGTTCAAGGGAGAGGTAATAGATTAGAAGTGTGAGGGTCAAGGTGTTTTAAAGAATTCAAGAAGAATTATCAAGGCAGTTGTGGATTGAAATCAAATTCTGGTAATCCCTATTCACATATTCCTATCAGCATAACTAGGTAGCTAATACAATATGCTCAGACATATCTAGTAGGCAAGTACATTCGTCTACTAATCACTATATATCTCAATCCACATAAGATAGTTATGCGAAGGGCGAACCAAGTGTACTCTGGTTGATCAGACCGTAATACACTGATTCTGAAATATATTAGTGTAGTACTCCAATAATACATATCTCAAGAACAAGCTTGATAAAGAATAAGCTTGCAAAACTAGGCTATAATAGCGGCATAAGTCAAAGTAGTACGGTAAATATAAGTACGCTAGATTATGATGTGAGAAATTACAACATAATTCACAATCACAAAAATATAAGACTCTACAATCTCTACAGTTAATATTCTAACTTCTTCCTAAGTTGCTAGTTGACCCAAAAGAGGTATGGCCTTCTAGGTTCTACAATCTTAATATACACTATAGGTTGTCTGCCTAAAACAGGGATTTAAGGTAGTCCGCGTAAAGTAGGGATAAATTAATTTGGCGTAACGCATGGCTTCAGAGCTATCCGCGTAATACAGAGAAGCGTAAGGTAGAGCTTCAGAGCTGTCCGCGTAAAAAGTCTGTGCGTAGAAATCTGCGCGTAAAAGTCTGGGTGAAAGTCTGAGCGTAAAAGTTTTGCGCTAAAATCTGCGAAGAAAATTAGCGGACGTAAGGTTTGTATAAAAGTCTGCCTGCGTAAAGTTTTGCCTAAAAGGTTTGCGTAAAATCTTCTGCGTTGCAGCGTAAAGTTGTACAAGATACTCATGAGTTTGTCAGTCAAGATTAGTGAATTCTGACAACTGACAAAAGTACTTGTACAACGATCGAGCGGTTGGTTGCGATGATGAATTTGCACGGGGACCCAGGTTGTCGTTTAGTGACTGATTGGATACAAGTCATACGCTTGAGGTGAGACAAAATCAGATGTCCTGTCAGAAAGTTATTTCTTTTTGCACAGGGCTCGAGGCGTATCTCTGCCTTTAATGCACGAGATTTGGGTCAAGCCTGGGGAAAGCTAAGGCTGTAACAAATACGCTCACATCCTATCATATATTCTACGCCTAATCAGGTTACTCTACGCTGGTTATCTATTATTCTAGAATTATCATGTTTATGCAGGACAGTTACCTACGTGGCTTGCATGACGCAGGATAAGGAAGACTAAGGGATCGTGGGTAGCGGTTGTCATAACTGTGGCGTAAAGAGGACAATCTACTGCATAATCTGGTTTTTATGCCAACAAGAAAGTCATTAGGCTTTTACGCCAACTAGACAGTTATTTGGCTTTTATGCCAGCATGTGTCAAATGGGTTTTACGCCAACAAGGGTAAAAGGGTCTCTTGCGTAAAACTGGGTTTATCCAAACATAGGATGAGTTTTAGTCTTAGTATTCAACCTTGAATTTCTATTGGTTCCTTAAGACTAGGGTCACACTATGGTTAAGTCTCTAACTAATCCTAGTAGTGGTTATACTACTCTCAAGTCATATATAAAAATATGTCAAGGGATAATGGTAAGTTAAACTATAGGTAGTGAGGCTAGGGTTTATTAAGTACTATGGAAGACTAGGGTTTATTTAGTAATATGGAAGACTATGGTTCATTTAGTAATCTGAACTTAATAATGTGTCAATGCCCTAGTTGTGTTCTTAATAGGAATACTACTCTAATTAGCATCCTATCAACAGGGATTCCTATATTCTAGCAGGGGCTTATACTTAAAGAATTTATTAGGGAAGCACAGGATTCAAGCAAGATGCAATTGTGTAAGTAGGATAGACTGGAAGGAAGATAAGTCATAGTCAAATATGGATGAGATTATATATTCTAATCCTAGGTGCAGGCTTGCTCGGTACAGTAACGTAACCGAGACAATATGCTCTGACCTGCATGGGCCACCACTAAAAACATGTCATGCCCCAGTCCCAAAATACGTAGGACTAGGATACGTAACCATGCCAGCCGCCTGTATATATGGCAACTCCAATATATGGAAACCATATATACGAGCGTACGCTGTATAATGAACAATAATTCATAAGTGGTAAAAACTAATCACAATATCACAGGATAATATCTAAATCTCATCCACAGAATATCACATATATAGGAATAACCAATAATCAGGTAACTATATCTCAATAAACAAAAATCTAAAGAACGACAGTCGGATGGAAACAAATCCACTGCAGAAATATAATATAAAAGGAACCAGAATATACACCATAAAGAACAACATCTGACAATCACGAGGCTCGAAGAGAAGACCTCCTCGGAATAAACGTACCATGTCCGGATCTGTGCTCCTGCGAATACTCAAGAAAATATACACCTGGCAGGGGACCAGGTCCTCAGAGGGACATAGCAAGATACATAAAAATGACATGCCATAATATAAATACTGAATAAATAAAGGGGTGTGCTAACCATCTAAGTGAATACAATTTAAAGACCTTGTAGTACGCATGGGAATGTGTGGGCTAGACATATGCTGACGTAATTCACCAATCGTCATGACTGGCTAGTATATGTGTCATATGCCCCCTGACTCAAGGGCACTCTGCAATCGTCCATCCCCGCGGAGCATGGAACGAAGGATAATACCCCATCCTCCTCGGAGAATGGTAATGGGAACAAGAAAACCAATACCCCATCTCCGAGCAGCATGGTAACTCGCTATATATACCGTAATCCCCATCTCCGAAGAGCATGGTAACTTAAGTATATATCAGGGGGGGTGTCCCATACGCCTACTAGATGTCTCTCCCGCCCAATATAGATGTATAATTCGTGAAAACGACGTGGACACCTCCTACTATGATGCAAGTCTCAATAAAATAAACAACTGAGCTAAATACCGCTACACGTGTTGCTCACACTGATGGCCAGTCGCGCATGAGGCACGCGTTCCTATATGTACTCACTCTGTGACATGTAATGATACGTGTCAAGGCCTGAGAAGTTATATCAATAACTTCACAACTTTCAGGTGGGTCTACTAGACACTAGGTCAGACACAAGTCCTAACGTCAACGCCATCGTTGACTGCACCCTAGTTTTTCTTGGACGTGCACATTTATATTTAAAATAGATAAACATGTAACTAACAATAACTGAATTTAAACAGTACAACAAGGCAAGGTATACTTGCCTGGCAAGAGAGCTACAAATATGTAACGTCCCGATGTCAAGTACCAAGTGTCAGAAACTATGATCTCAGAATGAATGTCTCCGGATACTAAAATAAATATCACTAACAGTCTCAGAAAATATTAAATAGCTAGAAACGCCTGTCCTTTCGTCCAATTTGGACACAGGGACAAAAATGACAGTTTCTGGTCAAAGCGGGGTCCACATGTGGGCCGCTTTGCACCGGAAAACATGTCAGGGTCAAAGGTCTCCAAATTCGCCAAACTTAGTGTCAACAAGTCAGGAACGATGATACAAACCCAACAAAACTTCCAGTATTGGATTCCGATGAGCCGGTCACAAAATCGCCCGTCAAGTGGAGCTTGTGGGGCCCACGATACGAAATTTTGCCAACGTTCTCAGAATCGAACCAAACTTGGCTCACAGGACCAGCGTATTTCTACGAGCCCGAAGGCGCAAGTTTTGTCTCGATCCGACGTGTGTACACAAAGTTGCAGCGTATTCCAGAAGAGGCAGATACGGAACGGTGTCGGCGGATACGTGTTGATTGCGGTGTGCACGCACATCCAAATCAACTTCTCCAAACTCCTACACGTCCGTATCAACGTCGCGCACGTTTTGGTAAAGACCGCGTGCGACCAAGTCGTCCCGTTTGGCAGGGCGTACTCAGTTCCGGGGTGAATCGTGTCGTTGTTTTTCCTATTTTTGGATCGCGGTTCGCGATCGTCACAGGACGCAATGCTCCGAGCGGTTTGCACGGGCACCGAGGGGGTCACACAGCCTACGCGATGCAATTGACGAAATTGAAAACAGAGCTACGAGGTGATAGAACGGGTTACCTGAACAGGGCTTCGTGGAAACTGAATTCCGCGTGTCCGTGAGTCATCTTGACACAGGATTTGTGTCCTGGACGTGTCCGGGCCGTGTCCAGCTGCTGTGTCCGGTTCTGCTCGAGTCGGGGTCATCGCGGGGTAGTCCGGAGCTGCTGCGGCCAGGGCTCCGGGGTCGTCGGCTCGTCGACGGAGGATCTGGGTCGTGTGGCGGAGGGCGGAGCTCGAGGAAGAGAAGAGGGAAGGAGATGGGGCTCTGGCGGAGGAGAGAGTTGGCTCGCCGGTGGTTCGCCGTGGTGGGGGGCGGTGGAGATGCTGCTCGGGGAGGCTGTGCACAGGAGTCGGGGTCGGCTTCGGTCGTCGAGGGGGAATGGAGGAGATGGTGATGATGGTGGTGGTGGTGATGGAGGGAAGAGGGAGGCTGGGGGTCGGGGTCGTGGGGGTGGAGGATGTAGCGCCCCGTTCCTCCTATTCGAGGAGCGCGGCTAAGAAACACAAGACGGTATCGTTCGATCGGGATAGATTGAAATAAGAACTCGTCCTCGTTATGGATTTGTTTCTTCGGAATTGATTCCCATATTCAGTGGACCGTGCCCCAAGGATCGGCTTAGCGGCAGAGTCAGGAAGGAACTCTCCGATGCTATCTTTTATTGCCTCGATTTTTGATGTCGCTTGTTGCTTTCGTGCTTTGAGTTGGTTTTGGGATTTGCTTGTTTTCTTTGAACGGTTTTGATGGTTTTCATTGTTTTCGTTCATTGACTTGCACTTCTATTCCGAGATTGGAAAGAGAGGAAGAAGTATTAATCGAGCTGTTCGTGTGCAGGTGAACGAGTAGTAGGCGGCTTGCGAGCGGAGTCGTGAAGCGCCTCTTTCCTTCTTCTTTCCAAAAATCTAAGTGAGTGGCTACCAACCCGATTAGCTAGCCTTGCTTCCAAGCCTCACTCCTTTGCCCCGATCAAACGATACCAAGTAATAATAAAAGAGATCAAGATAAAAGGGAATAGACTTGAAATATTGCTTGTCAACTAAACTTATGAACGGTTATCATCCTGTATGCTAGTTCATTTATAACTGTTCTATGAATCGTGCTAAGTATGGAAATATATGCTTGTTATGAAACAAACTGTTAGTAAGACTATGCAAAACTGTTTGGCTATGGAGCTTGCTCCTATTCGTTCGAAATTCGTTTGTAAATTCGTGTGAAATAATTCGAACTAAATGTGCTCGATCACGGACAACTTGTGCACAAGGTATTTTGGCTTCCGTGGACGGCCGCCAGGGCACTGGGGCCGATTCGATCCGGGCGGAAGAGTTCGTATAGTCGTTTGTCATGGACGGGATGCTATGTAGCGGGGCTCGCCACCTGCGTTGCATAACATTCTTGTCCCGAGACTATAAACCGTCCCTTTGTGGCATCAAGCCAGTGATCCCTGTGTATATTTAAACCTGTTGCATACTAACTTGTGTCTTCGTTTCAGGGAAGACATGGTAAGTATTGTGCAGGTAATTCAGACGGTCAGGAAAAATCCACCGAACGGTGGCACATTTATTTCAGTAAATTTTATATGCTGCTTACTTGTAAATGAACTAAGGCAAGATAGAAACCCACAAAAATATGCATGCTTCACTAAACAACGTGTTGATTGGTATAGTTCGGCTAGCTCACCTTCACCAGCATGTTTCGATATGCTGACCCTCGTTGAAACAGGTTCTCCGCACCAAGGCGAACCGAGCGAGGAGCCGAAGTCGTCTTTCCGATCCAGTCCAGCTGTTAGCGTACCTTCACCGCGCCCTCGAAGCCTTTTAAAGTCCGAAGCTGCAACTCTTCATACACAAATGCAGCTCCGTGGCAAAGCTATCCTCCAGCCTGGAGGTCTTTATCGTTTGAGTTTATAAAGGGATGTAATGTACAGGACTGCTATCTTATTTTGAGTCAACACTTTTGTAAGCCGTTCGGCATATTAGCTGACTCGTTCAAGAGTTTGTAATAGATGTTCATTATCAATAAAGATTACTTTTCTATGTTTCAAATCTGTGTTTTAATTTATCTGCGTACTCTGAATATGTGCTTGCTATGCAAATTATTAAAGCCTTGTGCGGGCGCAACTCCAGGCCCGCACGGCGGTCACGATTCGGGGGACGTCTCAAGTGATTCTACGAAATTGGGTCGTGACATAGTGGTATCAGAGCACAGATTCAAGTTCCTTAGACTTCGTGCTGGAAAAGTTCCTTTAATGATCAAATTCCTGTGCGAACTCTTGAACTCGCTAGGCCAAAATGAGATACGTTCATGCAATAAGTCCATAATACATTATGATCCTAATATAATTTACCTTCTTTTGAAGGAATGGATCCAGCGCAATCTGCAGCGCAACCACCGAACGAAACACAAGAAAGCAGTTCGGGTACTTCGGGAAGCTCTCGAAGCCAACGAGACATGTCTCAAGTCGACCCGCTTGAGCGGGTGCTACAAATGCTAGAAACACAACGACAACGAGACGATGCTCGCCAAGCCAAGCTCGAGAACAATTTAGAGACCCGATTCTCAGTCCAACAGAAGCAGGTAGATGCCCTGCAACAAATCGTTCAGACTTTGGCTGCCAACTATCCGCCGCAACAGCAATGACTTCGGTGGAACAGCCCGTGCTTAAAGTAGAGACGCCACGAATTCTAAGGACGAGGGACGTGACTGCCTTCAACTTGGGCCACTTCAAAAAAGTCTGCAACACCCCATTCAACGGGACTGGGGACCCAGTGGTAGCTCTAGATTGGCTAGCAGAACTAGAAGATCACTTCACTCTGATAGAGGTCTCCGAAGAGAAGCGCGTCTCCTGCGCGCAACTACAGCTCCGCCTCAACGCACACGATTGGTGGGACGTGCATCGACGATCTCTCCAATTTGATCACGGAGAGGAGGCGATCTCGTGGACGACCTTTCGTGTCGCGTTCGAAGAGGAGTTTATACCCCCTCCAGTACAACGTCAAATGGAGAATAATTTCGTGCAACTGAGGCAGGACAGTTTGACTGTGAAGCAGTACTCCACCGAATTCAACCGACTCTCCAAATTCGCTAGGGCCTATTTACCTGATGCAGCAAGTCGAGCCAGAAGGTTTGAAGGTGGACTACGCCCTGCCATCCATTCGCACGTGGTCAATAATCAGTACGGGATAATGCGTGAAGTCATGAATCACGCCCTATCTCTGGAACCGCAGTATCCTCACGTTTCCACCGGCGCTGTGCATACCTATAATCACAAACGCCAAGGCAACGATAGAGGAAACAACGCTGCAAAGCGACAAAACAACGGTGGTCGGAACAAGCCAAATACTGGAGTGCGTTGTGAGCACTGCCACAGGCCTGGGTACACCATCGTTAATTGTTACTTGAAAAATGGGTCTTGTTACAACTGTGGCGGCAATGGGCACTTGATTCGAAACGGTCCGCTCCCGGATCGCCGCCAGCAACAAAATAATCCCTAACGGTTGGTTCTATTCCTAAGTTTCAGGACGAAACTTTCAATTAGTTGGGTAGGATGTAGCGCCCCGTTCCTCCTATTCGAGGAGCGCGGGTAAGAAACACAAGACGGTATCGTTCGATCGGGATAGATTGAAATAAGAACTCGTCCTCGTTATGGATTTGTTTCTTCGGAATCGATTCCCATATTCAGTGGACCGTGCCCCAAGGATCGGCTTAGCGGCAGAGTCGGGAGGGACCTCTCCGCTGCTATCTTTTATTGCCTCGGTTTTCGATGTCGCTTGTTGCTTTCGTGCTTTGAGTTGGTTTTGGGATTTGCTTGTTTTCTTTGAACGGTTTCGATGGTTTTTATTATTTTTGTTCATTGACTTGCACTTCTATTCCGAGATTGGAAAGAGAGGAAGAAGTATTAATCGAGCTGTTCGTGTGCAGGTGAACGAGCAGTAGGCGGCTTGCGAGCGGAGTCGTGAAGCGCCTCTTTCCTTCTTCTTTCCAAAAATCTAAATGAGTGGCTACCAACCCGATTAGCTAGCCTTGCTTCCAAGCCTCACTCCTTCGCCCCGATCAAACGATACCAAGTAATAATAAAAGAGATCAAGATAAAAGGGAATAGACTTGAAATATTGCTTGTCAACTAAACTTATGAACGGTTATTATCCTGTATGCTAGTTCATTTATAACTGTTCTATGAATCGTGCTAAGTATGGAAATATATGCTTGTTATGAAACAAACTGTTAGTAAGACTATGCAAAACTGTTTGGCTATGGAGCTTGCTCCTATTCGTTCGAAATTCGTTTATAAATTCGTGTGAAATAATTTGAACTAAATGTGCTCGATCACGGACAACTTGTGCACAAGGTATTTTGGCTTCCGCGGACGGCCGCCAGGGCACTGGGGCCGATCCGATCCGGGCGGAAGAGTTCGTATAGTCGTTTGTCATGGACGGGATGCTATGTAGCGGGGCTCGCCACCTGCGTTGCATAACATTCTTGTCCCGAGACTATAAACCGTCCCTTTGTGGCATCAATCCAGTGATCCCTGTGTATATTTAAACCTTTTGCATACTAACTTGTGTCTTCGTTTCAGGGAAGGCATGGTAAGTATTGTGCAGGTAATTCAGACGGTCAGGTAAAATCCACCGAACGGTGGCACGTTCATTTCAGTAAATTCTATATGCTGCTTACTTGTAAATGAACTAAGGCAAGATAGAAACCCATAAAAATATGCATGCTTCACTAAATAACGTGTTGATTGGTATAGTTCGGCTAGCTCGCCTTCACCAGCATGTTTCGATATACTGACCCTCGTTGAAACAGGTTCTCCGCACCAAGGCGAACCGAGCGAGGAGCCGAAGTCGTCTTCCCGATCCGGTCCAGTTGTTAGCGCACCTTCACCGCACCCTCGAAGCCTTTTGAAGTCCGAAGCTGCAACTCTTCATACACAAATGCAGCTCCGTGGCAAAGCTATCCTCCAGCCTGGAGGTCTTTATCGTTTGAGTTTATAAAGGGATGTAATGTACAGGACTGCTATCTCATTTTGAGTCAACACTTTTGTAAGTCGTTCGGCATATTAGCTGACTCGTTCAAGAGTTTGTAATAGATGTTCATTATCAATAAAGATTACTTTTCTATGTTTCAAATCTGTGTTTCAATTTATCTGCGTACTCTGAATATGTGCTTGCTATGCAAATCATTAAAGACTAGTGCGGGCGCAACTCCAGGCCCGCATGACGGTCACGATTCGAGGGACGCCTCAAGTGATTCTACAGAATTGGGTCGTGACAGAGGAGAAGGGGGTGGTGGGTCGAGGGTGGCCGCTGTCGAGGCCGGTGGGGGAGAAAGAGGGCAGCGTGGGTCGACGGATCCAGTCGAGTGGGGAAGAGGGGAGGAGACGGGGAACAGGGAGGGGTGGTGGTGGTGATTGGAGGAGGAGGTGAAGGAGGACGGGAATGGCGGCGCTGAGCTCGCCGGCGGGGGTCGGGCCGACGAGGTCGGGGAAGGGGGAGTGGAGGAGGAACGGGGAAGAAGAAGAGAGGGGCTGAGGAGAAAGGGACCAGCGGGGGGGGGGGGGGCTCGCTGCGGGCGGAGGGTGGCTCGCCGCGGGCTCGCCGCAGGGGCGGAGGTCGCGGGCGACTCCGGCGATGGTCTCGCCGCCGGGGGGGGTGGCTGGCGGCTGAGCTGGGTAGGGTTAGGGTTAGGTTTTTCTTTTTATTTTTATTTTAATTTCTTTTATTTTATAGAATTATTTTAAGGGTAAAAAATGTAATTTACATTTAAGATATTTACTTAATGTAAATACATCGAATCTGGACTCCTTTTGGAATGGACGGTGCACGTTCACCGGCCAATCAGGGGGTGACACCTCGCAAGATAATTTACAAAAAAGTCCCTGTAATTTCGTAAATTGCGCAGAGGTCCTATTTTGGGAAATTGTGCAATTACAAAATTGTCTGGAAAAAACACCTGATTTCTGAAATTACTAAAATTTACAGAATTGGGGAAATTTGCTGTGCGAGGGTCCCGAGGGGTGGGGGTGAGTCTGGGCAGGGACTGGGCCTGGTTTTGGGGTGATACGGGCCATCGTATTTATTTAATTAATAAATATTGTGCACGGTGTTCTCTAATTATTTAGAGGCAGGTAGGGCCATAATTTTTCTACGGTGTCAATATACTAAATATAGTATACTCAGTGTAGAATATTAACGTATTTTTGTTTGGGCAAAACAGGTGCATGTTGGGCCTCTAATCTCTATTGGAACAGGGATATGTACAGATCTAGGAATTTAATTACGCGCGTTTGTAACGATATTTGTGCGTCTCAAACGAGGCTCATTTAGCACATCTGTGAGTTGCACAAAGTTCAGGAAAATAGTCTGGTATGTCTAGGACAAGTATATAAACTTTGTTCGGGGATAACAGTCGAGGTAGAGCTCCAAATAATTAGGTGATGGACAGGTGCACAAGTCAACAGGATATGTAGGAAAAATTAAATTAAAATATTGCCATAAATCCTAAATTATGAAAAAAAATATTCCTAAAATACTGGAATCTGGTCGAGGGGGTTTACAAGAACCTTCCCTCCTTAATTATTTTCTTCATGAGAACCCCCAAGCGGTATTTTAGATATTTTATAGTAGATTGGGAAGGGGGAAAGAGGGCCGACCTATTATTTGAATGGAGGGAAATTTCTCTCTCTTTATTTTTTTATTTCAAATCTTGATCTAGAATTTCGTCTTCCAAATTTTTTCATTTCCACATCAAATTCTACCCAAATTTCTTTTCAATTCTTTTTTAAATCATCATTGGAGGCCATTAGAACAAGGAGGAAGTAAGGATCTACAAGGAGGAAGCAAGGATCTACAAGGAGGAGCAAGGACCTACAAATTGGAGGCTATTTTTACTCAATTTGGAGGTTTCATTGAAAATCTATCTCCCAATAGGTACAATTCAATTTTTTCCCTCTAATTAGACTCTAAATATGTGTTTTAATTATTAGGAACCACACCATATGCTAAGGCTACCCATAAGAATTGGAATTAGGTTCATATGAGGCCTATAGAGAAAGTTATATGGTATTTTGTGTCAATTTTGGGAGAATTCTGAGATTGACACAACTTGTATTTGTTAATAGGTCTATTAGACCAAATTGACATGTGTTTGAATGTGTGTGGCTAATATCGTGTACATAATTTGATACGTGTAGGCCGTATCCCGACAATTTGGATATACGGATTGATTTGGGGGTTTTCTTTTGACACGAGGTTTGAGCATGTCATATTTTGACACGGCTACGTAGATGAGTAGTTAGCTCTTCGTATTATTCTTAATTATAATTTTAGACTTGCTTGTGTCCTTCAGGATACATTTGGTTGTGTAGTGGATCTGTATCGCAAGCGTATCATAGATCTAGTGTGATACAGGTATGATACACTTTACATGTTTGTTCTTTGTAATTTAATTCAATTGCCTTGATTATAAATATTATAATATTGTAATTATAATTATTATGTGAGATATATATGTATATATATTTATATGTATATCTATAATTCTTGTTGGTGTGTTGATAATCATGGGAGAGTAGGAGTTCATGTGCTTCTCTAATATGGTAATATGTATATAAATGTATTATGATATTAAAGTTATATATATAATATATATATATATATATATATATATATATATATATATATATATATATATATATATATATATATATTATGTAAGATATATATATGTGTGTGTATTTATGTGTGTGAGCTTGGGGGAAGAAGAAACCATGGAAAATAGTGAATAAAATAATAAAAACAGGGAAAAAAGCAATGGAAAGCAGAAAGGAAAAGCAGTAAAAAATAGCAGTAGATAAGCTGAGAGAAGCGGCAGCAGAAGCATAACAGAGAAGCAGCAGCAGAAACAGAACAAAGAACCAGCAGCAGAAGCAGTCAGCAAAAGTAGAAGAAGTCAGCAGAAGCAGAAAGCAGAGACATCTACTGCTGCAAGCAACAAGCAAAGGAAGCAAGCAACGGCAACAGCAGTTCAATAAGCGACAGCTTATTGATAAACCATATATATATATATATATATATATATATATATTATCAAATAAGCTATCTAACTATATATATATATATATATATATATATATATATATATATATATAAGATTAATTAGTTTATATTAATAAGCTAAAGTAGTTTATGTATATATTGTAAATAAGTTAGTATATATTATATATGATATTTATATATACATAAGCATTAGTTAATATTAGTTAGTGTTAATTCTAGATTATCTTGGGGTACACCAAGGTAATGAGAATGAGATATCTTGGGTACGGGTATTGAATATCAAGGGGTATGTTAGTATATAGTTTAGTATAGTATTGTTATAAGTTTACACATATTAGTGTATAGTGATGTTTATGGGTATTAGTAATATATTAGATATTGAATTACCTTGAGATACCAAGGTAATGTCAAGGTATTGGGTTTTACTCAAGGTATTGAGTTTGCACATCAAGATGGAGTGTAGGTGGTGTGATACCGCTTTTGGTTCAAAGCCAAGGTATCCACTTAGCATTAGTTTAGTAGGAGTATTAGATATTGTTATTTTGTATACATATTATAATATTTTTATACCTAATAAAATACGTATCTTATGATACGGTATCTTGTTAATTTTCTAGTATCCTAGTATAGCTAGTATGGCCTAGTTAAATAGTGTATGGACCCAATATCCTAGAGATGGACTTATATAACCTAAAAATAGCTAGTTTGACCAAGTTTGATCTAGAGTTGATCTAGTTTGATTATTTTGATTTAGAAATGGCTTTATGACCTAGAAGTTGACTAGTTTAACTTATTTTTATTCCAAAAACCTTGTATTGATATAATATTCTATATTTAGGTCTTTGAGGCACCGTACCGGACATCTTTGATACTATTTATCGAATTTTAGGCGAGTACATTATCTGATAGTTTTTATTTATGATATCCTCAATATCTCTTGTATTTATTGTAGATATTCTTAATTTTTAGACACGATGGTTACACGAATTGGTATATCCGGATCTCATCATGAGATATTATTCCTTGGTATTTATGGTGTATCTTGTTCAAGCATTATTTTTTGTTCTTTTTGTACATATACAAATATTGATTCTTGGAGAGACTTGCTACCTACCCAGAGAATTTCGTGTCATAACGTACTATGGTTGGGTCTACTATACCAGTCAAGGGCGGGGAGTATGTAGTGTAGATAGGTGATCATACCCTCCTTGTGCATGTCTTGTTCCTTGAATAGTATTAATCATACACCGCATGTATGATTAACTAAGCAATAATCCTTGTGTAAGTTCCCAAGCCGATCACATGTTAAAGCTGGTACTCACTCACTTAGAACTAGTATTTCTTGTTCATTCCTATGATGCTCATTTTTATATTTATTTTTAGTGTTCCTTTATTGCATATCTCTTGTTTCTTTATATTGCATCTTGTATATTCATATTATTTATTATTATATATTTTATATCATTTATTAGAAGTGTTGTTAGGGATGTACTTTGCTCCTTTCCTAATTAAATATATTTTTCCAAGATGACACTGAGGAGTAGTACCCTACTCACTACGGGCCTCAGGATGTTGTTGGCTTAGAGCCAGAGACCTTGGCTTATGAGGGTCTCATCCCGACTGAGACAGGTGATCCAAGACTCGTAGCACAGTAGTTAGACTCTTTTGTACTAGATTTGTCTCTAGCATTATTATTAGTTTTTCTTTGTTTAACTCATTGGATATTATTTGTCTTGTGAACTGTATTGTGACTCTTCTGTTCTTTTATCATATTTGTGCGAATTATTTCATCTTATAGATCTGTGATTGAGTATTCATATTACATTGGTGGCATATTTATATCTTGATTGTTAGAAAGATAGGTTACCCAAACAACGTTCTATCGTAGATGCTGCGGCATAGGCCGGGCGTTGTTCACTACTCGTGCCCATACATCGGGTGCGGGTCGTGACACTAACTAAGGCAATACCCATGTTAATGATATAATAAGACATTGAGGTATGGTAAGTAATAGGTTAGAACTAAGTTAGTGTTGTGTAATGACTCAGGTATTACATAGTAATAGTGATAACTAGTATATGTATACAGTTAAGTTATATTCATGGATACTTGTTGTTTAGCTAGTATATATAAGTGATATGTAAGATACTTAGTAGTATTAGCTAGAATAATTAATACCTCAAGATATTAACCTAGAATCTAGGTATGACCTATCATCAACTTGTTTGCCCTTGTGATCAACCTAGGAGTTAGAGTTGGACCTAGAATGAAGGTAATCACCTAGATTGACCTATTTAATTAGTATGACCTAGAAATAGTCTAGAAATCATATTTTAGCATGTTTATCACTTAGTTACACCTAATGACATGATATTTCATGTATAGGTCTGAGTGTTACCAGCTTGGGCACCGAGTTACATTATTTTCTTAGGACCAGAGGCGAGTGTATTCTCTGATAGTTTTTTATTTATAATATCTTCTATGTTTCTTGTATTTAGTGTAGATATCCTCAACTTATTCACACATGGTTAAACAGATTAGTATTTTTTGGATCTTGTCATGAGATGTTATACCTGGTAGTTCCTGGCGTATCCTGTACATGCCATATTGCTCTTGTACTTGTATGGACACTAAATCCTTGGGAGACTAGCTACCTTCTCAGATAATCCCGTATCGTAACGTGCCATGGTTGGATACACTATACTAGTCCATTTGGGGAGTGTTAGTTAGATAAATGATAAAGACTATGTTAGTGTTAATCATACACCTCGCGTATGATTAGCCAGGCCATAATTCCTATACAAGTTCCCAAGCCAATCATATGTCGAAGCTAGTACTCGCTCACTTAGTTAGTTGTATTTCCTGGCTCTTGTATATGATGCTCATCTCTCTTTTACTATTTACAGCATTTCTATATTCTATATATTGTCTGCTCATGCTCTATTTATCTTGTATATTCTTTCTATTTACTGTTACATAGTATTTATCATTTATTTAGAACTGCTGTTAGAGGTGTACTTCGCTCCAATCCTGACTGGATATATTTTTCAGATAATTTAGATGACTTGTATCTTATACAATATTTTTGAGGAAAAGTTTATACGAAATATTCGTGTTACAAACTATTAAAAAGTATAAAAAAGATCCTAAACAAGAATCTAAGTACAATTGATTCTGTAGAAGTATAACTGTAGAGATCTAATCTGCGGATGATCACTTTACTGCTTGGACCACTCGACGATGAAAAAATGCACACGACGACAGAAAAATATAGGAAATGCTATGAACAACTTGGAGAGTTAAACAATAAAAAAATATTGGCACAAAGGCACAAGAAGCTTCTATTTCTCTCACTCAGCTCTAGAATTTGAAAGACTTGAAGATTGCTGCGAACAACATGGAGATTTGAATAATAAGAAAGAATTGGCACAATGTCACGAGAAGCTTCTATTTCTCTCACTGCGCTCTTGAATTTCAAAGACTTGAGAATTCTAGCCCCTTTTTCTCTATCTGTCTGTGTGTCCTCTCCCGTATTTATAGAGTTTGGGAGCGGTTACTAGAGTGTCAGTGCACTATGAACAATCAACACTATTTTACCATTATGCACGCACTTTTGCTGGATTAACACCCCATGTTCTGCATGAGTGGGTGCACAACTTGCTGCCTGCTTGACACGTAGCTTCCTACAGGCAGAAAGCATAGGTTGTAGGGGATAGTTATTTGTACTTCCTTTATTAGAATTACGTCATATAAGACACGCATTCGCAACTACTCACTGTCGGTTAGGATAGTATGCTCACTTTTGAAGTCGTTTGGAGACTAGCATATTTTTAGTAAGATAGGCACTACGGTACACTTTTGAAGAGAATAGCACTACGGCGCACTTTTGAAGAGATTGGCACTACGACGCACTTTTGAGAGGCACTACGGCACACTTTTAAAAAAATAGTACTGCGGCGCACTTTTGAAGAAAATGACACTACGACGCACTTTTGAAGAAAATAGTACTGCGACGCACTTTTGAAGAAAATGGCACTGCGCAAAACTTTTGAAAAGAATGGCACTATAAATCACTTTTGAAGAAAATGGCACTACCGGGCATGTTTAAGAAGAAATAGCACTGCGGCACACTTTTGAAGAGAATGGCACTACGGCACACTTTTGAAGAAAATGGCACTACGGTGCACTTTTGAAGAGAATGGCACTGCGACACACTTTTGAAAAAAAATGGCACTACGGCACACTTTTGAGAAAAATTGCATTGCGGTTGGTTCGCTAAACGATAACCTGGGTCTTCGTGTCGTAGCTCCGCTGTAATGATGACCTCTGACTCTTCAGTTTCTTCCTCTGTCAGTTGTCAGTCTGCTGCATTAAATAATGAGAGAGAGAAGATCATATATGCGCCATCTTTCATAACATTAAGAAAGTGTACCACTTTTTTACTCTCTGAATAGTACGCCCTTAACTTAAACTAATGGAAAATGCGCCAAAGTAAGTTAATGCACGACTTTCTTCTAGAACAATTAGAAAGTGCGTCATTCTTCTACTATTGGATTTATTTGTAGAAAACTGCGCCATCTATCTGAGGCATATTTTTTATGCTTATATAAGTCCCTCTTCAAAGTTTTTGAATTCGTTCAAATAAATTCAAAATTAATTTAGAAGCATAAAAGTTGTTGAGATATTTTGTGCACGCACTTTGGACAGAATCCTAACGGATTTGCAGACGTGGCTGACATTCACGTATCTTTGGCTTAATTTTTTTGTTTTGATGCGGTCTTTAAGGAGACACAGAAGACTTTTTCGGAGATACGAGCAACTTTTTAGGAATAATTTTTGAGAGTTATGTCATACTTGGCATGTCTGATCATATAAATAGAAGCAAAAGTTTACCCATCATTCCTAGAATTATCTCTTTCTTGTTGTGAGACTTGAGCATGGCTACTGTAAAGTAAGAGTCTACGAAGATGACCGTAGCAGTATGGCTCCATCGGCTTTGCTGTCCGTCGAAAAGAGGCAAGAAGAGACGCTTCTCAATGATAGGTGGGAGGCTCGTCTGGAGATCGTTGCCGCTGCGCTCTTTCTGTGATGGAGCATGGAAGGATATCATAGGCTTTGTCGTTCGTGTTGAACAAAAAAATTACCTAGAAGACTGTTCGTTGTCTTCAAACCCAGATCGCTGGAATCACTCTCTAAATATGGCCCCTATATTGATAATAGGGTTGGGATTAGAATCCTAACCAGGGCTTCTAGCGGTGGCGTTGGATGGCGACAGCGGAACAGCTTCCGTTCGACTCGCCATGTCCTCCATTGAGTTCGACAAAAATAGAGCCGTGCTAATTTAAACAAGCCAGTCCTGTATAGCATCCTCGCCCACAACATTAATTTCTTTTTCATGTACTATGGTTTGTACTGAGGAGCCTATATTTTCTGTGCCTCAGTTCATCTGTATCGGGAGCAGACGGCACACAAAGATGGGGATAGCTTTGTGGTAGATCCCCATCATATGAAAATACAGATGTAGTATATATATATATATATATAATCATAATTTTTTAGAATAAAAATCTAGCTGTGATAGATCTCCATCATATGTAATCATGATTAAGCATCAATAAAATTTTAGTTTTGACTTCATTGTGCTGTATCTGTATTGCTGACTGAAGGCTTTGGTTGAAATGCGCTAGAAAAGATTGAATATTTTGACTTTTTCTTGTCATCCTACTGATACACGCATAAATGTGTTTCTTAGAGAAAATTAGATTTTATGCGCACTGTGCGGTTAGTCGTGCGCATTCTTGCAACTTGTCTGGTCATACATACTATGCAACATTTTTTGTCAATTAGACAAATGTGCGCACATGGGAATGCTCGGACCAACATTGTCCTTTCCTCATTTTCTATCAATAAAGAATTTTGTTTCACCATAGTGATACTTTTAAATCAAGATCCTTTGAATATATATCTGCTCAGAGGTATTACATATGTATCACTCGAGTTATACTCGTGCTGAATATAAATGATAAGTTTAATAGGATGCAATACTATCAGAGGTGATGTGGACATGATAGTTCACTAGTTTACTCTACCGGAGAGGAGAAGAAAGAGTACTTCAAAGGCGAACTATTATATCTCTTTAGGGTATAATAAATAAAATATGATTCAATGATAATATAGACATGAATCAATTTACGTTTATTGACTAGTGAGTAAATATGTGAGATTATTTCTAACCCAACTGGGGATCAGGAATAGGATATCTTTAAAACATCTTAGCATTAAGAATAGAATATTTTTATTGGAGAGAATTATTTAGATGATCTCAACGATAGTGTTCAGTTGGATCAGAGTATTGTCCTATTGGGGAACTTTGAGGACCCATTACCCATGTCTTATTCAAAAATGAATATAGGTAATAGTTTGAGAGTCTATGTAGGCTATGAGTTGCTAAAGATTAAACAAAATGTATCTGTTGTACACTTATTTTAATCTGATGGAGATGAAGAAGAATATGTTGTGCTTAGAGATAATACTTCTTGAGAAATTTGTCATTGATTGGCATCATTATCAAATCTCCAATGTATTTATCATCTGGGGTAGTTGACACCATCTTTACAGAAAAAGCCTGTTTGAATACGTCATTCATGCTTTTATCAGAATTTTATCATGATAAGTCAGAAGAATGAGAATGCGCTCTTCTTCTGATTTCGAACTTTCAGGACTTGTTGGTGGTGTAACATATCCCAAACCATGACCAATCCATTGGTAGTATGTTTCTGGCTTGCCTTTAGGAGAGAGGCAACGTATAGGAGTCCGTCTTCCTTTTCTATAATTTAGTCCCAAGATAGATTTTAAGTTGTAGCCTATTCTTTGTATGATGTTCTTGGCTGGTTGGCTATAACGATACAATTGTATCTTTCCCATATCTTTATCAGAACCATTAGTCTGCATGACTCTTTTGTTTCTAGATTTACAAAAAATTATATGTCGTTGCTTGTCCTGTCTCGCTGGGACTATGAAGTATACCTCCTAATATGGTTCATATGACGAACCGTATTAGAATGAAGATGCCACAGGTATGGACAAAGGTTCATAGAGGTGAATAGCCTCTAAGAATTTTTCAACAAAGGTTAAACATCAATGTAGTGTGAAGTAGTGTCTTCTTTATTCAGAAAATATAAGATTTCTTCATCTTGCACATAGTCGGCAGAATCTTCAGCCTTGACAGGAGGCTTGGCAAGATCGATGACTAGGGGTTGATTGATTGTTACGATGAAGGTCTATAACAAGTGACTCATTCTCCAGTATTGGTTGATTATTGCATCGAAGGTTGATGACCAATAGAGATGACCTGTTCAGGTCGATATAGAGAGGCTTCAAAGGAGTTGGACGAATAGTACATCCTTTGACTCTGATTATCACAGGCTCTTCTTTTGGAGTATTTTCAGCTTTATTACTAGATTGATTAGCTTTCTCTTTCATATACACCGGTATATAGAGTGCAGAGTCAGCAAAATAGGCTTTGACACCTGTGAAAAGGTTGAGGTCAGCTACCTCTATTTTGACCTCTCCTTTACTGTTCACTTACTTGAAGCATTGATGTAGAACGAAGGGTAAAATTTTATTCTCGTGTATCCATGGTCGTCCCAGTAAAACGTCGTAGGATACGTCATAGTCAATCACATAGCATGTGACTTCAGTACGTCGATCACCTATCTGAATTTTTAGGTGTATCTTTCCCAGAAGTTTACTTCTTTCACCATTGAAGCGTAGAATGGTATTACCGATAGAAGACAGGTTGTGCATCGGTATCTTTAATCCTCTCAATAGAATTTTAGGAATAATGCTGAGTGAAGAACCAGGGTCTATGTGAATCATGTTCACCTTAATAGATCTGATATAACCGGTATAATATAGAGGTATGTCATGCTGATTATCCTTGAGTAGCATGTCATCTTGCGTGAATGTGATATTAGAAATCTTATCGATCACGGTGTGGCATTGAGGGCACACTAATGGCTCTTCATCAGTAGTCTTGAGTTGAGCTAAGCATGAGTCCGCATGTATCAGAGCTTCGCTGAAAGATTTACGAGTCTTCTTCGACAAACGAAGTAACTCGAATATGGAGAGTCGGGCTGAGATATTGGTCAGTTATGCCAATATGTCAAAATTATAGGGATTTTTACGTCCTTAGGGTACATTCTTTTTCAGATATTTATCGCAGCATACTTTCTTTTGCTTTTCTTTCTTTGCCGTAATAGGCTTCGAAGGACTAGGTTCTGTTGTGACCGGAGCAACAAGAGTTGACAAAGTAGGAAGAGTGTGAGGAATATCTTCAGGGACAGATTCATAAGTTTTAGGATAATTTTTGCCGAAACTGGTACAAGTCATGACTTCTTCTTTGGATATCGGAGAAAGAAGTACCATACTACAGGACTTGAGTTTCTTTTTATCATGCCCTTTATTGGAGTGAGTCTGTGGGCTGGTCTCATCGTAGCTCAATCCACTACGGGATTTATTGGATTATCCTCGGAGTTGTAGAGGAATACGTCGTCCCTTGCCAAAGTTTAAACCTTCGGCTTTCTGGAAATCATAACCCATATTTTGCATCAAGCGTACAGATTGTTGGCTGTATCGATAAAATTGGGGGCGATCCTCTTCAAGCACCTGAGTTGAGGTCGATGCTCTAATGGTTGCAGAAGGAGGTGTAACCACCACTTTTACGAAGAGGGGTATTTTTGTCTTTTCCTATTTTTAGTAATATTGTTAATAATGGTATTTTATAATTATTATATTAAGTGGTATTTTATTTTATAATATTAAGTATTATTACATATGCTTATGTATGTGATATAGTTGTATGGTTAGATATTGAACTTTAGTTAGACTAGTTGTGAGTAAACCATTGGACCCAACTAGACTTATCATGACACAATTAGTGCACCCAATTAGTTAGTCTTAGTTGATCCATTTAATTTAGTAAGAATGGTTAGAAACCCTTCCTTTAATTATTAAAACCTATCTTAAATTAAACCCTTTCCTTTATTAAACCTTCATGACTAATTGTGAGGGCTTATTGGGTATTTTATATTGCATTAGTGTTAGGAATAATGGTTGGTCATATTCCTTTATAAACCCCTCTTTTGATTCATTTGGAAGCCTCCATCAAATCCTAATTAGCCTCCTCTCATTTTTCTCTCCATTTGAGAAGAAGCCCCAACCTCTTCCATTCCCAAATTGATTCTCAACCCTTTTTTTTATCATCTCAAGGAGGCTAGAGCTTGGATTAGAAGAAGGAAGCATTAGAAGGAGAGAATCTTGAAGGAGGTGTCCATTCTTGAAGATTGCGTCCACTAGTGCCTTTGCATTGGGAATACGTCTTCTAGTAGGTAAAATCTGAGATTAACCCTTATATTTGCTTCTAAATAGTATAATTAGTCATTTAGAATCTACCCTTGCATTAGGACTACCCATGGGGAGAAGCTTGAGATTTATTGGACCCATTTGGATACTTTTACATAGGATTTTGTGTCAATTTTAGGGGAAATCCGAGATTGGCACACCAAGTATTTGTCATTAGGATAGATAGGTCTAATTAGACTTGTTAGAGTATTGTGAGGCTAGCTACATGTCCACAATTGGATATGAGTAGGCCGTATCACAAGTTTTGGTGATACGGGATAATTTTGGGAGTTTTTTTTACCCGGGTGCCACACACAAGTCATATTGTGCCATGACACTTGGAATAGCTTAAGAACACTTAGATTAGATGCTATTCCTTATTTAGAACTTGTGGGTAGACTTTGGGTTAATTTTGGATAGATTTGGGGTACGTATCATAAGCGTATCCTGGCGTAGCGATCGGGTGCACCCCAAATGTTTGTGAGAATGCTAATTAGCCATTTTTGACTTAATATTCAGTTGCACTTGGATATACTTTTGTATATTTATTCTAGTTAGTTATATATATGATTATAAGAGTGTGTATATATATATATATATATATATATATATATATATGTATTGGCTGGTAGTGCGTGTGTGCATTTTGTATGTATATAGGCATATGGGGGGAGAGTCGGGCAATAAGCAGCAATCAGCAATAAGCAGCAACAATCAGCAATAAGCAGCAGCAATCAGCAATAAGCAGCAACTGCAATCAGCAGCAGCAGCAGTTGCATAAGCAGCAGCAATCAACAACAGCAGTTGCAAACAGCAACAGCTGCATAAGCAGCAGCAAACAGCAATAAGCGGCAGCAAACATCAGCAGCTGCTGCATAAGCAGCAACAATCAGCAGCAGCAACTGTAAGAAGCAGCAGCAGGCAGCAGCATCAGCTTGTAGTAGCAAGCAAGCAGCAGCAGTAGCTGCTTTAGGCAGCAAGCAATGTATGAGATTCGGATATTTGAGTTGGGTTGCATTGCAATATCTTCAAGGCATTAGCAAGAAGGTTAAGGTAATGAGAAGTCTAGAATGTTTTGGGAATTTACAGTAGGTAGTATTAGCTCCTGACCTGGGAGAGATTTATTGCAAGCAGATAGGCTCATGAGCTCAAATTAAGTAAGGAGGCAAGATGCAGACATAGTGGAAGGGTGAAGATGGGTTGACAGTAAGGTAAGCATGTTAGATGTTAGTGTGTTCATATGTTAGATTTGTTGGTTAATTCATGAACGGATTCCTTCTCCTTCTGTTTGATATCGATGAGTGAAGACATCGTCATATCTATGCCTTTCTCATAGAATCGTGAGAAGAAAAAAACTTTATGTCATCAAATGAGATTTTACAGTTATCAGATAAATTATGATACTAATCGTAGGCTATGCCGTCCAAATATTCCATGAATAATCTGGTAAGTAGAGCATCCTCTTTTTTCATATGAGCCATCATCATATTGAAGTAAATAATATATTAGCTTGATAATGTCCTGCCTTTAAACAAGACTATCGATTCAGGTTTGTATTTAGGAGGGAACAAAAAATTATGCCAATGTGGAGGATTACGGAGTTGGTCATTGTTCTTTAAAATATCGCATGTGCATGCAACTCTCGGATAGCTTTGAGAGAATCTTCTGGTCATAGTGGTGCGGCTGATTGATAGGATCCTTGTTGAACAAAAATTATCACCGGTGGAGATCCACCCCCATTGTTGACAGGATTAAGAGTTGGTGCTACTGACTCTTGGTTTATGAACGCTTCTGAATTTGTGTTATCCTGCAGAGGCGTTGTTCCAGGAGTAGGCTGCGCAGGTATGAGTGAAGCGACTTAGATGGGTACTGGTGTAGCAGAATGTTGGGCTGTCATTATTTGATGCATATTTTATATCATAGTGTGCATGTCCTTGAGAGCGATCTCTAATGAGTTGATGCATTGTTCGGTGGCTTCTGATAGAGAATCTTCTTGTTCATCAGTGATGGTATAAATATTAACATCCCTGTGTATGACAGAGGGATTGATAGAAAGAACCGTGTAGTTTGAGTCTACACTATCAGTTTCAGAATCAGGGGGATTGCTACCCCCAGCCTCAGATTCTAAGGAATTAGGATTCTCGTGACGAACGAGCTCCCGTCTTCGAGAACAAGTATTTTTGTATACTCCTTCAAAAGAGTCGACGAGTTGGTCAAATCTTCTCTGGCTGGGTGTTCTTGAAGAAATTCGTCTTGACTATCTCCTACCACGGGGAATATGTGAAGCCATATATGCTGAAGCAAAGAGCAGTTCGTCATCGTGCTCCTGGTTGTCAACTTGCTTTGTGTCACTACCACATTTCTAGATGAAAATATTTTGGTCATATAGTATAATTATTATTTAGTAATTAATATATATTTATATTATGCTATTTAATTAAATTGTACTCGTACTATTTAATTATTTTTTAGTGGACTAGTCTATGTTTATTTAGACTCGTCATTAGTGGACCCATTGGATTGTCATGACAATATTTTGAGCCCAATATTTGACCAAGCACATTAGACCCTCTTTCTTAGTTAATTAAGGAGATTAGTTTAATTTTCTTAATTATTCTTCATAATATAGCCCTTCTTAATTATTCTTCCTAATTAGCTAGAGAGGGGTACCTTGGATATTTAATGTTGCTTGGAGAAGAAGGAAGTGGGGCAGCAATATGAGGAATTCCCATTCTCTCTCATCTTTATTAGTTTATTTCAATTAGATCCCCAATTGTGTTCTTTTCCAAATTGACTCATCCCTCCACAAATTCAATCCAATTTACAACCATTCTCTCACAATTTTATCATATAGGAAGCATTGGAGCTTGGATTGCAAGAAACACTTGAAGGAAGAGGAATTGGCAAGAAGATCGTGTCCTAATTGTGTCCATTGAGCTTTTTATTAGGAATCCATCTCCCAATAGATAAATTCTTAATCCACCCCTTTATTTAGACTCTAATTCATGCATTTAACCATTAGAAATCATCCATTAGCATAGGGATATCTACAGGACCAAGAATTAGGTCTATATGACTTGTATTATGAAAGTTACATAGTAAGTTGTATCCAATTAAGAAAAATTATGAGATTGACACATCAATTGTGCGTCATGAGACCAATTAGATCTAATTAGACTTAGATCGGGGTTGTGAGACTAGGTACATGTCCACAATTGGATATGAGTAGGCCGTATCATAGTATTTTATGATTGATACGGGATTCATTTTTGGGTGTTTTGTGCATATAAGTGTGATTTTTCTTCTAATTCCATTGTAGCTAACTACATTAGTTATATTAATTTGCAATTGAGTTGTATTATATATAATAGTGGAGTATTAAGAGTTTTGGTAGTTGGTCCTGAGTGTATCATGGGTATTTTAATTGTGCACTTGAGGTATTTGAGGATTTGACTTGTATATGTACGTGAATGTGTATACATATTATATAGTGTGGTCTGTGTGGAATTGTTTTGTGTCTGTGAGGTAAGAATGGAGAGGGATCGGGCATGTGAGTATGTGGTATGTGATTTAGAGTTATAGGCCAGTGGCAGTCACTTGGTGTATGTGTGTGGAGTGTAGTACCCTAAAGGAATTTTGTGTGTATTGTGCAGGCCTGGTATGAGGAGTATTCCCAGGTCTGAACCGTGTGAGGGATAGCCAGTGAAGTGGTGAGGGACTGTAGTGAGAAGTCCAGGTGTGCCTCCAGTGCAGTGAATCGAGGAACACAAGCAGTGCAGCACAATGTGCAGATCCTACCTGCATTTAATACGGAACAATGGGCAATAGCATGAGTATCTGTACAAACTGATATATTTTTTCGTTAGATCAGATTTTAATATTTTAAATAAAATCTAGTTTAATCTATAAGTTAAATTTGATCCAAAAGAATATTAACTAATGTCACCTTGAATTTTGTTTGAGATCTAAATTTTTACCTATATTAGATTAGAACATAAATTAGATGTTTATCACATAATAATATTCATTTTCTTTCTTCCGAGATAACAGTTCTTAATTAAAATTTACTAAACAAAAGATTACATATAAACTAAAATTTATTTTATAACTTTAATATAATATAACTTATCGTTAAAATTTAAATTTAAATTAATCAAATTTGATAAGAGACTAAATTATATTTTGACTATAAGTATTATTTATTTGATTAAGATCTATAATTAAATTAAATAATAACACAATTATATATTATTATTAAAATAATATAAATATGAAGTATATTTTTTTATATGTGCTCTATTTTTTATATTAAAAATTGCACACGAAATGACTATGGCCATTGTTCTTTTCCTCCGGTTCTTCCGTGTACCACTGCCATGAATGTGGTTCTCCAGTTATATCATCACGGTCATATATGTGTGAAGGACAGTAGTTCATAAAGAAGAACATGTATTAGGTTCTTCCTTGCTTCATTTGGCTTTTCTCTATATTGAGATTGATTATAAAATACAAACAAAAGGACTTCATACGATTTGCCAACTCTGAACCATCACCATTGAGCCTGTAATCCCGCTACTTTATAAAAAAAAAAATACATGGAGGCAGTGGGATGGCCCGTCCCTTATACACACAATACTGCTATTGCAGTGTTCATTCGTCATAATTAATGGATTAATCTCTCATTTCTAGCCTAGTAAAAAATAAAAATAAAAAATCCTCGGCCGTCTTTGCTTTCTCGTAGCGAGACATAGAGAAGTCCTTTGATCTGTTGAGCGAGAGCCCTTTCACACGGGACTCCCAGTTCACTATGGCCGACTTTCGTCTCTATTCAACCATCATGAGCATGTCTCCCATGTTAGACGATTAAATTATTAGTATAACACATTACATACCCCCCCCCCCCCCCCCCTCTTTCTCTCTGTAAAATAATTGTTTCTAATATTATTGTAAAATAATTTAAATATTTATATAAATTTAAATTTAGATTTAAATTTGTTATATATATATTTAAATTTTTATTATAATTTGTTATAGATTTGATTATATATTAATTATAATTTGTTATGGATATATCTAAATTTTTGTAAAAATATTTTGAAAATGCTAGCATTCTCATGTAATTAAAAATTTTAAAAAAAATAAATTTTAATTAATTGTTTAACTATCTCATGTGATTAAGGTGGGAGGTATTCTCCTTTTTTTTGTTTGATTTGATTCTCAATGGTGTTATTTATAACAAATATAATTTTTTTAACAATTTTTTTATGTAATATTTATTTTTAATAAATGGACTCACTGAACAGTTTCTAAACTGCATTATATATTTTTTACGTGTCACCTACAGTACACCCACCACCATCCCAATAATTAATTCCTCCAAAGGAATATTATATGGTGCCCAGGGGACTCGAACCCGCAACCGTCTGGGTAGAATGTCTCGGTCTTAACCATTAAACTATGACCTCATTGTATATACATATATGTATATAGCTTCCATATTATAAAGTCGCTTCTAAACGGCTCAAAAGTGGGTTGTATAAGCTGTAAGTAAATACTCAACCAATTAAATTATAAAAAAATTTCTTACATGAGATAAATAAACACATTTAACCAACTTTTATCTTATCAGTCCAAACCGTTAATAAATACTCAAACAATTTAATAAACAAAAAAACTAAAGGGAATAAAAAAAATCTAAAACCAATTTTCTTCTCATCATCCGTAACTCACTCTTTTTCTCATCACCCGTAACCCACTTTTTTTTTCACGTAATTAATAATTATTAATCGTCGCGTAATTAATAATTAAAAAATTCTAAATTTTTTTTTAACTACATATGTATATATTTCCCTTACATTGAAACATCTTAAAATTATTATAATTACCTAAAATATATTCAAATGTTTATAAAGATATATATAACTAATCCAAATAAAATATATTCAATATTCAAAATAAATTTAAACTAATATTTTATATCTAAATATATTTTAACCGTTTTACAAATAATATAAATATATTGAAAAAAGATAAATTTTTTACTAATCAAACATTCCCTGCATCTAAATTATGCAGGTACTCTTACAACCCAGCCTTCTTTCATGAGCATCGTATCATATTCTATATTATTTATAATTTCTAATGTGGGCGTACATATTTTCTCAAAAATACGATTATTTCTTTGTCTCGATATATATCAGACTGCCGCCGCGAGACGAATCCGGGCCTCCAAGGACCAATCGGCTCCCATCCTGAGATTCTTGATCATCTCTATAACACCACTGAGCCCCCTTGTACTTGTGTCCCCAACTTGCAACTTCGTCCACTGGAATAAATATTATTCGAGGTTACTGAACGCTCGAAGAATAAATATTGTATGCTTTCCGGAGCTTGCTGACACAATATGCACTGAGTAGTCTTCCAAGTCTAAGTCTTGTACATACACAAGCTCATTTTGCTTGCTAATGGTTTAAACCAAATAAATTCCCCATCAATCAACTTGGCCCCAGACGTACTCCAACTTTCCCGTGGGGGAGTTGTCCCATGCCCAATGGTCTTTTGCCGCCAGTGGGTCAATTGGAACTGCCACTGTTGCATCCCGGAACTGTTGTATTATCCGCGGTTGATCGAGTTGCCACTCTCCTTCCACCCACTGCGTAATCTTGCCATCCCAATTGATCCACCAAACTACTGTGTATTCACGAGTCGAACCATAGATTGGTGTCCTTCCCATCTCTACATGTCCTAGATATCAGCTGCTTCATGCGGCTCCGGCCTTGTAGTATAGTCTTATAAGTAACTAAGTAATTATTCTCGATGAGTCCAAAAATTTGATCGAGTGGATGAAATTTATAACCTATGTGAAAAATATTTCAGAATAGAATTGAGTATTTCTACATATAATAAACTATCTCAATTTATTTGGATTGAATATTACAAAATATAATAGGAATATCTCAATGGATTTGGATTGGATATTACTATCTATAATAGGAATGATAGTTGTGGGTTTGAGGCTATATATATGTGTCTCATTTTCTCTAAAATATCTTTTCTAAAAAAAAATAACGACATAGCAACAAGGAGAGAAAATGAGGCAAGAGTATCATTGCATAATTGGAGAGGAGAAAAAATGATTGGAGGCTGTTTCGAAGAAGGAGAATAGTTTCGGATATTTTTTGTTGTCTTTCTTCTTCGTGGTTATAATCTATTTTTCTGTTCCAAAAGAGTTGTGGTGATCCGTTTGGATCGGTGAGAAGTTTGTAAGGAGTCGGTGTATTTCTTATTCCATTAGTAGAGGCTTTTCAGGGTTGGACTCCGATCGTCCCGTAGTTTTTCCTGCAAGGATTTTCCATGTCAAAAATTATTATGTCTGCTATTTGTGTTTGGTGTTTTTGGTTTGTGTGTTTTACTCGGTTCTCTTGCAGGTACTCTCTGGTTTGGGAAACGGTTTTCGCACTCTCGTTCCCAACAAAGTGGTACCAGAGCCAGGTTCTGAAATTTCAAAAGGGTGTCAGGAGTTGACAGGCAAACCAGGGAGGAGAGATGGACGTGAAGCCGGTGCGCATGGTAAATCCGAACGGTACCAACTATCATTACTGGAGGAGCAAGATGAAGGATCTGCTATTTGTCAAGAAGCTGCATCTGCCGGTATTTGTTTCCGAGAGGCCTAGTGACAAATCCGAAGAGAACTAAAATTTTGAGCATATACAGGTGTGTGGGTACATCAAGTAGTTCGTTGACGAGAATGTGTACAACCATGTTGCCAGTATTGAGCATGCGAGGACATTGTAGGATAAGCTGAAATCTTTGTATGCAAAGAAGACCGGAGTAAATAAATTATTCCTTATCCGGATGATGATGGGTCTACGGTACAAAGATGGGGCGTCTATTACGGATCACTTGAGTGAGTTCCAGGACGTGGTTGACCAGCTATTCTCGATGAGAGTCAAGTTAGACGACGAGGTTCAGGGACTATGGCTGCTGTGTATATTGCCAGACTCGTGGGAGACCGTATGAGTGTCTATGATCGCTTTTGCTCCAGAAGGCGTGGTTAGTCTAGAGTTTGCAAAGAGCGGGGTACTGAATAAAGAGATGCGGAGACATTCTCATGGCACTTCATCCAGATCCAACTCAGAGGCGCTTGTTTCAGAGAGCCGCGAAAGGGATAAAAGCAGGGGTCCAGGCGGTGGCATAGACAAAAGTAGGGAAAGGTACAAGGGTCGGTACGAGGACTCAGAGTGTTACTATTGTGGCAAGAAGGGCCACATCAAGCAAAACTGTTTCACTTGGAAGAGAGAGAAGAAGGGCGACAAGGGAAAGCAAAGTGAGAATACTACAGCGGCGGCCTCGACACCTGGAGACGACTTGATCATTATAGGTGATAAGGTAGTTATAAGCCTCGCCTGCGATGACAACTCTTGGCTGGTGGACTCAGGTTCTTTAGTGCACGTATATCACAATAGGGCACTATTTTCTACATACACAATAAGCGACTGTGGAGTGCTAAAGATGGACAATGGAGATGTGTTGAAGGCGGTTGCCATTGGAGATGGGCATTTGAGGACAAAGACAGGTGCAGTTCTTGTTCTTAAAGATGTCTGTCAAGTCCCTGATATCTGTTTCAACCTGGTATCGGTTGGAAGGTTGGATGACGAGGGTTTCTTTATTCTCTTCAGGAATAATCAGTGGAAGTTTTGCAGAGGTTCAATGGTGATTGCTAGAGGAAGCAAGAGTTCTGGACTCTACTATATGGAAGGGGGCATACAGGGGGCACCGGAGGTTAACGCAGCTACTAATGCATCTACTAAGTTATGGCACAGGAGGCTCAACCATATCAGCGAGAAGGAGATGAGCTACTTGGTGAACAGTAAGGTGATTCCAGAGCTAAAGTCTATAAAGTTGGAGAAGTGCACGTACTATTTGGCGGGAAAGCAAAATATGGTATCTTTCCAAAGTCACCCAAGTTCAAGGAAGCCGGCATTGCTCGAGTTGATTCACTCGGTTGTTTGCGGTCCAATGAAGGTAAAATCCATTGGTGGTGCTTCTTATTTTATAATATTTATTGATGACTGTTCCAGGAAGGTTTGGGTCTATACCTTAAAGACCAAGGATCAGGTGCTACCCACTTTCAAAGAGTTTCAGGCCTCTGTTGAAAGGGAGACGGGCAAGAAGCTCCTTTGTGTTCGGTTGGACAATGGTGGTGAGTATATTGGTCCTTTTGATGCTTATTTCAGAGAGCAAGGGATATGATACTAGAAGACTCCACCAAAGATACCGCAGCTCAATGGTGTAGTAGAGCGGATGAACATGATGCTATTGGAAAAGGTGATATTTACTGTCAGAAGCAAACTTGTCAGGCAACTACAGGGTGATGTGCCTACCAAAGTATGGTACGACAAAGAGCCGTCACACAATCACCTGCGAGTGTTTGGTTGTAAGGCCTTCGTGCATGTACCGAAGGACGAGAGATCCAAACTTGAGCCAAAGACGAGACGGTGCATCTTTGTCGGCTACGGTCGGGATGAGTTTGGCTATAGACTCTACGATTCAGTGGGAAGAAAGCTCTATAGAAGCAGGAATATAGTATTCCTCGAGGATTAGACCATAGCCACCACCCAGGATTCCGAGATGTCTTCTGAGGCTGAGGAATTGCCTGATTTATAGTCGTTTTGCTTCGAGCAGTTTCCAGAGGACATCGCAGAGGATCTAGTTATGGGGAAGCCAGTACGTGGAGTTGCTCCCAACTTTGATCATCAGCCTGCTGATGGTGGTCAGGGTGACCCTCAGGAGGATGAGCATGCCGAGGAGGCAGTTCTTGGAGGGGAGGAGGCTGTAGATATACAGCCAGCACCCGTGGTTCCGTTGAGGAGGAGCGATATAGAGCGTCGACCATCTACGAGATACTCACCGGCTGAGTATGTGCTACTGACTGACAGGGGAGAACCCAAAAGTTTCGCAGAGGCTATGGAAAACGAACACAGAAAGGAGTGGATGGAGGCCATGCAGGAGGAGATGAGTTCCTTGGAGGCCAACTCTACTTATGATCTAGTGTGGTTGCCAAAGGGCAAGAAGACTTTGAAGAATCGATGGGTGTTCAGAGTGAAGCAGACAGATGAGGCTACTCGCCCTCGATACAAAGCGAGGCTGGTAGTTAAAGACTACGATCAGTGGAAAGGAGTAGATTATGTTGAGATCTTTTCGTCAATCGTTAAGTAGTCGTCTATACGGGTGGTGCTATCATTGCCAGCCAGTTTCGACTTGGAGGTCGAGCAAATGGACGTGAAGACGACATTCCTCCACGGTGATCTTAAGGAGGAGTTGTATATGCAGCAGCCAGAGGAATTCTGTGAGAAGGGCAAGTCACATTTGGTCTGCTGGTTGAGGAAGAGCTTGTATGGTCTGAAACAGGCTCTGAGGCAGTGGTACAGGAAGTTCGATTCGTTTATAGGGGAGCATGGCTATGCACAAAAGACGTCGGATCATTGTATTTTTGTGAGGTACTTCGCCAAGGATGATTTTATCATTTTGTTGCTTTATATTGATAACATATTGTTGGTGGTTCAAAATGCCACCAGGATAGCAGAATTAAAGCGTCAACTGCGCGCGGCCTTCTCTATGAAAGATTTGGGCACAACGAAGACTATTCTTGGGATGGAGATCAGTCGAGAGAGAGAGAGTCCAAGCTGCTACACTTGTCCCTAAAGAAGTACATTTACCGGGTACTTCAGCATTTTGGGATTGTCGGGTCAAACAAAGTGAGTAACCCCCTTGCGGCTCACTTTAAGTTCACTGAGGAGCAGTGTCCATTTGATGAGAAGGAAGATATGCAACGAGTTCCATATGCCTCAGTCGAGGGGAGTCTTATGTATGCTAAGTATGAGGCCAGACATTACCATCTAAAACCCCTTTTTCCTTCATCTGGTTGTGTGGTAGCCTCATGTCCTCTCCCCGTTCAACTACCTAGTTTCTATGTATGCCTATATGACTACCCAACTGATAATCCTCCATCCACCTCCTCTGATCAACCGCTTAACTTTGCTCAATATTTCCATCTCTCTTATAAAGTTGGTTTTCTCCCTGAACCTGCCCTCTTTGTTCTTCATCGACCCTGCCAGCATCTCCAATTATCATAACTTCATCCCCTTGATACCTCATTACCGTACATTATTCTGATTCGATCTTCCTATCTCCTGTTGATTCTCTTCCTCACTTGGAAAATTTTTCGTGTACGCATTCGCGAGATAACTAAAACAATGACATACATTACAGGCTGGTGGAACCCATTCCTAATATACCATTTGACGAAAGTATTGACCTGACGATATTATATACTCCACGACTCTCGGCAAGGGTTTTGTGGCATCTATTTCGACGAACACCCGTGTATATGTTACCGGTTCCTTTTTTTTGTCGGGTCATCTTCCTTAATAGGCTTCCCGATTAGACTTACAATTTTTATTAGCATTGGAACGCTCTAGTACAGGAGTGGAAACTCAAAAACCTTATACACACCGTTAAGGAGTGGAATAAATCCCTCTCGCACTTTGTGCTCGGTTTCCATTTTTTGGCGATAATCAGCCTACCATCAAATATTGTCACGACCAGCACCCGGTGTGAGAGAACGAGTACGTTGGTACGTTCAGCCTACGCCACAGCATCGGCGGTATAACACTGTCTAGGTCAACTAACTAACAATCTCACGCAGTAATATATATAACCTGTCAATGATATATCAACTCCAAGAAGGAGGACAATATGATAATAATGGCAGGGATAAATACTCAATCACAAATCTAAAGCACTATAAGATATCAAAGAAGTCTAACACAAACACATAGTCTAAACATCAACAACATCCAAAATCAACAACAATAATAACAACAAAGTATCAATATATAAGCCGAAAATAATTCTGGTACCAGAATGCTAATAAAAACTAATTAGGATAACTAGTGATTCTGGCTAGACTCTCGGCAATCACACATAAGCTATTGGGTCCAATTCTGCACCATCAATCTCCTGTGGTCCGTAATATGTGGGACACAAGTCCTCTAGGAAGTCATCTGAAAATTGTTATTCAGTCAGGATTAGAGCAATGTACAACCCAATAGTAGTTCCAATTAATTGATAAAGACTATAAAATAGTTATAGTGAGTAATACATGATGAGCAAGGATAGTAAATAAATCAGAGAATAAAATAAGTCACAGTTAATTTAAGAAGTAAGAAAAGATAAGCTTGGTGAATCAAGAAAGTATGGTACATAAAGAGTGTAAATAAATGAGAAATAAACTAGATAGATATGATGTGTTTCCAGCAAGCATATATGGTAAATCCAGCAAGAATGTAACTATACTAGTGTGTCTTGAAATATCACTTCCGACATATAAACGACTAGTGGTAATACGACTTATCGCGCGTGTATGACTGCTATCATTCCAGATTAGACCAAAGGGGGTGATTCTAGATTTTGGAAATATTTACGTGTCTACTAAGATATTTTCTCGTCCGACTAGTACAATAAATCTAAGTCGCGAAACGCAAATCAAGTATAAGGGCAACAAGATAAAAGTAAGTAATGCCAGTAGGTGAGTCCTGATGTGATGCCAGTAAAGAGTCATAAAGTAGAGGCCAGACAAGTATGATGTACGTGTCGCAAGATAGTGAATCCAGATAATACTAATCCATGTATCCATAGTATCGAGGAATCAGGTAAAATAATACTATAGACCAGAATCATAATAGATATCAAATAATAGAAACTATCAAAAAATGTACTCGCCTGTGGTCTAGAGCAATGGATATCAAACATTGTCCGTCTCGGTGTCTCAAAGACCTAAATATGAATATTAAGTCACAATAATGTTTTAAAAATTATAAACATGTTATACCATCTTGCAACTAGATCTCTGAGTCATTTCTAGTTTACACTAGGCTGTACAGCCGAACTAGGTCAAACTAGGTCAATACCTTAATTTTAGGTTCATTCTTAGCTTCTAGGTTGATTTCAAGTCTAACTATCTCATACAAGGTGATACTAGGCTATATACACTAAGTATCATACATATAGACTTGTATTTTACTAATACCATAGAGTATCTTACTATCATCTCATTACCTTAACCTATAACTGTCACGACCCGTACCCAAAAAATCGGGCATGAGTCATGGGTACATCCAGCCTACGCCGTAGCATCGACGGTAGAACGCTGTCTAGGTCTACTATCTAGCTAAAAATCTCACACAACAATATAAGTATCTGCTAAGATCTCAACTCCAAACGGAGGAGCAATATGATAAAGATAATAAAAATACTCAATCACGATCTAAGCACGATAAGATAATAAGGAAGTCTAACAACTACAAAGTCTAAACAACAACTACCACAACTAAAGACAGCAACAATAATAATAATAACAACAATATCCTGAATCAAATACAATACAAAGTCTCAAACCAAAAGCCGGGGACAAATCATGTACTAAAAGCTAATAAATACACCTGAGGTCCTAGTGATCCCGGCTACCAACCCGAAAATTACTTCTAATCTAGGGGGTCCTTGTTTGCACCATCGATAGGCTGAGGTCCATAAAACGTCGGACACCAATCTTTTGGATCCTCTGAAAAATATATTCAGTCAGGATTGGAGCAAGTACACCTCTAACAGCAGTTCCAGTTAAATGATAAAAACTATAAAGCAGTTGTAGCAAGTAGCATAAGGTGAAGAAAATAAAGTATGAACAAGGAAATATATATATATATGTCAACTGGTGCATAAAGGTAAAGATGCATGAAAATCAGAACCAAGATAATAATAACTACAGGATACAAGAAATCTAAACTAAGAGCAAGTGTGTGCACAATAACGTGAAGTGAGTCCAGCAAGAGTAAATATAATGAGTTCAGTCCATAAAGTATAAGTGAGACCATTCAAGAAGTGTAAGTGAGTCCAGATTAGAAAGAATGAACTATTATCTCTGAAATACCTGTTTCGACATATAAACGGCTAGGGGTAAGTACGGCTCACCGTACACTGGGTGTGCGACTGCTATCATTACAGATTAGACCAAAGGGAGTGATTCCAGATTTGGAAATATTTACATGTCTACTCGAGTATTTCTCCGCCCCGACTAGTATAAGTGAATCCAAGACCCGACACGTAAAATAAATATGAGTCCAGCCAGAAAAATGAGTGATGCCTGTAGTGAGTCCTGATGTGATGCTAGTAGGTGATTCCAGAAATAAAGGCCAGACATGAAATATACGTGTCGCAAGTAAATGAATCCAGAAATACTAGTCAGTGTCATGCCAGAAAATTAGATAATACTATACTAGAAGCTGAATCATAATAATTATCAGATAATAAAAACTATCAGAGAATGTACTCGCCTGACGTCTTGAGCAACTGGCGAGGTTCGAGGTCCGAACTGGCGTCACAAAGACCTAATATGGAAATCCAAGGTTACTTGGTGCTCTAGAGAGATAAACATATTTAAATAAACTAAAAACAAGCTTCTAGGCCTTTTCTAGGTCAAACGGGTCAAACCGGTCCATTCTAGATCAAAAAGTCGACTCGGAGCCCAAAAAGTCAACTCAAGATCAAAACTAGGTCAAAGGTTGACTTTAGCGGTCAACTACGGTCAACTCTAGGCCAAACTAGGGTGCCCCTAAAATTCTTGGTCAAAACTAGCTCATTAAGCTAGTAAACCCACAAATTCGCCTCTTTGAGATACTGGGATACCATCGGTATCCGATATCTCAACCTACGCTATATACCCCATTTAAATCCACTAATATATATCCTAACATGTATATATATATATATATATATATATAAGCATCACTTATCCCATACACGGGCAACAATCCAATATCTCGCCCCGATACCCAATACCTTGAGTATCTCAAGGTATTGAGATATCTCTAGCCTTACCCCTCTCTAACTCTAACTAACTAGCTAACTATCTATATATATACTTATATATACTACTATATGTAAACATCAATATATATATATATATATATATATATATATATATATATATATATATATATATATATATAACCTAGTATATAGGCAATACCTCATCTCCGATACCTCTACTTACCTTCAATACCTCAATGTATTGAAATCTAATAACTTATCTCACCCTTCTCTCTTATCTCACTATCTAACCTATATATATATATATATATATATATATATATATATATATATATATATATATACTAATCCGATACCTATTTACCTATTACCTATCTCAACCTATCTATCTAAATACCTATCCATCTATCTATACTAACTATATATCTTTATATATATACAGTTATAAGTCTCTCTCCCTCTTCCTCATCTCATTGCTATTATGGGGGGGGGGGGGGGTTATTGTGTTGTTGTTGTTGCTGCTACTACCTTCTGCTGCTGCTGCTACCTGCTGCTATTGCTGCTACCTACTGCTGCTGCTGCTACTACTTCCTGCTCCCTCTCCCTATCTCTCTATTTGTCTCACTCTCTCTCGATCTCTCTCAACTCACTCTCTCTCGATCTCTCTCAACTCACTCTCTCTTCCTCTTCCCTTCTTCCAATCTCACTCACTCACTCACCCCCATCCTCAACACTCACACACACTACACACATACATATATATATAAACGCACACACACTATACATATATATATCAACCCCCACACACACTATCTATATATATAAACCCTCACACTCTCATACATACACTCACACACTCAAACCTCCACATATATATATACATACACTTATATATATATATATATACTCACACACATACATATGAATACCTATATATATATATATCTCATATACATATATAGATACACCTACAACTATATATATATATATATATATATATATATATATATATATATATAGGCATACACTTAAACACAAACACACACACAACCACACCTATACACACTCAAACACACTCACCCCCAAACACACCAATACACACATACTCACCCATATACATATAAATACATATATATATGCAAATATAAACTCGAAAACCCTAATACACACTACCCAAGGCTAAACCAACCCGCACATAAGCCTGAAACATAGAAACTAAGTCGAAATGACCATTTGGTCATTTCAACGAACACTTGGAGTGCGACTTGCGATACCTCATGAAACGTACGCCAAACCTAATCGGAATCAACCTAAAATTTATTCACGTGTTGTAAACAACATCTAGAGCCTCACAAAAATGCTAACTCTCTGATTCTAGGTCCGTGGCAAAATTACACATGCATGTAAAATCCACGGAGAAGAAAAACCCCCAAATCGCCCGAAATGCCCAAAACTCCACGATACGACCTTGCATGTCGGAACGGGGACACGAACCTACTCTCAAGACACCCAAGAATGTCTATCTAGGTCCTTCTAACCTAGGGCAACCCCCAAAATAGGCCAATCTCGGATTTTACCCAAATTTGACACAAACCCCTAGGTCAAAGTCTCCAAACCTATCCAAACAAGTTCTAACTTCCTCCCATGAGTATCCCTAAGATTTAGGAAGATTCTAAACAACTAATTACACTATATTAGAGTAATATCAAAGAAAAAAAATTAGGGTTTACCTCTTGGAAGTTGGAATCCCAAGGCCAAAGTCCTCAAAAAGTCCTAAAAGCTCCAAACTAGCTTCTAAACTCTCAAATCCAAGCTCTACTCCCAAAGTAACTCCTACACAACTAGGTTAGAGGAAAATGAAAGGTTAGGGTTAGATATGGATGAAGATTTGAGGTGGAAAGAGAAATGGGGAAGAAAACTTACTTGAAATTGGTTGGAGGAGTAAAGGAAGGAGAAATGAAGAAAGAGAGTGGAAAGGGAGAAGTGAATAAATGGAATAAAGGGGGAAGAGGGGGCCGGCCATGTCATGGAGAGTAGGGTTAGGGTTATATATAGGTACAAAGTCTAAAATACCCCTGCTACAAGTCATGCTAATTAGGGTTTGGATTTGGGGTTCCAAATGCATTCTAACTAAACCCTAATCACTCCAACTAACTAATTAGAATATAAATAACTACTCTAAACCAATAAATAAGTCTGACAAGGTTGTTGGTTGGGTCTGACAAGGGTCCACTAGGGTCTGAAATTGGTCCAGACTAGCCAAAATCCTAAAATAACTAATAAAAATAAATACATGCATCTAATTAAATATTAATACAAATATTTATGATCAGTACACAATTTACCAAATTAAAATAAAAAAATATCCTGCCCTAGAAATAGGGTAGTAACAATAACTCTTAACCTTACATGACTTAGTTATATAATTACCTATTACCCAAAACCAACTTGGTAACCAAACCTTGAGTATCCCAATACCTATCCATAACTAGCATTAACAATTACCTTGTATCTAACCAAACCTATACCTATTACTAATACCTTGGTATATAGCCTTGGTACTCAAATTACACAACTTCTACTTTAGTAACTAGTATATATATATATATATATGTATATATATATATATATGTATATATATATATATATGTATATATATATATACTAATAACTTAATACTTTAGTGTCAACCCGTATCGTAAACACTAACCTCACCTCACACTCATGTGTATCAACACTCACTGGCCTTCAAATCACTACTACAACTATCATACTCTATCACATATATATCTTAACCAACCTATTTGGATATCTAAGTATCTAAGATACTGTACTCCTCTCCAATGCACACCTTGAGTACAGTATCCAACTTGCCTCTATTGCAGTTTAGCATACCTTATTCAAATGCATGATACTACAATAACTTATTCACTGCTGAACACAACAGTGTTGATCCTACAGACCTGCATAACTGAACCCCCCCAACTAATGCATCCTTCACCTTAACCTGAGCACTGTTGTCACTCCCACTGTGAACTTAAGCAATACATACCCAAGTCCTTGACCAATGTCTACAACCTTAAATCTATTTCTTATTCCTTGCAACCAATGCATTCCTAAATTGTTGCACTAAGTTGCTACCTAATGCATCAGCTTCCTTAGCTACTACTGCTGTTACTCTGTCCTGTTGCATAAACACACCCACACAGGAAACCCGAGCCGATATGCTGCATCTGCAAATCAGTGCACTTTGTGCACTGATACTCTTCCCTAGCAACTAATATTTTTACTGCTAGTCCTAAGGCAACCCCCTTTGAGTTCAGTTCATGATTGAACATCTAACCTATGTGCACTACTTCCCACTCCCTATATAAACACACCTATCCACAACTATCACAGTGAAACCCAAGCCACACAACCACTGACACAAGAACACATTCCAATATTACCTCCTCCATATGAATACACACACTCCTACTAATTAATACTTAAACCTATGTGCCAACCATGCTGATACATGTATCCAACTCTTACCCATTAATTAAGAACATACACACCCATATACTGTGCAAAAGTTGTGCACAGTCACAGTTTCTCCTTGGTGTATTGAACACCCTTTAACACTCACCATTCTATACTCATACATTAAGTTGGACATAACCACCACCTTATACACAGTAACACCAACATGCACTCATACACCTGACGTGAAGCTAACTGATACATATATGAAATACCTAATACTTGCAGGCAAGGCTCCTCTAAAACCTATACTGCCACCAATTTAGTCTCACACTTGAGCTTCTCTCACACATCAATAACTAGATACTAACAAAAAGTGAAATACCTTACCTGTCTCTACCAAACACTTCCTGCAAACCCATCCTACTGGAGTAAACATTGTTGTGTACTAACAGGCTGCACCGATACTCGATCCTCAAATCAATTGAAATAGACCCCCCCATCAGTGTACCACATTCAAATACTTACACCTCTTAGCAGTCACCCCTTCACCAATATATCATTTTATCTACACCTAGTTGTCAGGCTCTTGCTCACATACACTCCACACTAGATTAATACAAGGATACACACTTGCACTCTATGCAGTTTGCAGTTGCAAGCATGCACTGCAACCAACAAAGACTCGAGCACTGTATACTGAAGTACCACTGCAGTTGTCTGCAACTGCAGTACTCAACTACCTGTAAGTTAATACAACCATGTTGTCCACACTCCACTGCAACCTGTTGCCTATAACAACCTTGCCTACAAACCAGGTACTCATATTGTTGCACAGTCCAATGCCACCAGAAATTTCTTTCTCCACATGATACACTAGTCACTCTTTAACAAATACATGTATCACTGATACTAACATTCCAACCAAATATAATCCAAAGCTCCCAATCTCCATGAAACACCATATATAACATAATCTATGATATATATAATATCTAAATAACTAGTTACAATGCAAATAATAGATAATGATATATTAGGATACCAAATACCTAAAAATACCAAAATCTTACCCTCGTATCATGAAGTATCGTGATACGGCTCTCCGTATGCAATTATGGAAATAACACTAGTCTCACACAACCAAACTAATGTCAATTTGGTCCAATTGACCTATTGACAAACACATGGTGCACCAATCTCATATTTCTTCCAATTTTGGCACAAAATACATCATAACATTTACAATAGGGATTCCTAGAGGTTAATTCTTCTTCCTATAGGTAGCCCTAGTCCATAGGTGGGTTCCTAATGATTTAATTATAGATTTAGAGTCTAATTAGAAAGAAAAAACTGAATTGTGCCTATTGGAAGATGGATTCCCAATGTAAGTCTCCAATTGGACTCAAGAAAGCCTCAACTTGTGAAATCTCCTTTCCCTTGCTTCTATAGCTTCCAATAGTGAAGTAGAGATGAATTAGGAAGGGAATTGGTATGAATTTGTTGGAGGAAAGAGGGAATTAGGGGAAGAACAATTCGAGATCAAATTTGGAATAGAAAGAGAAGGGAGGAGAGAGAGTGCTCCTCTATTATGGCCTCCCCCCTTTGGCTTGGTCTCCAAGCAATAGTAAATATCTAATATACCCTTGGGGCTTGTCATGATAAAATATAATTAAGGAGGAAGCTTCTACTCATAATGGTTGGTTAATTAAATCACTAACTTAATAAAAATGAGTAATTATTGGCTCAAGTGTCTCTAACTTAAATTTGGTCAATGACAAGTCTAGTTAGGTCCAATTAGGTTCACAAACAACTAATCTAACTAATGGCTAACAACTAACCATTAACTATATAAAACATATAAACATATATAGCAATACTAATTATTAAAAATAAAAAAATACCATTCAATATAATAATTATGAAATACCATTATTCATAATATTACTAATAATAGAAAAAGAAAAAATACCCCTCTCCAAAAAAGTGGTAGTGACAAACGTCCACAGTCTCCCTTGGAGTATTCTTTCCACATCCTCATCCATCCCCAATCGAATGAAGAAAATACATTATCCGGCGTGAGCACTTCAAAGCTTCCCCTAGGCGTCCAAACTCGTTGTTCGTATCCACGACTTTTTCCCTAGGATATATATGACGATCGTGTTTTTCCAATACTCCAACGTCTCTTCTAGATCCTCATCTATGAATTCCGCCATTGGTATTCCCTCGATTATCACCGGTTTAACATATTGCATTGCTACATCCTCTTGTGGGTGAGTCAGATATGTATCGGCCCATAATTTCCTGTAAACTCCAGTCCCATCTTGTCTGCCTTAGGTCCCTACCTACGGACCAAGGGTGTCCTTGGATCCCCTCATAGTATGATACTCCAGATATTTCCCATGTTGTGCTCTCAAGTCTCCCACGCCCTGTCCTTCCGATCGGCTAAACTACTACCCATATACCGTCCTCCCCACCGTTCAGGGTATTCGGTGACCGTCTCCCCTACCTACTCTCTTCTCTATGACTGGGCACTTTCCCATGATGCAATTTAGCTTCCCTGTACAGGCTTTAATCCACTACCGTGACCTTCCCTCCATCCCGGACTCCGATTTCTCTGCCGCTTTGCTACGGTGGTCCAGCCCCCGGCAGCCTCTCTCCCCTCCTCTACCATCCATGCATCCTCTTTCCTGATTCCCTGCTCGTCTTCTCGATCCCGGTCATGGCCGCCATTGTCGCCTCCAGGATCTGGAACCCTAGCCATCTTTTTATTATATATATATATATATATATATATATATATATATATATATATAACAAATTTATTTAAATATATTGAAATTAAATTTAAACTATTTCAATATAATTTAATTTTTTATGAAAATTTTCAATAATATCAATAAATTTAATAAATCTAATTTTTTAATAAATATATATAATAAATCTTAATTTACAAATATATAATCTATTTTCAACAATATTAAGAAAAAATTATTTTGTACATTTAATATATATATATATATATATATTTAACAAAAGGTACTTTATTGAAATAGGAACCAGACTTGCTTTCTTACAATCCTGGGGTTACTCATTAGCCCCACTATGAGATATCTACCATACATTTAGTATCTTTATCTATATTATTAAAAATCCAACTAGTGTCGTAGCTTTGCCTTCAAATATTCTGCGATTTCTCTCACGCCATACGTACCAAACAGCGGATAATAGCCGAATCTTCGCCTTTCGATATGCCCTCATATCATTGCTTCCCAGAGCTTCCACCTTCTCACAAGCAGCCTGTATTCCAACTGTGCCCGTACTAGTTATCTGTATTTGTTGTTGATATCTTTGCCAAACCAATTGAGAGAGTGGGAATTGAAATAATAGATGATCACGAGTTTCTTTCTCCCTATCACAGGGTACACACAAGTTATTGTTAATCTGGGCCCCAATCTTTGCCAATCAATCCTTGTTAAGTAACATATCACTAATTTCTTTGAACATGCATAACTCTATCTTGTTGGCGACTCCATTCGTCCATACCCAGTTCGTCCACTCCACCGTAGGAAACTTCGTACGATAAGCGTACTCATAGGATAACTTGTGGCTAAATTAGTCGTTCCCCGAGCCTACCCAACTCCAATAATCTGCCTCTCCCAATCTATCAATTTGAATACGCTCAATCTCTTCTCGAAACCAACATCAGACATGTCTATCTGATACCCACCATATCCCATTGATGATGATTTCACTCAAGGTACCCTTGTTCCCAACTAGTTCAAATGTTGGCCAGCCTAGTCGGTCGATCAGACTCTCCTGATTCAGCCAAGGGTCAAACCAAATACTTGTCATGAGCCCATTACATATCACCCGCGTGATGCATTGCTTAATATGAGCTCTTTGTTTGAGTATCATTTTGAAGGAAACTGTGTATTTATTATTACTTTCCCTCACCCAAAAGTTTTTATTATGAACATACCTGCTAGCTATCCATTTAGCCCACATTGAGTTGCCTTTGAGATATCTTCATGTAAGTTTTAGCATAGCTACTTCTCTTAGTACCTTTAGGGACTTTAATCCAATGCCTCCGTCTTCTTTTGTCTTACAAAGTTTCTTCTACTTTATCGTGTGTACTTCTCCCTTTCAAAGAAGTTAGCACATATTTTCTCTATTTTCTCAATCGTCCCTATTTATAAAATAATTGCTTGCAGCCAATAAGCCATGATTGCCAAAATAGTGGACCGTATAAGTTCTATTCGCCTACCGAATGATAAGAGTTGGGCTTGTCACCCCGCAAGTCTATTCTATACATATTGGACAAGGCCTGTAAAATCCGTATCCCTCACTAGGTACTCGACAACGGAAGTCCAAGGTATCGGACTACTAATTGGCCCAGCTGAATCCCTAATATGTTCAACCACTTATCCTTATTTGGGTAAAAATTATTAAAGAATACTTGTCACGACCTGCACCCGGTATAGGGGCACGAGTACGTGGGTACGTCCGGCCTATACCACAACATCGGCGGTAGAATATTGTCTCGGCCTTCTATACTATCTAACATTCACACAATATATATATAATACCTTTCATGCCATCTCAACTCTAAATGGAGGACCTGTGATATAACAAAGGTGGCCAATACTCAATCATATATAAAACTAAAGAAAGATTTAAGCACAATATGGAATGGAAAGAAAAGAAATACAAGTCTCAATACATCACAGGTCCAACTCAACATCTAAACATAACTCAAGATCTCAAAATAATAATACAATCCAAAATCTAACTAGAAATAGCTACTACCAAATATGGAAATCTAAATGGCCTCAGTATCTGGCACTACATCCTCATGTGATACTCCATCTGTTAACCCATAGTAAGTGGGACACATCCTCACTAACCAGTCATCTGAAAAATATATCCAGTTAGGATTGGAGCAAAATATAACCCAATAGCAGTTCCAATTAATTGATAATGACTATAAACATAAATAAAGAATATAATACAAGACGAGAAAGAATGAACAATATCATCCTATAGTAGAAGAAACAGGTAAACAAGAGCAATATGGTATACACTGATCACAATAAAATAGACCCAGACAATAAAATAGAATATAGTGAAGAACTGTAACTATACTAAGTAATTGAAATACTTGTTAGATATGTGATCAGCTTGGGTTGAACATTGTCTACTTAATGTTGAATAAATATTGTCTATTTAAACATTGAACATTGTCTAGGCTTTGATCATATATCTAGCTAACACTTCCCCTTTCTTCGACTAGTACAATGAATCCAACCATGATACGTTACGATGCAGGATACTCAAGGTATTATAAAATATTAAACATTGAACATTGAACTTTGAACATTGAACATTGTCTAATATTAAATATTGTCTATTAACTATATGAGAACATGAGGCACAATAAAATAATAAATAACATCCATGACTGAAGATCCATGTGTATACTAGTCCGTGTACCAATGTATCAGAAATCAAGTAATATATTTCTAAATACGTGTATTATAGTAATTATCAAATAATAGAAACTATCAGAGAATATAATCGCCTGAGGTCCAGAGAAAATAATGTCAAACTGTGTACGAACTGATGTCACAGAGACCTATATATGGAATATTATATTAATAAAATATTTTAGAATAAAAATAAGTTAAACTAGTCAAATTCTAGGTCATAAAGCCATTTCTAAGTCAAAACAGTCAAACTAGGTCCACTCTAGGTCAAACTAGTCAAACTTGGTCAAACAAGCTATTTCTAAGTTTTATGAGTCCATCTCTGGGATATTGGGTCTATACACTATGTAACTAGGCTATACTAGTTATACTTGGATACTAGGATACCAATACTAAACCATATCATAGATACGTAAATTATTAGATATGAAAATAGGAATAATACTAACCAATGCTAACTAGTGCTTATATAGTACTCCTAGCCAAACTAATGCTAAGTGGATACCTTGGTGTAACTCAAGGTAAACTAGGAATAATACTAACCAATGCTAACTAGGACTTATATATATATATATATATATATATATATATATATATAACAATATTAATTAACTTAACTATTCACTAACTCAACTAACATCACTAACTAACAACTGATATGTACTAACTTATATCAACTTATAAATACACTAACTTACTCACTCTAACATACTTATATGCTAACTTAACTTTAACTAATATATATATACATAACTAATAAACAATATTAACTAACTAGCTTATTAACTAGCTTAACTTAACTTATCTACAACTTAAATTCTATGCACTCAAACTACTGCTGCTTATTACTACTGCTTCTGCTTATTGCTGCTGCTGCATCTTCTGCATATCGTTGTTGCTTCTGCAACTTACTACAGCTTACTGCTTCTGCTGCTGCTTATCTCTGCTGCTGTTAAAGCTTATTGCTTCTGCTTATCGCTGTTGTTGCTGCTTCTTCTTATAGTTGCTGCTTCTGCAACTTACTTCTTCTTCTCCTGCTTATCTTTGTTGTTGCTGCAGCTTGCTGCTTATCTTTGCTGCTGCTGCTGCTGCTGCTACTGCTGCAGCTTACTACTTATCTCTGCTATTGCTGCAGTTTCTCGTTGCTACTTTTCACTGTTGCTTCCTGCTACTTATTCCTGCTTATCCACTGCTTATCGCTTATAACTCCCTCGTCTAGCACACATACACACACACCTATACCCATACACACACCTATATACATTCATATAAATATCCCTATATATATATATGCTTACACATCTCAATACACATATACACTCACTCATATATATATATATATATATATATATATATATATATATATATATATATATATATATATATATATATATATGTTACCACATACCCACACTAATGATGCACATGCACTCTCCTATTCTCCTATGACCACCAACACACCAAAATAAAATATAGAATATACACATTATATATATATATATATATATATATATATATATATATATATATATAACAATTACAATTATAATACTCTAATAGATATAACCAAGGTAAGTTGAATTATAATGCAAAGCATTAAACAAGTGGAGTGCACCGCACCCATATCGCACTCAATCTATGATACACTTGCGATACAGCTCCACCACACCATCAAACATATCCCGAAGGACACGAGCAAGTCTAGAATCATAATTAGAAGCAACACGAAGTGTTAGCTACTCATCTACTTGCCCGTGTCAAAATATGACATGCTCAAACCCCCATGCCGAAAGAAAACCCCAAAATCAATCTGTATCGCCAAATTATCGTGATATGGACTACAGATATTCAATTGTGGACACGACACTAGTCTCACACAACCAAACACATGTCAATTTGGTCTAATTGATCTATTGACAAACACATGATGTGCCAATATCAAAATTCCCCTAAAATTGACACAACAACACATAAAACTCACAATACATAGCCAAATAGCCTAAAACTTGCTCCTATAGGTAGTCCTATGCCATGGGATCATTCGTAATAATCAAATGCATGATTAAGAAGCTATAATAAGAGGGAAATTCATAAATTATCAATTGGAAGATGGATTTCTAATAAAAATTCAATTGGACATGATCCGGACACGATCTTCTTGCCAAAGCTCCTTCTCCTCTTGTGCTCCTTCCTTCTCCAAGCTCCAAAACTTCTTGAGTGATGAGAATAAGAGGGAATAGAATGAATTTGGGAAGAATTGATGGAGAAATTGTGTAAAAAATCAATGGAGGAAAAATAGAAAATTGGGGATCTAGAATTTGAGATTTAGAATAAATGAGCAAATGAAAGGAGAGAGAGAAAGAGTGGCCTATATATGGTCGCACCAAGTTTCCCCCTCTCCAAGCAATGTACAATGACCACTATGTCCCTACATGCTAATATAAGGAATAATTAAGAAAGGGTATATTTGGAAGTCTCTAACTAATTATAATTAAATTAATTCTCCTTAGTTAATTAGTGTGAATGATTTCAGTGGGCCTAGTCCATGTTGGCTCACTATTTGTCATAATAAGTCAAATTTAGGTCCACTAAGGTCAAATCAAATTAAATAGGCTAGTCCACTAACTAAATTAAATTCTACAAGCCTCTAATTAAATATATCACTCTAATAATTAAATAACTAATACAAGCATCAAATAAATATACATGGCCCACTAATATTAATATTATATTCCTAAAATTAAATAACTAGGCCAAATTACCAAATTATCCCTAGGTAAAAAAGTGGGGGTGACAAATTGTCCATCATAGTTTTACAGTCTCCGACAGGGTATACTAACTATATAATAACACACAAGCAGTCTATAAGGTACTAACTAAGCACACAAGCAGCAGATTAAAAAGAAAAGAACATAACAGGACAAAACAAGCTAACCTATCACTTGAAGTGTCGTCCTCTCTGACTGCCATCGCAAATGCCCTGCCCTACTGGGGTGGCTCCCTATGGGTTGCTAGGAAGTTTGTGCTGCCACAGGTGGCCTAGCTCCACCTCTCTGACCGTGATCTGGTCCTTACGGATTGTTGGAACACTCCTTCACCTGATGGTCAGGAGAACCACAATACAAGCATAGTCTAGGCCTCTTTTGACAGTTCTTTCAATTATGCCCATGCCTTCTACAATAGGCACAAGAAAAAGTCTGTTGAGTCTACCTCTGAGGCTGTTGTGGTGCCTGATGAACTGGCTTCTAAAATTGTTGTATCTATTGAGCTAGTGCCTCAACTGGCACAAGATACTGCTAATGCTGATATACTCTCGGCTGCTGAAAGTGGGTGCGCTTTGCTGGGCCCACACCACTACTCGCTCCTCCGATGTCTCTTGGCCTCTTGGAGCCAAGCTCCAAATCATCCTCCGCCCGCTGTGCTTGTCTCAAAATTTCCTCAAAAGTAGCGATACAATCTCCATTAGTATGGGACTTAATCTCACTTTTCAGTCCCTTACTGAACTTCCTAGCCTTGGTCCGAGGATTCTACCCCTCAACAAATCGTTCTAATAGGCGATACTCTGCCGCATACTCGTCCACTGTCAAGTTCCCCTGGACGAGGTTCTGGAATTGACTCTCCAAAGTACTCTGAGCCACATCCATGAAGAACTTCTCCTTAAAAAGCTCCTTGAAAGTTCCCAAGTAAGTCCCGGCGCTGATATTTTGGGTCTTTCCTGAAACATGTCAGCGTTCAAACATCATATTTCCTGGAGCCTCTACCTGCACGCTCTCCGAAATCTACACCAATCGATGGTCCCTCTCAATGTCCATTATCCATTCGTATGCGTACAAGATTCCCTCACTGCCCTTAAAGTCCTTAGGCCCCATCCTCTTGAAGTCAATGAAAGTCCCCAGCCTCGGCTGTTGTGCATCGGGATAAGGCGGTACCTTCTTTGGCTGGAATAAGGTAACTCTCTTGACTGCGGCGAGCACAATCTGGTAAGCATTCTCAATGCCCTACCTCATAACCTCTGACTGGCACTGCTGTTCGTCCATCATCTGCTGAAAGAGCACAAACATCTGCATCTGGAATGTAGCTATTTTTTGAATGGAAGATCCCCTAAAATTGTCGGTGTTGTCCTCTGTACGGGAGTTGGAGCACCCCCAAAAGCTGCTGCGGAAATGCCCACCTGGATTGGTGAAGTGGACCTCTGGAATGTAGCTGCTGGAATAATGTCTACTAGTGTTGACCCCATAGGCGACGAAGTGACTGACCTCGCTGATATTGTGGCTGAGCACTGGGAACGCGTATTCAGCGACATCCTGAAGGTAGAATAAAAAATAAGGAATCAATATTAAGCAAGATACAATATCATCAAAGAAGGATAAATTTTTTTCCAGGAAAACAGTATTTTGAATGATAAAGATGGCAAGATTCAATTAGGTTGGAATTATTTTCTAGTTGTGATTGAGTATACACTCTCATCCTAGTATTCTATATCCTATCGTATCCTATTGCAGGCTCGCAGTAGTACAATTAAGCCGTTGCACTACCACGATATCGCACTATTGCGAAGTCTGACCTACATGGGCCGCCAAAAAAATGTGTCACGACCCGCACCCTGTATAGGGGAACAAGTACGTGGGTACGTCCAGCCTATGCCGCGGCATCGATGGTAGAACGCTATCTTGGTCTTTTATACTATCTAACATTTATACACTATATATAATACCTATCATGTCATCTCAACCCCAAATGAAGGAGTAATACAATGATATAACAAAGGTAGTCATACTCAATCACATATAAAACTAAAGGAAGATTTAAGCACGATATGGAATGGAAAGAAATGAAATACAAGTCTCAATATATCACAGGTCCAACTCAACATCTAAACACAACTCAAGATATCAAAATGATAATACAATCCAAAGTCCAACTAGAAACAACTACTACCAGATATAGAAATTTAAATAGCCTATGTATCTAGCACTACATCCTCAGGTGATACTCTATCTGTTATCCTATAGTAAGTGGGACACATCCTCACTAACTAGTCATCTGAAAAATATATCCAGTCAGGATTGGAGCGAAGTACAACCCAATAGCAGTTTCAATTAATTAATAAAGACTATAAACAGAAATAAAAAATATAATTCAAGACGAGAAATAATGAACAATATCATACAATGGTAGAAGAAACAGGTAAATAAGAGCATTATGGTATATACTAATCATAATGAAATAGAAGAAGACAATAAAATAGAATATAGTAAAGAACTGTAACTATACTATGTGATTGAAATACTACTTAGATATGTGATCGGCTTGGGTTGAACATTGTCTACTTAATGTTGGATAAACATTGTCTATTTAAATATTGAATATTAAACATTGTCTAGGCTTTGATCACATATCTAGCTAACACTTCCCCTTTCCCCGACTAGTACAATGGATCCACCCGTGACACGTTATGATGCAAGATACTCAAAGAATTATAAAATATTAAATATTAAACATTAACTTTGAATATTGAACATTGTCTAATATTAAACATTGTCTATTAACCATATGAGAACACGAGGCACAATAAAATAATAAATAATATTCTATGACTGAAGATTCATATGTATACTAGTCCGTGTACCAATGTGTCAAAAATTAAGTAATACATTTCTAAATACTTGTATTATAGTAATTATCAAATAATAAAATCTATCAGATAATAGAATCGCCTGAGGTCCAGAGAAAATAATGTCAAACTATGTCTGAACTGATGTCACATAGACCTATATATGGAATATTACATTAATACAAGATTTTGGAATAAAAATAAGTTAAACTAGTCAAATTCTAGGTCATAAAGCCATTTCTAAGTCGAAACAGTCAAACTAGGTCAACTCTAGGTCAAACTAGTCAAACTTGGTCAAACTAGCTATTTCTAGGTTGTATGATTCCATCTCTAGGATATTGGATCTATACACTATATAACTAGGTTATACTAGTTATACTTGGATATTAGGATACCAACACTAAACCGTATCATAGATACGTAAATTATTAGATATAAAATACTATAATATATATATACAAGACAAAATATATAGTACTCCTAGCCAATCTAATGCTAAGTGGATACCTTGGCTTTGAACCAAATGCGGTATCACACCATCTACACACCCATCTTGATATACAAACTCAATACCTTGAGTATAAACCAATACCTTGACATTACCTTGGTATCACAAGGTAATACAACATCTAACATTAGCTAACTAACCAACATACCTCACTATACACTAACATGCACTTAAACTTATACCAATACTATACCAACTAACATAACTAACATACCCATAGGATATTCAATACCCATACCCAAGATACCTCAACTCTCATTACCTTGGTGCAACTCAAGGTAAACTAGGAATATTACTAACCAATGCTAACTAGTGCTTATATATATATATATATATATATATATATATATATATATATATATATATATATATATATATATATATATATAACTAACAATATTAATTAACTTAACTATTCACTAACTCAACTAACATCACTAACTAACAACTGATATGTACTAACTTATCTCAACTTAAAAAAATACTAACTTACTTACTCTAACATACTTATATACTAACTTAACTTTAATTAATATATATATACATAACTAACTAACAATATTAACTAACTAGCTTATTAACTAGCTTAACTTAACTTATCTACAACTTAAATTCTAAGCACTCAAACTACTGTTTCTTATTCCTACTGCTTCTGCTTATCGCTGCTGCTGCAGCTTCTGCTTATGGCTATTGCTTCTGCAGTTTACTGCAGCTTACTGCTTCTGCTGCTTATCTCTGCTGTTGCTGCAGCTTACTGCTTTTGCTTATCGCTTCTGCTGCTGCTTCTGCTTATTGTTGCTGCTTCTGCAGCTTACTGCTGCTACTTATCTATGCTGCTGCTGCAGCTTTTTGCTTCTGTTGCTGCTACAGCTTGCTTCTTCTGTTGCTGCTTATCTCTGCTGCAGCTGCAGCTTACTGCTTCTGCTGTTGCTTATCTCTGTTGTTGTTGCTGCTGCTGCTGTTGCTTATCTCTGTTGTTATTGCTGCTGCTGCTTCTAGCTGCTTCTGCTGCTACTTCTCGCTGCATCTGTTGCTGCTTTTCGCTGTTGCTTCCTGCTGCTTATTCCCGCTTATCCACTACTTATTCAATGCTTATCCACTGCTTATCGCTTATAACTCCCCCCTCTAGCACACATACATACACCTATACCCATACACACTGACCTATATATATATATATATATGCTTACACATCTCAATACACACATACACTCACTCACATATCTATATATATATATATATATATATATATATATATGTTACCACATACCCACACTAATGATGCAGATGCACTCACCTATTCTCCCATGACTACCAACACACCAAAATAAAATATAAAATATACACATAATTAATATATACATATATATCATATAACAATTATAATTATAATACTCTAGTAGCTATAACAAAGGTAAGTTGAATTATAATGCAAAGCATCAAACAGTGTAGTGCACCGCACCCGTATCATACTCAATCTATGATACGCTTGCGATACGGCTCCACCACACTACCAAATGTATTCTAAAGGACACGAGCAACTCTAGAATCACAATTAGAAGCAACAGGAAGTGTTAGATGTTCATCTACGTGCCCGTGTCAAAATATGACATTCTCAAACTCCCGTGTTGGAAGAAAACTCTCAAATCAACCCGTATTGACAAATTATCGTGATACGACCTACATGTATCTAATTATGGATACGACACTAGTCTCACACAACCAAATACATGTCAATTTGGTCTAATTGACCTATTGGCAAATATATGATGTGCCAATATCAAAATTTTCCTAAATTTGACACAAAATACCACATAAAACTCAAAATACAAAGCCAAATAGCCTAGAACTTGCTCCTATAGGTAGTCCTATGCCTTGGGGTCATTTCTAATGATTAAATGCATGATTAAGAAGCTATAATAAGAGAGAAATTTATATCAACTAGAAGATAGATTCCCAATAAAAATATAATTGGACACGATTCGGACACTATATCCTTGCCAAATATTCTTTTTCTCTTGTGCTCCTTGCTTCTCCAAGCTCTAAAACTTCTTGAGTGGTAAGAATGAGAGGGAATGGAATAAATTTGGGAAGAATTTATGGAGGAATTGTGTAGAAAATCAATGGAGAAAAGATAGAAAATTAGGGATCTAGAATTTGAGATCTAGAATGAATGAGCAAATGAGAGAAGAGAGATAAAGAGTGGCCTATATGTGGCCAGCCCCAAGTTCCCCCCTCTCCAAGTAATGTACAATGACCACTATGCCCCTACATGCTAATATGAGGAATATTAAGAAAGGATATTTTTGGAAGTCTTTAACTAATTATAATTAAACTAATTCTCCTTAGTTAATTAGTGGAAATGGTTTTATTGGGCCTAGTCCATATTGGCTCACTATTTGTCATGACAAGTCTAATTTAGGTCCACTAATGTTAACTCAATTTAAATAGGCTAGTCCACTAACTAAATTAAATGCTACAAGCCTCCAATTAAATATAGCACTCTAATAATTAAATAACTAATACAAGCATCAAATAAATATATATGGCCCACTAATATTAATATTATATTCCTAAAATTAAATAACTAGGCTAAATTACCAAATTATCCCTAGCTGGAAAAGTTTGGGTGATAATACTTGAGACTTATCTCTATTATGTTGCAAGCCAGACAGGGACCCAAAGTCCTTTAAAAGTTGGTTTAGCGCTTCCACACTCTGCATTGTCGGCTTGAAGAAAACTAGAAGGTCATCATCATAGATAAGATATGCAACCCTGGGAGAGACTCCCTTCAATAGTGGATTCCGATGGCGCAAAAATTGCAAAAATTGCCCGTCAAGTGGAGCCACGGGGTTCTTGAGTAGATCAACTAAAACAAATCGCGAACTTCCAGAATTGGATTCTGATGAGCCGATCGCAAAAATCGCCCGTCAAGTGGAGCCGCGGGGCCCACGATACGCAATTTTGTCAACGTTCTCAGAATCGAACCAAACTTGGGTCACAGGGCCAGCGTATTGCTACGAGTCCGATGGCGCAAGTTTTGTCTCGATCCGACCTGTGTACACAAAGTTACAACATTTTCCAGAACAGGCGGATACGGGACGTTGTCGACGGATACGCGTTGATTTCGGTGTGCACGCACATCCAAATCAACTTCTGCAAAATTTTGCACATCCGTATCAATAATGCGCACATTTCGGTGAAGACCGCACGCGACCAATTCATCCCGTTTGGCGGTGCACACTCAGTTCCGGGGTAAAATAGGGTATTGATTTTCCTATTTTTGGATCGTGGTTCGCGATCGCCACAGGACGCAATGCACCGAGCGGATTACACGGGCATCGAGAGGGTTACACGGCCTACGCATCACAACTGACGGAACAAAAAATGGGGCAACAAGGAGAGAGAAAATGCTACCTGAACAGGGCTCCATGGAATGAGATTTTCTCGTGTCGGCGAGTCGACGTGACACAGGGGGACACGGTGTCCGGGTATTGTGTCTGGTTACTGTGTATCTAAGGTTTCGATGCCGGGGTTGGGGGATTCGCCGAAGTACGGCGGCTCTGGGTGGAGGTAACTATGGCGGAGGGGATTGGTGCTCAGGCGGCCGGCGCTCGGGTGCTGGGGAGAAGCGAGGTCGTCGAGGTCGGGCAGTTGGTGGCTGTCGAGGTTCTGCGGGGAGACGGCGAGGGGCTCGGGGTCCTGGGTGGCGGAGGAGCTAGGGGTTTCGAGGCAGAGCGGGGACGAAGACGAGGGCAGCGGAGGCGGGAGGCTAGGGCGACTCTGCGGGAGGGGGTCGTGGCAGAGCGGGGCGATGGCTGGGAGATGGTAGAGATGGTCGGGCTGCTCGAGAAGATGATGGTGCGCTGGTGGTGTTGGGCTGGGCAGGGCAGCGGCTAGGCGTAGGAGGGAGGCAGAGAGGTGATCGAGGGCTGGGGGTTCGAGGTGAGGGAGGCGGAGCGGGGCGAGTCCGGGCGGCCGAGGGAAGAGGTTCGTCGAGAGGAGGAAGAGGGGATTAGGGTTCCGGTGTCGGGGGGGGGAGTTAAATAGGGGCTGGTCAAAACAGTGAATCCGATAAGGATTTTGATTAGGGTTTGGTTAGGGGTAACGGGTCCGGGTCGGGTTCAATATGAATCCGGCCCGATCCGCTAGGAGATGGGGCGGGTTTCGGGTATTCGGGTTTCGTATCGGGTTTAGATCTGACCCGACCCGCTAAGGTTGGGTTCGGTTCAGTTGAACCGGGTCTGCGTTGGTTTGGTTTGGTTCAATTGAACCGGGTTTATTTCTAGGGTTTAATTCGGTTTATTTAAACTTAGTTTTTAGGGCTTTAAAAATGCTTCTGGGGTCCAATAAATTCCCAAAAAATTACCCTATATCCAGTTTTCCATTTCACACCAAAAAATATTATTTTTATAATATTTTAATATTAATTAACATCATTTAAAAATCATTTTAAATTCAAAATATCTTAGTTTTAATTACAGAAAAATCCCAAAAAATTGTGTAAAATTGTTAAAAATCCAAATTAAATTTTTTTTGAAAAATCAGGGGGTTTACAAGCAGGTTGATGAATTTCTAGACAAGGGATCCCTTAGATCGAGTTCCTCGCCTTGGGGAGCCCCGGTCTTATTTGTACCAAAGAAAGATGGGTCGGTGCGAATGTGCATTGATTAGAGTGCTATGAACAACCTCAACATCAAAAACAAATACCCGCTACCAAGAATAGACAATCTTTTTGATCAGTTGAGTGGTGCGAGGGTATTTTCGAAGATTGATTTGAGGTCTGGCTATCATCAGTTGAAGGTGAAGAAGGAAGATATTCCAAAAACTGTATTTCGGGCAAGATATGGCCAATATGAGTTTATGGTGATGTCATTTGGGTTAACTAATGCCCCTACAGTCTTCATGAACTTGATAAACAAGGTGTTACACTAGTACCTTGACAAGCTCGTAGTAGTGTTCATTGATGATATCCTTGTCTATCCAAAGACATCGGAAGAGCACGAGAAGCATCTAAGGATTGTGCTAGAGAACCTTCAGAAGGAGAATCTCTACGAAAAACTCACAAAATATGAGTTTTTCCAGGATAAGGTAGAGTTCCTTGTGCATGTGGTGACTGAAGAAGGAATTTTGGTGGATCCAAAGAAGATTGCTGCTGTAGAGTCTTAGACCACTATGAGTTCTGTTGCAAAGATCAGAAGCTTCTTAGGATTGGCCGGGTATTACAGGAAATTTGTGAAGAATTTTTCTCGGATCGCAGAGCCATTGACTAGACTCACTCAGAAGGTGTGCAGTTTGTGTGGACCAAAAAATGTCAGAATGTATTTAATGAGATAAAGAAGAGATTGACCACAGTGCCTGTTTTGACGGTGCCATCGGGGGCGGGTAGATTTATCATTTATAGCGTTGCTTCGGGAAAGGGCTTGGGATGTGTTCTAGAGCAGAACAAGAAGGTGGTGGCATATGATTCTAGACAGTTGCGGCCACATGAGAGAAACAATCCCACTCATGACTTGGAATTAGCAGCGGTGATCTTCGCTCTAAAGTTGTGGAGACATTATCTTTACGGAGAGCGTGTGGAAATATACACTGACCACAAGCCTTGAAGTACGTCTTTACACAGAAAGAGATAAATATGAGGTAGCACAGGTAGCTAGAACTGATAAAGAATTTTGATATTTTACTACAGTATCATCCAGGGAAGGATAACGTAGTTTTCGATTGTCACGACCCGCACCCGGAAGTTCGGGCACGAGTACGTGGGTACGTCCAGCCTACGCCGCAGATTCGGCGGTAGTACGCTGTCTAGGTCAATCCATCTAAACTAGTCTAACTCATTCACAAATTAACATAGGCAAGATAATAATGAGAATGAAACTTAATATTTCAACTGAAAATAAATGTGACGACAATTCAAATGTTTAATACAGGAATTTCAAATGAAATCGGGGACAAACCCGATTAAATAAGATAGAAAACAGAAATAAAAGATAGCTACGGCTAGCTACTCTGCAGCAGGGGTCTCCTGGGTGGGATCTGGCTCATCATAGGTATCATCTGTACCCTCATAAGGACCATAATAAGTAGGGGCAAGATCCTCATCATCGCCTAAATCAACAGATCCAGTCAGGAAAGGAGCAAAGTACACAGTGCACAACAAGGTTAAACTTAAATATTCATGACAATTAAATATTGAATATCATGTTAAGGAATTTGCATAAAAGGATGTCAATATCTCAGAGTCACAACTATAAACAGGATTATGAGGAAACAGAAGTAATAAGCAGGAAATGAAACTACAACAGGCAGCAAGAAATATAACATGACCAAAAATTATCTGTATGAAACTTGTGTTTGTTTTAGAATACTTAGTTGGCATGTAGGGGTTTATAAGGCTAATCCGGCCGTCATGAACGGCTATTAGTCACGAATAATCGAGATCCGGCTGATGGACAGTCGTGTACCAACAGCTATTATTCACGGCAAGGGGAAGGGTAAACTACATGTCTTTCAGTATTCTCCCACCCGACATGAAAACAAGACATGAATTCCAATACTCAAGACATGAAAATCTAGCATTTCTAACACTAAGGGTAATCATCAAGGTTACTAGTAAAGCAGAAAATTAATTATCACAATATATAGATTTAACTTGAAGTGCAGGTACTTGCCTGTTGTTTGGATCTGTTTAATTTGGTTCTTGGGGGAAATTTCAGAGATGAGTCCAAAAGCTGAAATAGACATTACCATCACTCTCAGAAGATATCAAATAGCTAGAAACGCCTGTCTTTGGGTCCAATTTGGAGACAAGGACAAAAACGGCAGTTTTGGGTCAAAACGGGGTCCGCCGGTGGGCCCGCTTTGCACCGAAAAACGTGTCCAGGTCAACGGTCTCCAAATTCACCAAACTTAGTGTCAACAGGTCAGGAACGCTGATACGAACCCAACGGAACTTCCAGATTTGGATTCCGATGAGCAGAACACAAAATCGCCCGTCGAGCGGGGCCTATGGGGCCCGCGACACGCGATTTCGTCAACGTTCTCAGAATCGAACCAAACTTGACCCACAGGACCAGCGTATCGCTACGAGTCCGATGGCGCAAGTTTTGTCTCGATCCGACGTGTGTGCACGAAGTTAGGGTAAATTGTAGAAAAGGCGGATACGGGGCGATGTCCGCGGATACGCGTTGATTCCAGTGTGCACGCACACCCGAATCAGCTTCCGCAAAAACTCACACGTCCGTATCGACACTGCGCACGTATCTGTGAAGACCGCGCGTGACCAAGTTGTCCCGTTTGGCGGAGCGTACTCAGTTCCGGGGTGAAACAGGGTCTGGTTTTTTCCTGTTTTTGGATCGCGGTGTGCGATCACCACAGGATGCGGTGCCGCGAACAGTTTGTCCGGACACCGAGAGGGTCATACAAGCTTCGCGTAGGAATTTACAGAATCGAAAACGGAGATCAGGGTTGCAAGATACGAGTACCTGAAGGGGACTAAGAAATCGGGGTTCTGAACCGTGTCCGACACGCGAGCTCGTGTCCTGGACGTGTCCTGTGCTGTGAATCCCGTGTCAGGGGCTGTGTCCTCGTGCGGGTGCTGCTGGAGGACACGCCGGAGGCTGGCGAGGTCGGGGCGGGGCTGCGGCGGCTCAGGCGAGGTCGTCCGCGCGGTTCACGGCGGAGCTAGGGGGAGGGGACCGGCGCTGGGGCTGGCTGCGAGGGGTCGAGCCACTGTGGCGGAGGCTGCCGGCGGAGGAGGGTCTGGGAGGTCTGCGCAGGGGCGGCGCAGGGAGGTGGACGGCGGTCGGGGTCGCCGGAGTTAGGTGGTTAAGGTTAGGGTTTAGGCTAGATGGGGGAAAGGGAGGCGGAGGAGTTAGGCTATATATAGGGGACGAGGGCGAGTCCGGCCGGGCGACGTGGGCGGAAGAGTCGGGGAGGGAGGCGACGTGGGGAGGTTCTCCGGCCACGTCGCCGGAGAACGCGGCGGGCGGCGCGAAGATCGGGTCGTGGGGGAACAGGGAGACTGTGCACGCGGGCGGGTCGGGCTGCGGCGGGTCGGGTTCGGCTGAACCCGACCCGACCCGATAAGAACGGGTGGGCTGGACAGGTTAGCGGGCTGGGCCACGGCCCAACGGGCCGGAAAAAAAAATAAAGAAAATAAATAATAAATAATTAATAAATAATAAATAATTAAATAAATAGATAATTAATTAATTGATTAATTAAAATTAGTTTTTAGGCATTTAAAAATATGTCTGAGGCCCAGAAAAATCCAGAAAAATTACCCTAAGTCCAATTTTTCATTTTACACCCAAAAATGTTATTTTCATGACATTTTAATATTATTTATTGCCAATTAAAAATCATTTATTAATTGAAAACCTTGATTTTAATTACAGAAAATTCCCAGAAAATTCCAGGAAATTGGGAAAAATCCAAGATTTAATAATTTAAAAATTCAGGGGGTTTACAACCTACCCAACTTACAAAAATTTCGTCCTCGAAATTTAAGAATAACAATGGGACTAAAAGAAAGGCCGGAAATTACAATATACCTCAGGGTTCAAAAAGATAGGGGTATCGCTCTCTAATCTCGTCTTCTCGCTCCCAGGTGGATTCGCCGGAAGAATGGTGCTTCCAAGCTACGCGAACCAGGGAGATAACCTGGTTCCGTAGGACTTTCTCCGAGCGATCCAGTATCTCCACGGGTTGCTCTTGGTAAGTCAAACTTGGGCCTACTTCGAGCTCTGAGTGATCCAAAATGTGGCTGGGGTCTGACACATACTTCCTCAGCTGCGACACGTGGAAGACGTTATGGACTCCTTCCAGAGAGGGTGGCAATGCCAGACGGTACGCCACTTCTCCGATTTTCTCCTGAATGCCAAAAGGTCCAATGAATCTTGGGCTGAGTTTTCCACTCCTGCCGAACCTAATGGTGCCACGTGTCGGGGAAATCTTTAAGAATACCAATTCTCCAACCTTAAAAATAGAGTCATAATCAAGTCTTAGTTCCATAATCAAAATGTTTAAATTGACTTGAATTTCATAAATTTAATTACCTCAAACTCCAAGGGCCTTCGGTGGCTATTTGCCCAATGTCGTTGCCTGTCTTGAGCCACTCGAAGTCTATCCCTTATTTGCTTTATCTTCTCAGCTGAATCGATCACCATCTCTGGTCCCAGCAAGGCTCTTTCTCCAACGTCGTCCCATGACAGCGGGGTACGACATCTTCGTCCATACAGGGCTTCAAATGGAGTCATCTCGATACTGGCTTGGTAGCTGTTATTATAAGAGAACTCCACCAGGTGTAGATAGTCTTCCCAGGATCCTCCAAAATCCAGAACACATGTACGGAGCATATCTTCAAGGGTCTGGATTGTACGTTCCGATTGACCATCGGTTTGGGGATGATAAGCTGTGCTGAATTTGAGTTGAGTCCCCAAGCTGGCTTGTAAGCTCTTCCAGAAGTGAGAGGTGAATCTTGAATCTCTGTCGGAGACAATACTTACTGGAACCCCATATAACTTAACAATATGTCTGATATATAGATCTGCCAGCTTCTCTGTAGATAGGCCCACTTTGAAAGGTAGAAAGTGTGCCGACTTGGTCAGTCTATCCACTATCACCCAGATTGCATCCTTTCCACTAGGTGTCCTCGAAAGTCCGGAAACAAAATCCATTGTAATGTGTTCCCACTTCCACTCCGGAATGGGTAGTGGTTGAAGCAATCCTCCAGGTCTTTGTCTCTCTGCCTTGACTTGTTGGCACACTAAACAACGGGATACGAACCTGGCTACTTCTCTTTTCATGCCATGCCACCACACATGCGTCCTCAGGTCCTTGTACATCTTGTTGGCTCCTGGATGTATAGAGTACTGCGATCTGTGCGCCTCTTGCATAATTTCTTCCCTTATGTCTCCTTGAGGTACACATAATCTATCGCCATGCCTCAGTGATCCATCTTCATGAATTCTGAATTCTTCTACTAGTCCAGCTTGCACTTGACCTCGAAGGCTTCGCAGGCCTTCGTCCTGAAACTGGGTCTCCTTGATCTTGTCCATTAAAGTAGACTGAATCTGCAAGTTCATCATTTGGCCTTCTTTTTCTGGGATAATTACTTCAATACCTAAACTTTCCAAATCCTCCAGCAGGTGTCTGTCCATAGTCAAGTACATCGCCATAGGATACCTGCTTAGAGCATCAGCAACTACATTTGCCTTCCCAGGGTGATATTGAAGAGTGATATCAAAGTCTTTCATTAGTTCCAGCCACCTTCTTTGCCTCATGTTCAACTCTTTCTGGGTGAAGATATATTTTAGACTTTTATGATCTGTAAATATTTCCACCCTTTCTCCATAAAGATAATGTTTCCATAGTTTAAGAGCAAAAATGACAGCTGCCAATTCTAAATCATGAGTTGGATAATTCTTTTCATGGGGTCGAAGCTGTCTAGAGGCATAGGCTATTACCTTCTTGTTCTGTTCCAATACACAACCTAGACCTTTTCCAGAAGCATCACTATAAATAGCGAAACCTCCGGTTCCGGAAGGTAAGGTCAGAATAGGGGCAGAAGTTAGTCTTTTCTTCAATTCCTCAAAAGCACGCTGACATTCATCAGTCCAGGTGAACTCTTCATCTTTTCTTGTTAATTTTGTCATGGGCTCCGCAATTCTAGCAAAGTCCTTCACAAACTTCCGATAGTAGCCAGCTAGTCCCAGGAAGCTTCTAATCTCTGCTACAGAGTCTGGAGTGGGGCCAGGATTCTACTGCCGCTATCTTCTTAGGATCTACTGCTATTCCATTTCCAGTCACAACATGTCCCAAGAATTCTACTTTGTCTAGGAAGAAAGCACATTTGGATAATTTTCCATAAAGTTTTTCCTTCCTCAAAGTCTCCAATGCTAACCTCAAATGTTCTTCATGTTCTTCGGGGGTCTTGGAGTAGATCAAAATATCATCAATGAAGACCACTACAAATTTGTCTAGGTATGGCTGGAAAACTCTGTTCATTAGATTCATAAAAACTGCTGGAGCATTCGTCAACCCGAACGGCATTACTAAGAATTCGTAGTGTCCATTCCGGGTATTGAAAGCAGTTTTAGGGATGTCTTCCTTTCTCACCCTTACTTGGTGGTAACCAGACCTTAAATCAATCTTGGAAAATACCCGAGCTCCACTCAACTGATCAAATAAGTCATCTATCCTGGGCAGGGGATACTTATTCTTAATTGTTAAGGCATTCAAGGCCCTATAGTCAATACACATTCGGGATATTCCGTCCTTCTTGGGCACAAATAATACTGGAGCTCCCCAGGGTGAGACACTAGACCTAATGAAGCATTTGTCTTCTAGTTCTTTGATTTGCTCATTTAGTTCTATTATCTCCTTCTTGTTAATTCTGTAGGGATTTTGAGAAACTGGTGCTGCTCCTGGCACTAAGTCAATGGAGAATTCAACTTCTCGGTCTGGGGGTAGGCCTGGGAGATCCTCAGGGAAGACATCAAGGTATTCAGAGATGATAGGTAGTGGCACTTCTTCTGTTACTAGGGCTCCACAAATTATGTTATTACCCATTTCCCTAGAACCTCTAGCAAATTCAAATTCTGACTTATCAGGTGGCCTGAAGATTACACTACCTCTGTGGCAGTCTATTGTGGCATGATGTTGACTTAACCAATCCATACCCAGTATAATGTCAAAACTGGGCACTGGCATTACAAGTAGTCTAGCATACAGTTCCCTTCCACATAATATAATAGGACAATTGTTACAGGCATCACTAACCGGGATGATTCCTCCACCGGTAATGATCTTATAACAATTCCTAAGGGGTTTAGTGGTTAAGCTATGCTTCATAAGGAAATCTACTGACATGAATGAATGAGAAGCTCCAGAGTCGAATAAAGTAATAGCTGGTATTGAATTTATAAGCACAGAACCTGTGATCACGTCTGCTGTGGCTTCAGCTTCTTCCAGAGTCATTGCATAAGCACGGCCTTGCTGCGGTGCACCCCTCTGTTGCTGCTGTTGGTGCTGAGCAAAGCGTTATTGTTGAGTTGGAAGCGGGGGTCCCCTCTGTTGTGCTGCTGGGGGCCTGGCCTGGACTGGAGCCTTTGGTGCAGCTGGGCGTCCTTGAGCAGCAGGACAGTCCCTTAATTGATGTGCTGGTGAGCCACAATAGAGACAGGCACCTAGCCTCTTTCTACAGTCTTGCCAAGTGTGGCCTGGTTTTGGGCAATAGTTGCAAGGGGGAGCTCGCTGGTTCTGACCTTGAGCCTGGTGTTGGGGTGCTGGAGCTCGAGGGAGAGGACGCTGAGTTTGCTGCGGGGCCCTCTGTTGTTGTTGCTGTTGAAAAGGGCGTTTGTTGGGTCCCGCATTTCCGGTATCTCTTTCTCGCTTCAGTTTGTGCCCCATATCTCTCTCTACGTCTTGTGCCACGCTCAGGATTTCCTCATAGGTACGAGCTCGGCTGGTGGTGACAGCGAGGCGAATATCCGGGGACAGCCCCTTCTTGAATCTTCGGGCTCTGTCCTCCGGGGTACGAACCATGTACTCCGCAAAGTGGCTTAACCTGCTAAATTCAGCAGTATATTCATCAACAGACATGTTATCTTGTTCCAGTCTCTCGAATTGGCTTTCGAGAGCTTCCCGAGCCACTTCGGGATAAAATTTCTCCTTGAATAGCCTTTTGAAGTCCTCCCAGGTGAGGTCAGGAGCAGATAGTTGGGGTTCATCTCTGAACCAGGTTCGAGCAATATCGAACAGTTGCAGGCTTGCGGACTCCACTTTGAGATCATCGGGAACCCGGGCAGTCTTCAAGAGTCTCTCGACATTCTCTATCCACTCATCAGCGTAGAGAATGCCCTCAGTTCTGTAGAATTCCAGAGGCCTAAGGTTCTTGAAGTCTTTGGCACTTCCTGGCCTCTTGAGTGGCGACTCCTGGGACTTAATAGCTTCTGAGAGGCTGGTCCGCAGGAGTGTAGTCTGTTCCTTCTGGGATTCCACCAATCCCTGGAACACTCCAAGTAGCTGTGTCCCATCCAGAGTAACTGCCGGAACAGATGGAGGCGGCGGGAGTGCAAGAGTCTCGGGCATATTCTGCTCAGCTGGTTCTGATCTGCCTCCTACTGTGTTCCTGGTCTGGACCATTCTGAAAGATTAGGGGATAGGAAATCAGAATAGAATACTTGGAAATCAAAGGCGATAGGAAAAATTGAGCAGCAATGATATCAAGAATTGAAATAAGGACGCTATACTGTGAATGAGCTTTTCCTAGAATCCTCAATCTTATTCCATACCCTGTCCTAGGGTATTACCCTATTTTAGGATAGGACCTGCATGGGCCACCATAAAAAGGTGTCACGACCCGCACCCAGAAGTTCGGGCACGAGTACGTGGGTACGTCCAGCCTACGCCGCAGAGTCGGCGGTAGTACGCTGTCTAGGTCAATCCATCTAAACTAGTCTAACTCATTCACAAATTAACATAGGCAAGATAATAATGAGAATGAAACTTAATATTTCAACTGAAAATAAATGTGACGACAATTCAAATGTTTAATACAGGAATTTCAAATGAAATCGGGGACAAACCCGATTAAATAAGATAGAAAACAGAAATAAAAGATAGCTACGGCTAGCTACTCTGCAGCAGGGGTCTCCTGGGTGGGATCTGGCTTATCATAGGTATCATCTGTACCCTCATAAGGACCATAATAAGTAGGGACAAGATCCTCATCATCGCCTAAATCAACAGATCCAGTCAGGAAAGGAGCAAAGTACACAGTGCACAACAAGGTTAAACTTAAATATTCATGACAATTAAATATTGAATATCATGTTAAGGAATTTGCATAAAAGGATGTCAATATCTCAGAGTCACAACTATAAACAGGATTATGAGGAAACAGAAGTAATGAGCAGGAAATGAAACTATAACAGGCAGCAAGAAATATAACATGACCAGAAATTATCTGTATGAAACTTGTGTTTGTTTTAGAATACTTAGTTGGCATGTAGGGGTTTATAAGGCTAATCCGGCCGTCATGAACGGCTATTAGTCACGAATAATCGAGATCCGGCTGATGGACAGTCGTGTACCAACAGCTATTATTCACGGCAAGGGGAAGGGTAAACTACATGTCTTTCAGTATTCTCCCACCCGACATGAAAACAAGACATGAATTCCAATACTCAAGACATGAAAATCTAGCATTTCTAACACTAAGGGTAATCATCAAGGTTACTAGTAAAGCAGGAAATTAATTATCACAATATATAGATTTAACTTGAAGTGCAGGTACTTGCCTGTTGTTTGGATCTGTTTAATTTGGTTCTTGGGAGAAATTCTAGAGATGAGTCCAAAAGCTGAAATAGACATTACCATCACTCTCAGAAGATATCAAATAGCTAGAAACGCCTGTCCTTGGGTCCAATTTGGAGACAAGGGCAAAAATGGCAGTTTCGGGTCAAAACGGGCTTTGCACCGAAAAACGTGTCCAGGTCAACGGTCTCCAAATTCACCAAACTTAGTGTCAACAGGTCAGGAACGCTGATACAAACCCAACGGAACTTCCAGATTTGGATTCCGATGAGCCGAACACAAAATCGCCCGTCGAGCGGGGCCTGTGGGGCCCGCGACACGCGATTTCGTCAACGTTCTCAGAATCGAACCAAACTTGACCCACAGGACCAGCGTATCGCTACGAGTCCGATAGCGTAAGTTTCGTCTCGATCCGACGTGTGTGCACGAAGTTAGGGTGAATTGCAGAAAATGCGGATACGGGGCGATGTCCGCGGATACGCGTTGATTCCAGTGTGCACGCACACCCGAATCAGCTTCCGCGAAAACTCACACGTCCGTATCGACGCTGCGCACGTATCTGTGAAGACCGCGCGCGACCAAGTCGTCCCGTTTGGCGGGGCGGACTCAGTTCCGGGGTGAAACAGGGTCTGGTTTTTTCCTGTTTTTGGATCGCGGTGTGCGATCACCACAGGACGCGGTGCCACGAACAGTTTGTCCGGACACCGAGAGGGTCATACAGGCTTCGCGTAGGAATTTACAGAATCGAAAACGGAGATCAGGGTTGCAAGATACGAGTACCTGAAGGGGACTGAGAAATCGGGGTTCTGAACCGTGTCCGACACGCGAGCTCGTGTCCTGGACGTGTCCTGTGCTGTGAATCCCGTGTCAGGGGCTGTGTCCGCGTGCGGGTGCTGCTGGAGGACACGCCGGAGGCTGGCGAGGTCGGGGCGGGGCTGCGGCGGCTCAGGCGAGGTCGTCCGCGCGGTTCACGGCGGAGCTAGGGGGAGGGGACCGGCGCTGGGGCTGGCTGCGAGGGGTCGAGCCACTGTGGCGGAGGCTGCCGGCGGAGGAGGGTCTGGGAGGTCTGCGCAGGGGCGGCGCAGGGAGGTGGACGGCGGTCGGGGTCGCCGGAGTTAGGTGGTTAGGGTTAGGGTTTAGGCTAGATGGGGGAAAGGGAGGCGGAGGAGTTAGGCTATATATAGGGGACGAGGGCGAGTCCGGCCGGGCGACGTGGGCGGAAGAGTCGGGGAGGGAGGCGACGTGGGGAGGTTCTCCGGCCACGTCACCGGAGAACGCGGCGGGCGGCGCGAAGATCGGGTCGTGGGGGAACGGGGAGAATGTGCACGCGGGCGGGTCGGGCTGCGGCGGGTCGGGTTCGGCTGAACCCGACCCGACCCGATAAGAACGGGTGGGCTGGGCAGGTTAGCGGGCTGGGCCGCGGCCCAACGGGCCGGAAAAAAAAATAAAGAAAATAAATAATAAATAATTAATAAATAATAAATAATTAAATAAATAGATAATTAATTAATTGATTAATTAAAATTAGTTTTTAGGCATTTAAAAATATGTCTGAGGCCCAGAAAAATCCAGAAAAATTACCCTAAGTCCAATTTTTCATTTTACACCCAAAAATTTTATTTTCATGACATTTTAATATTATTTATTGCCAATTAAAAATCATTTATTAATTGAAAATCTTGATTTTAATTACAGAAAATTCTCAGAAAATTCCAGGAAATTGGGAAAAATCCAAGATTTAATAATTTAAAAATTCAGGGGGTTTACATCGATGCCTTGAGCAGATATCCAGTAGCGATGTACTTGACAACGGATCGCCACTTATTAGTAGATTTGGATAGCCTGAGCATCAAGGTTATTGTTTCTGGAGTGGAGACGCAGATGATGGGCATGCAGATTTAGTCAGGGTTGATGGAGAAGATCAGAGAGACACAATACTAGGATGAGGGTCTATGAAGCCTCAGTGCTCAGGTACAGGTAGGATTAATGGATGACTTATCTATTACTGAGGATGGTTTACTAAGGCACGGGACTAGGTTATGTGAGCCTAGAGGTGACCTGCGGGAAGAGGTCATACAGAAGGCTCATTGTTTCTAGTATTCTATATATCCGAGAGCTAACAAGATGTATAAGGACCTGAGGGAACACGTGTGGTGGTATGGGATGAAGCGAGAGGTAGCATATTTTGTCTCCAGATGTTTAGTATGCTAGCAGGTCAAAGCCGAGAGGTAGAGACCAGAAGGATTGCTATATCCACTACCGATTCCTGAGTAAAAATTGAAGCATATCACAATAGATTTTTTTTCGGACTTCCATGCACTCCAGGAGGGAATGATGTGATTCAGATCATTATTGACAGGCTGACCAAATCAGTCTATTTTTTGCCTTTTAAAGTAGGATTTTCCACGGAGAAGCTCGCCGATTTATATGTGAGACAGATAGTCAGGCTGCATGGAGTTCCAGTAAGCATCTTGTCCGATCGGGATAGTAGAGTTATGCCCCACTTTTGGAAGAATTTGTAGGCTAGCTTGGGTACCCAACTCAAATTTAGCACTGCTTACCACCCTCAGACGGATGGACAGTCAGAGAGGACTATTCAGACGCTCGAGGATATGCTTCGGACATGTGTACTAGATTCTGGTAGCTCAGGACAGATAGAAGCAGTGGGCCGATAGCCACAGGAGACCGCTAGAGTTTGAGGTATCAATTTATTTATTTAAATATCGATTACGTTCTTAGGTTATGTGCTAAGTTACTATTTTGCCATAGGTTGGCGACTTAGTATTTTTGAGGATCTCTCTGACATGTGGTACAATTTATTTCGGTGGAGGTAAAAAGCTTAGTCAAATATTCATCAGACCTTTCAATTTTTTGGAGATGGTTGGGGAAGTAGTCTATCGACTAGCCTTACCGCTCACATTGGAAGAGTACACAACGTGTTCCATGTATCCCAGCTGAGGCTATACATGGCAGATCCTAGCCATGTATTAGATTATTCGAAGCTTGAGGTTGGACCAAGCCTCCGTTATCTGGAGCAGCCTGTGGAGATATTAGACCATAGAGATAAAGTGCTTCGTAACCAAGTAATTCCCTTGGTTCACGTTGCTTGGAGGCATCACTCTTCCGCTGAATCTACTTGGGAGCGAAAAGATGAGATGCGAGAGCGTTACCCCTATCTTTTTGCACCATGAGGTAAGTTTCTTCTTGTATTTGCTCTGTCTTAAATTTTGAGGACGAAATTTTTATAGGAGGGTAGACTTGTAAACGCCGTATCCGGAAATTCTAGTTTAAATATTGTTATTAGGTTAATTTGGGGCCATTGGATTTTTTCCACAATTTTTGGTTAATTAAAAATTAGTAAAACTAATTTTCTAGGACTTTCAAGAATTTATTTTTGGGTCAAACATAATTAAAAATATCTCAAACTTTAAATTTAGGTTCAAAATAATCAAATATATTTTTTAGAATTTGTTAGGAATTTTTTTATCATTGTTAGCATTTATTTTGAGTTAATTATGCAAAACTGAATTAACAACTATTTTCTGAAAAAGAAAACCCATAAAAGTAATTATCCTACCCAGTCAGCCAACAACGGCCCGCCTGTCAGCTTTTCGCAGCCAACAGTGTTGGGCCCGCCTGTCAGTGACCCGCGGGTGTGGATGAGGGAGAAATCGGTCCGAGCCGAGCCGAGTCCTAATTTGACTCAGACTCAGCCGAGCCAAGCCGGGCTGAACGCTGGCCGTTCAATCTGGGCGGGAGTGCTTGGATGGATGCCACGTGTCCCCCTTTAGCCGCAGCTCATTCTCTCTCCTCTATATATATAGTATTAAAGTTATAATTTCTAGGGTTTTCTTTTAGCCGATTTTGGAGAATTGTCATCTAGGGTTTCCTTCATCTTCCAAAAGCCATTACTTATAGCTCCGAACTCCAAATATGGAATAATTCCTTGTGTTAGAACCATATTGAGTTTAGTTTTCTGAATATGTAAATTGTTTCACGAAATTGTGAATATTAAATTCTGAAAAATTCGTAGAGTACAGCATGGTCAAAAATAGGGGTATATTGGTGTTTTTGCGATTTCGGGAGAACCAGGAATCAGAATCATGAACCGTTTAAATTTTAAAAAATCTAATGTCACGATCATTAACATATGTTTTTCCAAAAATTTTATTCAAAATATTTCTGAACTTTTAATTCTGTTGAACTTCTAGGTTAGCAATCAACCACCGTTGCACAATACAATTTTGTATGTACAATAATTTTCAAATGAATTTGAATCTGGATGAGCCATAAATTCTAGCATATTTGTGACACTGAAATCTATAAAAAAAACCATGTATGAAAGTCAAGGTTGCATCGATTGCCTTTTTGGTCAATAAATTGCCTCGATTTGCGTGCCATGAGTCTCGAGTGGATAAAATTTAGTTCCTTTGGATAAAATTTAGAAATTAACCAAAAAATTAGAATAATAAGATTAAAATAGAATTTTAGATTAATTATTCTAGAATTAAATAAATTAAAATAACTTATCTCTTTACATGGTAACATATCAAACGTAGGATTTGGACTCTGAATTGGTACCTGATCCAACCACAGCTAAGGACCACAAGTGAGTACATTTCCGTGATTACTATCAGTACTTAATAGTCTCTATAATGCATACTTAGTATTGATTATTTGATTCTTGACACTTGTTACACGGATCAATATGATCGATTCTTATTATGAGATACGTGACTGTTCTGGATTATTGTTCTTTCTTTGTGACTAGTTCGAAATCCATGTTGTACTCGTAGGGAGAGAAAATACTTAGTGGATGTGTGAACTACTATTTCCATCCTATGTTCTTACTGGAATAATAGCAGCCATGCACGACACGTGTGGTTTCCCGGATTTTACCCCTTAGTCGTTCACATGTCAACAAGGTATTTCAAATCACATAGAGTAGTTGTTCCTATATGTTCTTCCATATATTACAGTTATTTCTTTGTTGCTTGGAGTTATTGTACTACATCTTTGTCATGACATGACTTTAGCATTTAGTTATTCTAGTTGCCTTATTGAGATTTTAGTTTTGTTGCTATCATATATTCTTTACTATTTATTGTCGTATAGCTTCTACCATGTGTTGGAACTATTTTTACTGTGATGTACTCGTTCCTTTCCTAATTGGATAATTATATTTTAGGTGACTACGATGAGGATGCAATCCCTACACATTATGGACCGTATGCTAGCGACATAATAGAGCCTGATCTTGTCCTTCCGGAGGATCAGAAAGAGTTAGCAGCTCAGATACCATCTGAAATGGAGTAGTTTAGTAGTGTAGTTAATTCTATTAGTTATTTTGGACCGAATTGTTCTTCGATAATTTTTCTAAAGTATTTTAAATAATGTACTTTGGATATTTAGTTTTTTGGGGAGACTCCTTGGACCTGCATCGAGACTATTATTTAATTATTATCTTGGTGTTTTCATTTAAACTAGTGCTTGTAATTGATTATTGTGCGGAGATGAATATATGTTGTAAGTTATAGATTATACATGTGGCTTATAGGACAGGGTTCTACCGCCAACATTATGGCGTAGGCTGGATGTACCCATGACTCATGTCCAAATTGAGGGTGCGGATCGTGACACTAGTCCAGTCCCGAGAACTCTTGCTCAGAGTTTTATCCACTATAATCACCAATAGTGAATCATAAGCTTTGATCTGAAGGCTTGCCACTTCTTTACACCATGAGATTTGATCCAAAATCTCGCAACTTCACACACCACCAGTTTTGATCCGAAGGCTCACAACTTCACACAGAACAGGGACTTGATGAACCAAGCTCTTTACAACTCTATTGAACTTCTAACTGATATTGTACTTGTCACTAGAAGGCTGAGATTTGATCTTGGAGATAAGAAAGTTTAGGCTTTGAGGGTTTACTCACTATAGGATAAAAAGATTAAGAATGGTTGAGTGAGTAAGAATGTGAAAATCTAACTCTATTTATAGGTTATTACCAAACCGAGTTTGGCCAGAATTCGATAGGAAATTTTTGAATTTTTGAACGTTGGAGGATAAGAAATTAGGATCTAATTAAACTGGTTGATTTTATACCAAAAGGGTAACCGAGTTCAGTGCGAATTTGGCCCAAATTCGGTCTGAATTCTGTTATCTATTCTTGTAATGTTTGGGTTGAATATAGACTAATTTGTAGATAGGTTCATGGGTTTATTTGAGTATTGTGCCAGTGTGACTCGATATACATAAGTCATAGACTCAAATAAAATATTAAATTACATAAGAAAACCAAGAGCATTGATGACGCCAAACTTCTGAAACATCTGCTGACTTGAAGACGCTTTTTTGCTTGACGGCAGTTGTCCAAAGATAACCAGTCCACGAAACTCCCGGGTGCGAGGCTCCAGATAAGTCATAGGAGATTGTACAATATCTTCTGGTATAACGCCATCTTTGGCTCATCGTCATATAGCATATGTCCATTGTTGATATTGCTTATTGCTTTCTGCAAGTACATGTTAGATGGACAAAAAAATATACACAAGCAAATATTGCATATCTGGACAATATTGAGTTTAAGTAAACATACTATAGTGATTGTCGATTACCATAATGCTAAACTTAATAGACTTTCATATTCAAAAACTCAATATAAACATTGGGCCAATATAGTTGGCCCCTCTGACATTCCAAGTTAGGACTGTCATTAATAACTACTGTGATTGTCTTTTAAAAAACTATCGCCTCCTCTAGGATAATTAGAGATGGCAATGCATCATAACCTTCTCGCCTTCGTATGGTATCCCTATCCTAAGTTGCATCAGAATTCTGAAGAGCCACCCATTTGGGGTTATCTGCTGTAAGATTTTCTTCCTGAGTAAGACTAACCTCCATATTACTACGGCTCCCCTCTTCTCCTTGAGATGTATTGTCTCGCAATCTTTGATGAGCCACTTTGTTAACCCTTGGACCCTTACTTCCCTCTACTGCCTCTATGGTACCCGCTTGATCGTGTCTTTCCATGTGATTTGTTTGACCAGTACTTATTTGTGTAACCTTGTCATATAGCACTATTATTGACCCTTGTCCTTCTTCTATATCTGAGTTTTTTTCTGGGACTTGCCTAATCCCTAGCATAGTATTTTGAGCTTCATTGGTCACCCCCATGTCCTCATGTCTGCCTTGATCATAGTCTACTTCTATATTGTTTCCCTGATCCGCCAATATATCTATGGAGTCCTGGTTGCAAGGTCTTTGCTTGGTATCATTAGGATGAGGTACCTGTGCAGGTTTCTCTATATTATCCTCTTCTGTATCTCTGTAATATTCTTTCACGCGCCCAAAGCATCTATATTTCGTGCATGACGGTGGTACCCACTCATAGTCTATATTTTTTTATCTACTCTCCGTGAGGGAGGAGAACTTCTATTTGTCTTGGAAGCTCATTCGTTGAGTTTGTAAACACCCATTTTTTTTGTCTTTTTAATATTTTAAAATTTTAAGAATTCTACTTAGCTAATTAGAAAAATATAATTTATTCATAACTTGTATAAATATTATTTAATTTTAGTAATTAAAATAAGTCAAAAAAATAATTTTTTTATGTAAAAGTATTTTTAAAGTATTATAAAATTTCCCTACAATTTATTTCACGTGCAAACCTATTTTTGTGTATATATATATATATATATATATATATATATATATATATATATATAAGAGAATAAAAGAAAAGAAATAAAAATGAAACCCAAACCCGAAACCCCTCCCCCGACCCCTCTGTTCGACTCCCGTAACCCCCCTTCTCTCCATCTATAAATGCCACCGACACCTACAATGTAACCACCACCCCTCACCGACGACCCCCGGTGACTCGGCGACCACCCTGGCTTTGGCCGCAGCACCGCCGGAGCGCCGTCGCACAACCCGCGCGCACGGACACGCAGTCACAAGCGGCTGGAACCCCCTGTTTCATGTCTGTTCTATCCTCCTCCATTCATCCAATTTATGATCTGTCTATTCCTTTTGATTCACAATATAATCGATTATAAATATTTATAAATTGAATATTTATTTCTGTTGTAAATCGTGCGTAAACCAGGTCAAAAGTTTAATAAAAACTGGTAAAAAATAGTACTTAAGAACGGTCCAAATACCCATGTTTGCGTTCCATTTTCATCCAAATTATCAATAATTTGGAAAATCTACATGAACGATAATTTAGACAACATAAACAAGATTTAATCTCTTTAATTAGTTTAATTTATTATGTTTTATACTGCAGATTATACAGCATTGAAATTGACAAAAAACTTGGTTTCAAAAATCCAAATGAGACGACGTCATCGCGTAAGAATTTTACCGAAAGGTGCGTATCATCAATAAGGATGTGTGGTCTTTCGAGGAACTTGATTTGGACGTGTGTGCACGTCGAAATCAACGTGTATCCGTCAAAAAATATTGTATCGGCCTATTCCGACATCTTGTCATAATTTCGTGTGTGCTAGTTATTTCACAACGAAACTTATTCCATCAAATTCGCAGCGTTACGCTTGTCTTGTGACCCATGTTTGGTTCAATTCTAAGAACGTTGACGAAACACCATTTCATGGGCCCTACAGTTCCACTTGATAGACGTTTTCGTGACCGGCTAATCTAATTCGAGATATTCTGTTGATGTCGTGTTATTGTTATGGACTCGTAGACACTAAGTTTGCTAAATTTGGAGAACTTTGTCTCCGGTACGCTTTTCGGTGCGAAGTGGGCTACTTGTGGACCCCGCTTTGATCCAAAACTAACGTTTAGCCCCTGTGTCTAAATCAAACTTATGGGTAGTCAATCCTAGCTATTTCTTATATTTTGGAAATATTGGTGATGTATGTTGCAGCATCCAGATATGTTCGTATAGATTCCACCTTTTCTTGAGCAGTTGACGCATTGAGCTCGCTACTTGGACCTCGTTATATCCAGAATTCAGGCAAGTGTACCTTGACAACTTGTATTAGATCATGTTATATTATTTACTTGTGTTTCTTTTTATATATATATACATATATATATTCTTGTGATGTGCCAGCTCAACCTAGGACCGTGAGACGTTGCTTAGCGTCCGAACAAGATTCGGGTGTCGACGCCGTATGCGGAGTCAAGTAACGTTACTTAGAGAGTGAATACCACGATCCTATTTTTACATGCTTGCTTTACCAAGTACGTCATACCGTAGGATACTTGACACTATTTTATGTGACAGAATCTTTTTTGAGTTATTCATGATAATTTTGTATAGGCTTCTAGGATTCGTGATATGAGATATGCATATTATATAGATATCATTATGATTCATTGTACTAGCTAGAGGTCATGATCTTGCGTGTTATGGACATGAGACATCATGGACATGAGACGTGAGGTTACATTGGGTGGGGAAAGACACACTATACTACAGGTTGATTATGTATATATATACTATGTTATAGGAGGTGCCATAGACCCTATCTCAGATCTTTGGCACATTTACTGGCCCTACAAGATATTACTTGCTGCTATGGGCTCCCGACACAGAGTCTATTATGGTTTTAGCCTGAGTACAAGTGATGTTCTCACGTGCATATCACTTAGATGGTTAAATTAGTTTACCCTTGAGTATGTGGTATTATACTGCTTTACTTTTGGCATGTTATTTCTTGTATCTTGTTACGTCCCTCTGAGGACCTGGTCCCTTGCCAGTTTTGCAGCATAGACCATTGTGGAGCCCGTCTGGAGTTGCTTATGTATGTTGCTTTGTCATGCGGGCATTGGTACCAGGTACTTATATCATTTCTATCGGAGTTATGGTTATTTATTCATATTATTTATTCACCTGCTGATGTAGCCTATTTTTATAGACTCATATTCCTTTCTCGAGTCTATTCGAGATTTTGTGTTACTGGGCGGCCAAATTTAGCATATGTAGCTCATTCTTGTTGTATTTTGTTCATTGTGGATTGAGGCTTAGATATTTATATTTACTTGATTATTTTGATAGTGACCATTATAATACAGCTTATACTTATTCGAGTCAGACCAGAGTCTGGTTGAATGCATAGCTGGCATGTTAAGTATTCCTAGTCCTATGTATTTTGGGACTAGGGCATTACATAGTTTTGTGGTGGCCCATATAGGTCAGATTAAATCATTTTGGTTATTTTCGGTGTCGAGCGAGCCTGTAATCATGATTTGTAGTATTAGTATCTCAATCCACAACTGATTTAAAATTTTCTTAGCATTTGATTATCATCCTTGGACTTCATAATTGTACTCATTTATTTCCCTCGACATCTTTATTATTATTTATCATCTCTCCCTAATTCAGAGATATGGATGTTCGTGCACGGTGTTTCCTCTAGAAGCATATCCTTGTCAAGGTAGAAGAGGAATGCTGGATATAATTTTTTTAGAAGATGGTTAGCCTTAGTAGGGTAGGCAGATAGGTTATTCCTATATGTTAGAGCTAGTGTAGATTGTTAGCATGGGAATTAAATATAGTATTAGAGGCCTAGAACTAATAAAATCTTACCCTTGCTTAAGGTAGCAGTAATTTAGAAGTATTAGAAGTTAGAAAGATGGTATGATTCGAATGCATTAGAATAATTTATAGAATATATAGCTAGATGCTAGGGGTTAGATATGGCCCATGATAGTGATACAAGGAATTGTATTATAACCTTAAGAAATTGGAACCTTATGTAGCAGGCCATAGTGGTTAAATCTCTTGTTGTCTTGTGACTTTTAGTATCAAAACTAGATCTTATGACCCCCTTAAATTATTGATGACTATAGGTCTGAACTAAATAGATAGGTAGATTGCTAGAAAAAATGTTTGAGTAATTAGATAACTCGAGTACTAAGTATACCTTTCGAAATTCAAACTAGATGTACTTAATTATTTGGGTTGTCAGTGTTAATTGAATAAGTGAGTTCCCCCGTGATTACTTGGGTAGATAAGCTAGTATCTGTGATAGAGCAAATATGATAAAAGATGAGAGTTTTGATAGATGAGTTAGATATAATGAATTGCCTATAATAGATGACAAGCTATAACAAAATGATACCCATGACATCATATTTGTGTAATAGGGTAGTAGCCTAGTCGAAAGATTCTCGTAAGGAAGATAGGTTTTAGATGGCAGAGACTAGACGAACAACAGTTCAGAAAGATAGACAATAGAATAGAGTAAGTTGTACAAAAAAGGGTAGGCATTCCAATTGAGGATTAGACGAGTATTGAAGAGTATCATTAGCGAATAGTATGCCATGAGTGATAGACCTAAGTACATGTTTAGTTTGGACTTGACCCTTACCTACTAAATTAGGAATATGCGAGGTAGACGAAGTTGTTTGTTTAACTATAGCCAGAAGTAGGTTTCCAATAGTATGAGGGAGTTTTTATAGAATATAACTTATATGAATATAGTATTGAGTTTAAGGAAAAGTTGTATTACTCCCTCGACTGTATTCCTATCTTTCCTATCAAATTCTTATACTGTTTTGCATATATAGCCTCGTACTTTTGCAATAAAGATCCTTCTAATTATAACAATTGAGTAGATCCTTCTTCCCTTTCCAGTCGTGCTCTAGTATCAAATTAATCTTTTAGTTAGTACCCTCTTCAAGGTGTTAATATCCATCTCACTATAGGTATTAGTTCTTTTCTATTTCTAATTCCATGATCGAGTCACTGTGACTTAATTTTCCAGATACTTGTCTAATCGTACCTTATTCAATCCTGTGATCATACTCCCTAAACTTATCATAAAATTTTCTTGCATTAGTCTGTAGATTCCTCCTTTCATGATTCCCTCGATTAGTCCCTTCGTCATCAATGCTATACGATGATCAAAGTCTCTATACCACCTTGCCCTAGGTATACCCGACCAAACTTTTTTTATGTTTTGTTGAAGACATGAACTATATAGGAGCAATATTATTTTGGTAGCAATTTTCCTTATAGAGTTGTCGACCAATAGCACCCTGATAATATCTAGGTCCCCTTAGAGAATATTTGATTATGCGAGTAGACCCTAGAACTCTTGAATCCTTATTAGAAAGTAGGTCCTTCCAGAAATCTTGTTAGCAAGACCATGATTCTAGTTTTGATACCAACTTAATTTCTATAAGTTAGGTAGATGGTAATCCCCTGCTTTTAGCGTAGAGTTATTTTGGAATTTCAAAGTAAATTTGAATTTATTTGGTATCGATTAGGATTAATTCCAAGCGGATTAAATTACCTCCTTAATTTTATATCCTTTGATACCCTTTATCGTGGCTCGAATAGTTGGAGCACAACACTATTCTTTTCTTTCCAACAATTTTCACCCTTATGACCTAGACTAGCCACTCTACACACATGATATGACTATCACTCACAAACTCGCCTTTCTAATTTTGTGTTAGTCATACAATATTTGTGACGCATTTGTGCACCCAAATGACATCTAGATATGCTTTCCCGTTGCTGAGAATTTTAATACGCAACATTAACTCAATTCTTCCGTCAACTTTGAGATTTATAAACCTAACTGGACCTACTTCACTCATGACCCAGCTGTTATGCTCAAATATGCACTCTCATGCTCCATATAGACTCTACAAAATTCGTGGCATACCTCCTTATAAAAACCTATACTTAAATATTCAATTTTGTTGTAATTAAATTAAATTGTATATCGGCAACCCAATTACCCTAACCACCGATATACCCGTAGCCCACTTAAGCCAAACAATGTCCATGACACTTGTGTTGTATTAAGTTGAGCCCTTGTACTCTCAACACAAAATTATATCACCTTTTGATACTTATTGCTGAGCCGTTCATCGGCATCCTGATATGTGATGAAGTATTCATTAGTACCATCTCACCCTAGTGTATTTGACTAATATATTTCCTATTGTCTTGTAGACTCATGACCTAATTAGGAGCAAGAAAACTTTTTTTATAGAGTTATTGACTCATTAACGCCATGGTAGTACCAAGATTTTCTTTGATAGGCTGTGACAACGGTCACAAAATCCTCACCATCTCGTATCCCTCCTTGAAGTTAGACTTTGTAAACCCTTAGAAATATGATCATGACTATAGTTCCTGCTATCAACTTAATTTCTATAAGTTAGTTAGTGACTGAAACTAAGTTTATCCTTGTTATTATAATATAACGTTAAACCAGGATCACATTGGTCACTGCGTCCCCCATATTTTGATAAACAAGTGTAACCTTGCTTAAATAAAATCTTATCTACTATGTTTATTCTTAATTGCGAGGACACAATTCTTTTAAGTTAGGTAGATTATAAACACCAATTTTTTTTTATTTTAATTATCTTTTTATTATTTTAAAATTTAGAAATTCTACTTAGCTAATTAGAAATAAATAATTTATTGATAACTTGTATAAATATTATTTAATATTTGCAATTAAAATAAGTCAAAAAAATAATTTTTTTTATGTAAACGTATTTTTAAAGTATTATAAAATTTTCTATAATTTATTTCATGTGCAAACCAATTTTTGTATATATATATATATATATATATATATATATATATATATATATATATATATATATATATATATATATATATATAAGAGTAAAAGAAAAGAAAAAAAAAGAAATGAAACCAAAACCCAAACCTGAAACCCCTCCCCCGACCCCTCTGTTCGACTCCTGTTGTAACACCCTATTTTTTTAAATTTTTAAAAATAAGTTTTCTGGATTTTTTGGTAAATTTGAATAAACAATTAAAAATGTCCTTCAGGGATTAATATTTTTATGGATTAAAATAATTATTAAAATATTACAAAAATTATATTTTGGGTGTATTATTACTTATTAGATGTTGTGTAATTTTCCTGAAAATTATTGGACCCCGAAACCATTTTTAAAGACTTAAAAACTAAGTTATTTATTAAACCCAAATAAACCGGGTTGAACCGGGCTTAAACCGGACTGAATCGGACCGGACCAACCCCGCTGAACTGAACCCGATCCTAAACCTAACGGGTCGAATCAGATCAGACCCGACCCGACCCGACTCTACCCGACCCACTCTCCTCTCTCTCCCACCAACCTTAGCAGCCCCGCGTTTCCCGGCCACGACCCCCGCCTCCGCCGGCGGCCCGCCCCCGCTCCGCGGCTACGACCCGTCCACGAATCCTCGCTCCCCCTCTCCCTCCCCCCTTCCCTATAAAAGCCTGACTCCAGCAGCCCTCCGCCACCACGGACCACCACTGTCTCCCCCGCCATTCCCTTCGTCCAGAGCTCTGTCGCCCGACCCGTAGCAGCCCCGGCCGACTTCGTCCTCCGCCATCTCCCCGCTGCCACCCATATTGTTTCGCCACAGTCCCTACCACCATGACCATCGTAAGTCGCTGCCACCGCCACCTTCTTCCACCGGACCACCACTCTATGGCCACCCGACTCCGGCGATGAACCCGACGACATCACCTCGTAGGCCGACGCCCAGAGCTCCGCCGCCTCCAGCAAGCCCCGGCGACCCCGGCAGCACAGCGCCACCTCAGTATTCCCTAGCCGCCGTGCCCTCGCCGGCTGAGCGTCGCGCAGCCTCGCGAAATCGCAGTTTTTCGTCTTCTTTGGAGCCCTGTTCAGGTGACTGATACTCTCTCCTCGCTGTCCCAATTTCTGTTTCGTCTGTTGTAACGCGTAGACTGCATGACCCTCTCGATAGCCGTACAAACTTGCTCGGGGTATCGCGTCCTGTGGCGGTCGCAAACTGTGACCCAAAATCAGGAAAATAATTACCCTATTTTTCTCCGGAACTGGGTGCGCCCCGCTAAATGGGACGACTTGGTCGTGTGCGGACTTCACCGAAAGGTGCGCACCGTTAAAACGGACGTATGGAATTTCACGAAAGTTGATTTGGATGTGCGTGCACACCGGAATCAACGCGTATCCGTCAACAACATCCTGTATTGGCCCTGTTCTAGAACTCGTTGTAACTTCATGTACGCACTCGTATCAAAACGAAAGTTGCGCCATTGGACTCGTAGCAATACGCTGGTCCTGTGACCCAAGTTTGGTTCGATTCTGAGAACGTTGACAAAATTGCGTATCGTGGGCCCCATGGCTCCACTTGATGGACAATTTTGTGATCGGCTCATCGGAATCCAGTTCTGGACATTCCGTTGGATTCGTATCTTCGTTCTGGACTTGTGGACACTAAGTGTGACGAATTTGGAGAACTTTGTCTCCGGTACATTTTTCGGTGCGAAATAGGCCACATATGGACCCCACTTTGACTAAAAACTGTCACTTTTGCCCCTGTGTCCAAATTGGACTTATGGACAAGCAATTCTAGCTATTTGATATCTTCTGAACATGATGGTAATATTTATTTCAGCAACCGGAGGAGTACCTGAAGATCCCACTGTAACCGAAGCAACTGTTGAAAACCAAACCCCAAGCAAGTGTACCTTACCAAACTTGCAGTAGTTATCTGACATTATTTCTTGAGTTATTCATATATAAATATATATACTTCTATGATGTACATAGTCAACCTAGGACCGTGAGACATTGCTTATTGTCCGAATAATATTCGGGTGTCGACGCCGTACGCGGAGTCGTGTAACGTCACTAGAGATTGATATCGCGATCCTGTACATTTTCGTGCTTGCATTATCAAGTACGTCATACCTCAGGACACTTGACACTATTTATGTGACAGAATCTTCTGAGTTATTCATGGTAATTCTGTATAGGCTACAGGACTTGTGACATAGATATTACATATGCTTAGCTATCATTATGACTTGTTGCATCAGTTAGAGGTCAAGATCTTGCATGACATGGACATGAGACATCGTGGACATGAGACGAGTGATTACATTCGGTGGGGAGAGACACACAGGCTACAGGTTGATTATATTATGATGGCATCGTAGTCTCTCTTCGAGCTAGACAACTACATGATATCACTGCTACCGGCTCCCCGACACCGAGCTTGTAGTGGTCTCAGCCTAAGTTCTAGTGATGCTCTCATCTTGCATATCACTTAGCTGGTTACATAGTTTATCCTATTATTTCATTTATTATTGCACTGTATTTATTTTGGCTTGAGTTATTCTTGTACCTTGATATGTCCCCTGAGGACCTGGATCCGGATTATGTCCCCAGGTTAAGCAGAGGAGATCTATCCCGAGGTGTACGGCATATGAGCATTAGCAGAAGCAGGAACAGGAGCAGGTGCATACATTAGAGCAGCACCAAAAATCGAGGATGAGGTGATTGCTGAGGATTTCTTCTGAGTATATGCTTTATCCATACTCAGTATTTGCTGTTGTTATCTTTATTCTTGTATCTTGACTATTATATCAGACTCATTATTGGGTTATTCCCCGATTTACTTTATTGAGACTTGATATTGCATTATGATTCTGATATTAATGTATTCATTTTTGTGGATAAGATTAGTACATTAGACCCTTATTATTGTATTACAGCTTAAGTACACCCTGATAGGTCCATTAAATTGGGTTGCCCATCGGTGTGTGCTGCTGGCCGTTGCCACGTGTCTAGTCCCTCGATATTTTGGGACTGGAGGTGACATGGTTTTGTGGTGGCCCATGCAAGTCAACGACTAAATTGCTTCGGTTTTAACTTAGGGACCGAGCAAGCCTGCACTAAAGATAGGACAAGTTATAGGATCTCATCCACTTGATTGAATCGTTCTTGATCTCTATATCGGATTCAAAATTTCTTGACTTGCATCCTGCATTGATTCCTCTGTGCGCCTCGTATCATTTATTTTGGATACAGAGTAATGGATCCACCAGCAAGCGATGAGATTCCTACTGGATCACCACGAGGAGTTATGGTTACCCATGAAGAAGAAGCGACAATATTAGGTGAAGGTCAATCAGCTCAACAACGCAGTCAAGCAAATCAGCATACCTCGAGAATTCAGCAAGATGACATCCCACCTCCGTCGTAATTTACTCCACCAATGCCCGTATTCCCACTAGGGCAGGCTATGGACGGGCAACAGATATTTCAAATGATCTATGCAATGATGCAAGCTCAATAGCAGATTCAACACGAGGCTTTGCCTCACAGCCTAGCAATCGCACTGGAGCAGGCGAATCTACCAGCATGACAACCAACGACAGGCTCTATTATCGATTTTCGCCAGCTGAAGCCCCGCACCTTTTCAAGCAAGGAGGAGCCCACTGAAGTTCATAAGTGGCTCACCAACACTCAACATCAATTAGAAGCAGCGAAGCTTCCAAGGAAACGTTGGATGACTGCCGTCAGAATGCAGTTGACGGGCAATGCACATCACTGGTGGCTATCTGAGGAGACACGGCTCGGACCAGACCGAGTCACTTGGGAAGAGTTCTCTAGACTCTTTCAAGAGATGTACATTCCAGCCATCGTTCGATCAGAACTTCGGGACAAGTTCAATCGCCTTAATCAAGACAATATGACAGTGGAAGAGTACAATGCGGAGTTTATTCGTCTAAGTCACTTTGCCCCAACCCTGATCCCGACAGAAGAAGAAAAGGCTGAGAAGTTTTTCGACGGACTAAACTTTGAGCTACAGAAACTAATCGGATCCGTTGCACCTACTTCTTACTCGGACGTCCTTGCTGCAGCCCGACACATGGAGCGAATCACCAGGAGAGAGACCAGCCTGAAGAGGCCTTCCACATCAGCACCAGCCAGAATACCACAGAAAGAAGCTGCAAAGAGACCTCACATGCACCAGCCACCCGGAGCATCTCCGCAGGCACTACCTATCTGTCAACATTATCGCAAGCGAGGCCATATTGAGAATGAGTGCAGACGCAAAATGGGATTATGTTTAGCTTGCGTATCTAGTCAGCATTTAGTGAGAGAATGTCTTGAGCGTCGAGAAGGAGCAGCAATGGTAAACCAACAAGCTTTACCAGTACCGAGGCCAGCCTATCCAGCATTGGGAGCACCACAAACGGGAGTTGAAGGAGTCATACCACCATCTCCAGGAGAGTATCAGCTGTCACGACCCGCACCCATATTTTGGGGCACGAGAGCGTGGGTACGTCCAGCCTACGCCGCAGCATCGATGGTAGAACACTGTCTAGGTCATGTAACTATCTAATCAATCTCACATGAATATCCAACTCCATAAGGAGATACAGATATCACAATATAATATGGAATATACTCAATCACATAAACTAGAGCACGATGAGATATCGAAGAAATAAAATAAAATATGAGACAAGTCTAAACAATAATAAATAGTCTAACCTGCAATCAATAACATCCAATCTCCAAGTAAGCTAGAAACAAGTTCTCTATGTCACAGTTTGGAAAAAATATCCAGTCAGGATTGGAACGAAGTACACCTCTAACAGCAGTTCCACATATATTAACAAAAACTATACCACAGTGTAAAGAAATAGAAGACAGATATAGAACTGGCAATAAGAAATACTGGAATAAAGGAATGCTGGAATAAAGAAATACTGGAACATCATCATCAATATATATATCTAGCAATGAATATAAATACAAGTACACGCAAGAACAATAAACTGGTATATAAGTGTGTACAAGAATAATAACTAGAACATGTGGAGATGCTAGATCAATATACTAGAGATGCATGTCAAGAACATCTAACTAAGTGTGTGAAACATCAGCATATCATTTGATCGGCTTGGGACTATATGACTCATTACATTGATTAGCGATCATCCCTAACAGGTCAGGCTAACCATATGTAATAACGATGAGGCATGTAAGGGTAAGGCTACACCGACGTGAGGTGTGTGTGAGCTATAATGCATGTAAAGTTGGGCATGATCACATAATCTACTAATATTTCCCTATTTTTCCCAGCCAGTACGATGGATTCCAATCACGACTCCTCTTGACAGGTCTCGATGATGCTAACTCGTATAAATAATAGTGTCAGAGTCATGTATGCTATACAATAAGAGTTATAGAGATAATCAACATAATAGAAACTGTCAGAGAATGTACTCGTCTGGGGTCCTGCTGCTGGTATGAATCCGAGTCCAAGTCACAGTCCAAATAGCCTATGTATTACAATTTACCATGTCAAAAGATGATTTATTTTAATTTATTTAATTCTAGAAATAATTACTCTAAAATTATATTTTAATCTTATTTTTCTGAATTTTATGTTAATTCCTAAATTTTGTCCAAAGAAACTGAATTTTATCAACTCGAGACTCATGGCACGTAAATCGAGGCAATCTGTTGACCAAAAAGTCAACCAACACAAACTCGACTTTTATGCATGATTTCCTATATATTTCAGCATCAAAAACATGTTAGAATTTACGGCTCATCCGAATTCAAATTCGTTTGGGAATTATGGCACATACAAATTTTGTATTGTGCACCGATGGTTAAATTCTAACCTAGAAGTTATACAGAATTAACAGTATATAAATACTTCGAATTAAATTATGGGAAAAACATATATCAATGATCTCGACATTAGATTTCCGAAACTTCTAACGGTTCATGATTCTGATTCTTGAGTCTCCCGAAATCACAAAAACATCGAGACATATCTATTTTTGGACATGCTGTGCTCTACAAAATTTTTAGAATTTAATACTCATAATTTCATAAAAAAATTCATATATTCAGAAATCTAACCTCAATACGGTTCTAATGCAAGAAATTGGGCCTTGTTTGGAGTCCGGAGCTATGAGCAATGGCTTCTGGAAGATGAAGGAACCCTAGATGGCAATTCTCCAAAATTTGGCTCAAAGAAAACCCTAGAAATTAATAACTAAACTATTATATATATAGAGTAGAGAGAGAGCAGCCGTGGCTCGGAGAGCGCCACGTGGCAGCCATCCGTGGCTGCCCGCTCAGATCGAATGGTCATGGAATCACGCGCCTCGGCTCAACTGAGTCCTAGTCGAACTATGACTCGGCTCGGCTTAAGGTCGGCTCGTCTTTACCGCATCCATACCGCGGTCACAGACAGGCGGGCCCGACCCAGTTCGCTGCAGGAAGCTGACAGGTGGGCCCCTGTTGGCTGACTGGGCAGAAATATTTACTTTTTGGATTTTTATTTTCAGAAAATAGTTTTTAATTCAGTTTTTCATAATTAACTCAAAATAAATGCTAAAAATAATCAGAAAATTCCTAAAATTTCTAGAAAATATATTTTATTATTTAGAACCTAAAATAAAATTTTGGAATATTTTTAATTAAGTTTGTCCCTAAAATAAATTCTTGAAAGTCCTAGAAAATTAGGGTTACTAGTTTTTAATTAGCTAAAAATTATGAAAAAATTCCAATAGCCAAAAATTAACCTAAAAATAACATTTAAGCTAGAATTTCAGGATACAGAGGTTACATCAGCCGAGGCCACCTTTCATACCCCAGGCACTACTCTTCCAGCAGGCTCAACAGTAGTAGAGGAATCTACCGCGAGGACGCGGACAAGCTTTCGCGATGACCTTGGAGGACGCGCAGACTCATGGAGTAGCGAATGCACGTAAGATTTGAGTTATTCATAGATATCTATTCCTAGCATTGCTTTAGCACGTGCCTGTTAGATCATTTCCTTAGCATTAAACCTAGTATTTTGAATTTGTTAGTATATGATACCCAAGGTGCAGATTTTGCCCTATCCATATTCCTTTACTCTTGAATTACTTATCTAGGAAAATGTTTTTCCTATGTGTTCTGCTTGATCCTCACCCCTTTCCCTTTGATTTGTCTCGATCATGATTCTTTCTTGTGTCATGTTTTCAAACATGTTTTGCAACCGCGTCATCTCTTCTGAACGGTTATGTTTTCTTAATTGCGAGGACGCAATTCTTTTAAGGTGGGTAAATTGTAACACCCTATTTTTTTTAATTTTTAAAAATAAGTTTTCTAGATTTTTTTGGTAATTTTTAATTAATTATTAAAAATATCCTTCAGGAATTAATATTTTTATGGATTATTGTTAAAATATTACAAAAATTATATTTTGGGTGTATTATTAATTATTGGTTGTTGCGTAATTTTCCTAGAAATTATTGGACCCCGGAACCATTTTTAAAGATCTAAAAACTAAGTTATTTATTAAACCCAAAAAAATCGGGTTGAACCGGGCTCAAACCGGACTGAACCAGACCAGACCAACCCCGCTGAACCGAACCCTATCCTAAACCTAAAGGGTCGAATCGGATCGGACCCGACCCGACCCGACTCTACCCGACCCGCTCTCCTCTCTCTCCCACGAACCCTAGCAACCCCGCGTTTCCCATCCACGACCCCTGCCTCCGCCGGCGGCCCGCCCCCACTCCGCGGCCATGACCCGCCCATGACTCCCCGCTCCCCACTCCCCCTCTCTCTTCCCCTTCCCTATAAAAGCCCGACTCCACCAGCCCTCCGTCACCACGGACCACCACTGTCTCCCCCGGCCATTCCCTTTGCCCAGAGCTCCGCAGCCCGACCCGTAGCAGCCCCGGCCGACTTCGTCCTCCGCCATCTCCCCGCTGCCACCCACACTGCTTCTCCACATTCCCCACCACCACGACCACCGTAAGCCGCTGCCACCGCCACCTTCTTCCACCGGACTACCACTCTCTGGCCACCCCGACTCCTGCTACGAACCCGACAACACCACCTCGCAGGCCGACGCCCAGAGCTCCGCCGCCTCAAGCAAGCCCCGGCGACCCCGGCGGCACAGGGTCGCCTTAGTCAGCGCTAGCCGCCGTGCCCTCATCGGCCGAGCGTCGCACAGCCTCGCGAAATTATGTTTTTTATCTTTTTTGGAGCCCAGTTCAGGTGACTGTTACTCTCGACTCACTGTTCCGATTTTCGTTTCGTCTGTTGTAACTCGTAGACTCCATGACCCTCTCGATACCCGTGTAAACTTGCTCGGGGTATCGCGTCCTGTGGCGGTCGCAAACTGCGACCGAAAATCAGAAAAATAATTACCCTATTTTTCCTTGAACTAGGTGCGCCCCGCTAAACGGGAGGACTTGGTCGTGTGCGGACTTCACCGAAAGGTGCACACCGTTAATACGAACGTGTGAGATTTCACGGAAGTTGATTTGGATGTGCGTGCACTCCGGAATCAATGCGTATCCGTCAACAACACCCCACATCGGCCCTGTTCTGGAACTCGTTGTAACTTTGTGTACGCATGTCGTATCAAAACAAAAGTTACGCCATCAGACTCGTAGCAATCCGTTGGTCCTGTGACCCAAGTTTGGTTCGATTCTGAAAACGTTGACAAAATCGTGTATCGTGGGCCCTACGGCTCCACTTGACGGGCGATTCTGTGATCGGCTCATCGGAATCCAGTTTTGGATATTCCGTTGGGTTTGTATCATCGTTCTGGACTTGTGGACACTAAGTTTGACAAATTTGGAGAACTTTATCTCTGGCACATTTTTCGGTACGAAGTGGGCCACATGTGGACCCCACTTTGACCAGAAACTGTCACTTTTGCCCCTGTGTCCAAATTGGACTTATGGACAAGCAATTCTAGCTATTTGATATCTTTTGAACATGATGGTAATGTTTATTTCAGCAACCGGAGGAGTACCTGAAGATCCCACTTTAACCGAAGCAACTGTTGAAAATCAAACCCCAGGCAAGTGTACCTTGCCAAACTTGCAGTAGTTATCTGACATTATTTCTTGAGTTATTCATATATATATACTTCTGTGATGTACATAGTCAACCCAGGACCATGAGACGTTGCTTAATGTCCGAATAATATTCGGGTGTCGACGCCGTACGCGGAGTCGTGTAACGTCACTAGAGATTGATATCGCGACCCTATACATTTTCGTGCTTGCATTATCAAGTACGTCATACCTCAGGATACTTTATACTATTCATGTGACAGAATCTTCTGAGTTATCTTGTTAGTTATTAGTTAACATTTGGTTATTAGCTAGTTGATAGATTACTTAAGTTACCTAGTTTAGTTAATAACTATATGTATATACTTGTGATAGATTAGTGAGATAGATCTACACATATATACTTATGTATCTTAAGTTATCTATATATGTATATATGTGTACATGTGTATATGTATTATGAGTTAGTGATTAGTTTGGTAGTGAGTATTTAATATTCATTTTAGTATATACTAGTAGTTGGTATTAAATAAGTTATATTAGATTGTTATATACATGTCTTAGTATATATAGCTAGTGGGGTAGCTACTATATCCTAGATATCCTAGCTACTATATAGCTAGTGATCTTATCAATGTCTTGAAGCCAAGCATCTGCCGTAATAGCAACCTTTGTGCCTTCGAAATAGCACGGGTTGAGTCGACAGAATCTGTTTGACGTCCCATAATCTTCTTCTTTACTATCCTCCAGAGCAGTTTACAATCCTTGGTTTAACAGGACGTTCTGCTCCTGTTGTCGAAGTTATTTGTGTTGTTGTACTGCTATCTGATGCTATTTTGTAGCCATCATACCTCTGATAATTTCTAACAATGTTGGGGTATCAAGTGCTGCTTGTGTTACTGGAACTGTCAGGGGGTACCGGGATCTCTGCTACATGTTGCCCACCCATTTGCTCTACTCGAAGCTGATCTTGAGGAAGTATTGCTTCTTGTTGACGCTCAATGGGATCTTGCTCTGCTAGTTGTTCTACCATTTCTGCTACTCTAACAGGCGAAAAAGAGGTTCCCCCTGAAGGAAAAGGACACCAAGACATTAAATGAAAGGACATGAGAGAACAAGGAAGCAAACTATTGATAGTTCATGATCGGTGTCAAAGAAGACGAATTCATGATATCAAAGGAAATAGTTTGATTGAGACTCCTAGAACAAGATATCCCACAAGTCTGAAAAGACATACCTGCATGGGCCACCACTAAAAACTTGTCACGCCCCAGTACCAAAATACGGAGACGGACATGGCCAGCTATCCCGTACAAGGTACTATACGCCGTACGACAATCACGGCTGTAACTAGACAAGGGGTGCATGGTACAACCAAGTCACCAAGAGTCAAGGATCTTTATGTCTCAACCATCAACCAAGAAACAGTAAAAATAAGCATGTAAGATAAAGTAGTTAGGCGTCCCTGACACTCTATCAGAATGATCATAAAACTAATTATACAGGATGGTACACTAGTACATTATAAAGAGTACATGACTGTAAGTCAGCCATGGTCTGAATAATATACAATTATGTAGAAGAACTAATTTCCAGATAAACTGGGTAACAAGTGTCGTTGGCTAAGTGCCAAAAGGTAATACAAAATGATACTCATAATGGGGGAGAAGAAACCCACTCAAGTTCCTCGGTGGACATCCTTCTGGTCTGCACCATCAGTCAGATATATGACAGGATCCTCGTAATCTGCTACTAAACCTGGCCAAATAAAACCAGAGGGGTTAGGCCCTGAGAGCAAGTACCACAAAGGAGCATAAGTGAAAGAAGCAAAAATCCATAAAGTATATAAAATAGGAATCCGTGCCACAACTGCAAGCATATGACCTTTCATCGGAGCAGTATGACAACTTTACAACCAAACAAGGACAAGATGTGTAGACAAAACCATACAAAAATGTGCCAAACAATCAGAGTCATGCTTCAGAAGGAAAGTGGCCGCATACCCTGCTTCCACATATGAGTCGGTACCGCATGGAGGTCGATGCAGCATGGAGGTCTCTTGGACTTCGCATATTTTTATTCGTTCAGCGTGTCAAAACACAAGGGGTTCAAGGATTAGCACCAAAACACTTGTGTAATGGTCAGTCACGCATCCAACAAGATGGACGCATGCTGGTCAGTATGCGGCAAAGAGCGCAGGCCGCATAGCACTTAGGACACATAGCACTCTCTGCTGCATAACTCACTGGTCGCATGAAGACTTCGTCTTCTCCAAACAGCAGTTTCGGCCATGGAGTAAAGCTCCAAAATATCAAAAAAATATTTTTTTATAAAAACTTTATTTTAACTCTGAATCAAGTGGAACAAAAGCCAAAATGCTCGAAATAAAGTGCTCCATTAACCCAAAAAACTATTTTTCTAAAATATCATGTTTTAATAGATCAAAACCAAGAAATTTTTTTAGAACCCATGAAAACCCAAACTTTAAAACTCAGATCTGCTCAAAATCGTTCATCAAAACCAAAAACTCCAAGAACTAAAACTAATAAAAACATCAAGGAGAAAATTTTCCATCGAATACATTTTTAATTTACTAATCATATAAAAATCCAAAAAAATCATAGCTTCTCCACTTTGGGCAAGATGTACTTGCCTTGGTGGACTAACAAACCTCTTCCTAGAACCAAGTCAAGGGATAGGGCTAAGGTTCGGCTAAGGGGGAGCTCTTGAGGGAAGGATGAAGAAGAAAGGAGAAGGGAAGTAGAAATGGGGAAGAATGAGAGAGGAGAGAGAAAACCATATATATATACCAAGTGGAGAAATAAGGTTACCCTAAGATTAAGTCAGGCACTCTCCAACCAAATCTCAACCATCCAAAATAGGCTTAGTGGTTCCAAGAGTAAAACGGGTCTGGTATCCATCATGTATACGGTTCCTAGCACGGGTCCATGGCAATTGCTAATGTGTTCACTGCTGGTCTCGGATAGTCTCCCACAATAAACATGAATACAAATCAATAAATATATCATAATTAGCTAGAATTAACATATAAAATACAACATGAATACATCTACACGAAAAATTTAAATATAAAAAATTTATGAATACAAAATCTGGGAACTGGTGTGATAAGGATTCAAATATCATCTTTCGAAGCACTGTATAGTAGAAAGTATAGATCACTGTTGCCTTGGGACGACATTGGTGAGCAAAAGATGTGAGGCCCCAAAATAATTACACAAATAGTAAAAGTTTTCAGGCAGATCAGAGAGCGACTTCGGGTTGCACAAGACCGGCATCGTCATTGGGCATATCAACATCGTAGACCTTTAGAGTTTTGTGTCGGTGACAACATATTTTTGCGTATTTCTTCTACCCTTAGAGTCATTAGATTCGGGGTTTGCGGAAATCTTAGTCCGCGATACGTTGGCCGTTCAAAATTCTCGATCGGGTAGGAGATATGGCATATCGTCTTGCCCTTCCACCTTCTCTACGTGAGATGTACGTTGTATTTCATGTATCTCAGTTGCGTAGGTATGTCCCATATTAGAGTCATATTCTTGACAACTCTCAATTAGTCGTTGGTACTGACTTATCTTACGAGGAGCAACCCATATCCATTCTGGATCGAAGAGAGAAGGTACTCAAGAACCGGAATATTCCTCTTTTTGAGTTGCCTCAGAAAATCACACTCTTGGAGAATCGACTTGGGATCGCGAGGATGAAATTAGATCTCGGTACCCGCTCATGTTCGATTTAGAAGGTATATTCTACCTTATGCCTTCATATCTAGATTTCGTGATCAGGTGATCACTTATGTATTGTGATGATATTGCATACATGTGTAGTTTTACTAGTAGAATTATATCGGGCATGTCCTGACTTCTCTAGCTTACTTGGATTCTAATTTTGAGGTCAATTTTTTTTAAGGTGGATAGAGATGTCACTCCCTGTTCCCAAATATGCGTATTTGGAGCATTTTTTTCTTGCATGATTAGTATATTGCATGAGACTAGTCCCATTCTTTGGTTTATCTTGGTTCAAAGTTTAATTGTTAGGTTGGTTTATTCTTGGGTTCACCATAGTAGTCTGGTTTTCTTGAGGACTTCTTTGACACGTGGCATGATTCGTTTTGGTGGAGCAAAAAGCTTAGTCCGCGATTCATCGGATATTTCAGTATTCTTGAGAGGGTCGGTGCAGTTGCATACAGACTAGACTTACCACCTGCATTGGAGGAAGTGCACAACGTGTTTAACGTATCACAGCTAAGATGGTATGTGGCAGATCCTAGTCATATGTTAGATCACTCGGAGATAGAGGTGGGCACTACTCTTAGCTATCCAGAGCAGCCAGTAGAGATTCTGGATCGGAGAGAGAATGTGCTAAGGAACCAGACGATTCCTTTGGTGCGCGTCGCGTGTAGGCATCACTCTCCAGGAGAGTGTACCTTGGAGGGAGAGGCCGAGATGCGCGAGCGATATCCATATTTGTTCGAGCCGTGAGGTATAATTCTTTCTTGTATTGTATTATTTGCTTGTGGTAGTTAGTTTCTTCCTTAATTTTGAGGACAAAATTTTTCTAAGATGGGTAGGATTGTCACCCTCACATTTTCAATCAGGGGTAGCTTGGTAATTGACATGGGTATTTTATATTTAGAATTGATTATATTTAAAACTTGTGCATTTGTGAATATTTATTTATTATATTATTTATTGATTGTTAGTTGTATATTTATTTTAGACTTGTGTAGTGGACCTAATTAATTTATTAGTTCCATGAACCCAATATTTTATATTAGTTTAGATTGAGCCCAAGAATTAGGCCCATTGTTAGGAGGATGGAATAATTAGTAAAATCATAAGACTATAACCTTCCCTCCTTAATTAATTTGTAAAACCCCTATTCCTAGAAACCATATTTATTATTTTTTAATAATTATTAATTTAATTTTAATAATTAGTGGCTAATTAGGAGAAACAGATTTTTATTAATTTTTATTTTAGGTATTGGTGAACTTAGGGGATTTATGGGACCATTAGAAATTTTTTCGAATTTATTTCATGTAGGAGACCCCTTGAGCAGTTGCTAGCTTAATGGTGTGCATTAATATAATTCTAGATTTTTCCTATGAGTATATACGTATATATAAATATATATACATATATATTTTAAAGAAAAATATAAAAGGAAAAGAAAAAGAAAAAGAAAAAAAAAACTATTAATAATAATAATAAACCATTATTACTACCAAACCATAACCCCTTAGCATAGTCAGCCGCCCCCTTGCAAATGTATAGCAGCCTTTGCAAATTGCCACCACAGCCCTTGTGAGCCCCCTTGCTAGGGAAACAAGTTAGCAAACCCATTCACTGTGAGCCACACCACACCCGCGAACCGACCCCTCTCTTCTCTCTTATATATATATATATATATATATAACTTATTTTAACTAAAACCCTAAACCTAGATCATCCAAACCCTTCCTCTTCCCATCTAGACCGAGAGAGCGCCGCCACCGCAACCGTAGAACCCCGCCAGGCCGTCCAAACCAACCCCGACGACCGCGACCCAGCGCACCCCACGCACTGCAGATTTTTGCAGCGAGGTACCTGTATTCCGGAGTTATTTTCCGTCGCCTCGCTCAACCAAATGCCATCCCATCTTCATTGGTATGATCACCCCTTAATCCTCTTCATTATCTGTGTGATAGTAGACCTCGAACAATGCGTGACCATAGGAGAAAATAGCGCCAAAGTTGGCGAAAATAGACCAAATTCTTGGATCGCAGAAAACTGCGGTGATCACCTATGTTTCCGAGTTCGTATCTCCCACTACAGAGATCCGAATTCGATGATTCTTTTTGGTATGCATAGACCACTTGACCTAGTTTAATTTTTGTTAAATAACTCTAGATTATTAACTGCTGTAGACAGAATTAAATTCGTTGGAAAATCCCGTGAACACACTTTTTCCATATTTCTAAAAGTTATGAAACGGAGCGCGCCCCGCCAAACGGGACCGCCCCGTCGTATACTAAGTGTAGCGAACGATGTGCATAGAATAACCGGACACGTGAGAGTTTGCGAAAACAGATTCGGAAGCGTGTGCAAGCCGGAATCAGCCCGTATCCGCGGACAAATTCCGTGTCACAACTTTTGACCAAGTCGTCAATTGACGGGCCCTACGGTTGACGAAACTTACGACGAAACTTACGCCACTGGACTCGTGGTAACGCGTTGGTCCTGTGACCCAATTTTCACGTAATTCTGAGACAGTTGACCAAGTCGTCAATTGACGGGCCCTACGGTTGACTTTTTGGACGAAATTGTGTTCGGCTCTTCGGAATCCACATTTGGATATACCATTGGGTTCGTATTGACATCTAGAGTATAATTTGTCCTATTTAGAGACTGTTATCCTTGGCACATTTTTCGGTGCAAAGTAGGCCACACATGGACCCCACTTTTACCCGAAATTATTGTTTTGCCTCTGCGTCCAAATTGGACGAAAGAAAAGTGCTTTCTAGCTATTTTGCTTATTCTGGAAACGTTGGTGATGTTTACTTCAGCATCCGGAGACGTTCATTCTGAGGCCGTAGCTTCTGACTCTTGGTGTTGATATCTGGACATTATATTTTTCAGCTTTCTTGCCAGGCAAGATTCCTTGCCAAATTATTTACAGCACTTCGCATGCTATTTATATTTCTGTTTATTCATTGACTGTGTAGTCTTGTTCAGTTATATTCATTGCATGTGTAGTTCGTTCAGTCATTACTATATATATTAGATTTGTTGACACACACTTGACACCTAGTATCATGAGAGGACAATCATTAGGCGTATGGGCTTTTAACCACTCTGGTAAATCGTAGTATATAGTTCGCACTACGGGCGTGTGTCGCGCTGGTCGCTACCCCCACGGTATGTCGATTTCTGGAGTCTCGCTGGTCGCTACCCCCGCGGTATGTCGATTTCTGATGTCCATTGACGTGTGTGTGAGTTGTGAGGTGATCGAGTAGCCTACCCTTGCCCATATATCGAAAAGTTGTCCTCATTTGCATTCATATAGATTATCTTGTACAGCATACTTATTTATTTTCAAATATTATGTATGTTCACTGTATTCAAATTTGCTTGCTTCTATGTATATTGTTATGTCCCTCTGAGGACCTGGTCCCTTGCCAGGTATAGACGACCAGGAGTATCCACAGGAGTACGGGCCTAGACCTGACGTATTATTTTATGCCGAGAAGGTCTTACCTTCTGAGCATCTTTGATTAGCTAGCGATGGATCTTTTTAGCTGATACACTGTTGATATTATTTTATATTGGAGATTTTATACTCCTCTCTCATTTTAGTTTTGGATATAGTCCTTGGTAGTGGATTTGTCTCCACCCGACTATTATTTCGATATTTCAGACTCCTTATTCTAGTTTAGTATTTCTTTTCTATGGCTTGTTGTGTGGATGAGATTAGCATACCTGTGACTTGTGACATTATATATACCACATGTGAGTTATATTCATTTTACAGCGCATGTGTGTATTATGGTATCCATATATTGGAGTTGCCATATACATACGGCTGGCATGCTTACGTATTCCTAGTCCTACGTATTTTGGGACTGGGGCATGACATGTTTTTGTGGTGGCCCATGCAGGTCGAGTTAGCCGTTTCGGTTACGTAACTGTACCGAGCAGGCCTGCACCTAGGATTAGAATATTGGATCTCATCCACACTTGACTATAACTTACCTTTCTTCCAACATGTCCTACTTAAGTGCTTGCATCCTGCTTGATTCATGTACTCTTCTTAATCCTTCGTCCATCTCTTGCAGAGAGATGAATTTGCATAACGGGCATGCCGCCACCGGGGATAATACGTCTCCAGGGGACGACGACCAATCACCAGGAGTGACCTCAATGATACATCTTCTTCATGGACCTGATGGACTGACTAACAATCAAATTCCATCAACTCCATCCACGATACCTGATGGGACCCTTCCAGCTTTATCAGCACCGCAGGATGTCCAGACACAGCTGTTCCAATTCTTTCAGATGATAATGCAGGAACATAGGCAGCAAGCAGCAGAGCAGAGGCTAGAATTTCTGGCAGCACTTAAAAGAATGACTGCACTAGCCCCTATACCAACCCAGGCACTAGTTTCAGTACCACAAGCTCGGGTTGGTTCAGTCAAGGACTTTGTGCAGATGGGCCCTAAGCCATATAAGGGCAATGAGAGTCCAGAGGAGACCACGAACTTGATTGCCAATACCAAGAATTTGTTAGAGGCATCACAACTACCTACTGACCTATGGATGATAGGCGTAAGGACTCAGTTAGAAGGCAACGCGCATCACTGGTGGGAATCAATGGAGTGCCAGTTGGGTACGCGTCAGACTTGGGAATAATTCTTGGAGTGCTTTGAGAGGAAGTACTTTTCGGACACAGTAAGGGACGCATTGTACGATCAGTTCCTCCATCTAGAGCAAGGGGACAAGACGGTTGATGAGTATGACGCAGAGTTTAGCTGCCTCAGTAAGTATGGCACAGTCCTAATACCTAATGACTTGGAGAAGGCTAAGAGATTTTACCGTGGGCTAACTCAGGAGCTCCAGCACTATACTAGCTCACAGTCCTGGATCTCTTATGCCGAGTTCTTGACAGAGGCCAGGATCCAGGAGACCATCAGCAAGGGAAACAGAATTCATCAGAGAAGTCACCAAGGACCAGTAAGGATACAACAAGGAGGACCCATTTGACACCCTTTGACACGCCAGCAACCAGATAGTGTCACACCATATCCAACCAAGGACCCCCGTACTTGTCACTTTTGTGGTAAGATAGGTCATATTTATAGAGGTTGTCATCGTCGATTAGGACTGTGCATGATATGTGGATCAAATCACCATCAAACCCAAAGATGTCCTCAGCAAAACCAGGGGTCTATGGCATTAGAATTAGGAATACCACATACACCCTCAAGTATAGAAGACCAAAGGGACCAACCACTGCTTCTACAGTCTGCACAAATGGAGGGGACTAGACCCCAGTTGAACAACCAAGGACAAGGCCAAGCACTCATTATGGCAAATATGGGAGAGCAGACACAGGAAGCCGTAAATACAGGTACGAACTTTTAGTTATAATTGTCTTTGCATACTCATAACACCATTGTGACACAAGATCTTAGATGTACAAATAGATGTAGAATTATATATATGGTAGTTTAGCAGTTATGAGGATGTATGTATATTTTACCCAAGTGGCATACACGCGATGCTAATGGATGACGTGAGTAGCAGTAGTAGTATTCTTTCCCTATCCTTTTCTCGCCCTCTTGGGTGACTCATCTTCTCTTCTATATATCCATTCCTTATCTCGTGCTTAACTCTTCCTATCGTAGTCGTATCTTTCGTGCCACTATTAATTGTTGGTTTATATCAACCTCACCCCTATTTTGTTAGTAAAACATAAATGTGTCGTAATGCTTGATAACTAAGGATAAGTTCTTAATATGTATATGCACTATAGCAATATCTGTATTCTTTATTAGTTTAACCCTTAAGTAGCACCATGTAGCCTAATAGAAATTTATTAGATCATTGAAATAGATCATACTCCTAATAGTTTTAGTCAAGACCTTAAGTGTTTCCAAAAAAAAAAACTTAGACTATGCCTAGGAAAGAGTTGAAGACACTTGTTAAGAACTGATGACTATGACAAATCGCTGGGGAGGTAGCGACAGTTGTAGCCAGACAATTTTTGTAGAGTAGTCGAATTACTTGCAGCCATACTGGCCAGGTGGCGTGGCAGTATTGGACTACGATACTTGACGGTTACGGAAAAAGTCATAGTTATGAGATTCTAGACAGGTATCCCAAGATTCTCGACCCAATAAAATGTATTTGCCTTACAAACCTAGACAATAGCTTCAAAGAATGTGACTACTAGTAGAATTCTTGTAAGTTGGGTAATGTAGACGAGTTAGAGGATGATAGAATAGTGTATGGACAATAGATGAGGAAGTGTTAGAATGGTAGACCATGAGTTTTAGGAGTCCTTCTAGATACTAATGTAGTGTAATAGCTATAGCTATCATTATGAATATGGGTTAGTGTCAATTTCGAGGATAAAATTTTTATAAAATGGGTAGAATGAAAAACCCTATTCATAGAAACCGTATTTATTATTTTTTATTAATTATTAATTTAATTATAGTAATTAGTGGCTAATTAGGATAAATAGATTTTTATTAATTTTTATTTTAGGTATTGGTGAACTTAGGGGATTTATGGGACCATTAGGAATTTTTTCGAATTTATTTCATTTAGGAGACCCCTTGAGCAGTTGCTAGCTTAATAGTGTGTATTAATACAATTCTAGATTTTTTCTATGAGTATATACGTATATATAAATATATATACATATATATTTTAAAGGAAAATATAAAAGGAAAAAAAAACTATTAATAATAATAATAAACCACTATTACTACCAAACCATAACCCCTTAGCATAGTCAGCCGCCCCCTTGCAAATGTATAGCAGCCTTTGCAAATTGCCACCACAGCCCTTGTGAGCCCCCTTGCTAGGGAAGCAAGTTAGCAAACCCACTCACAGCGAGCCACACCACACCCGGGAATCGAACCCCCTCTCTTCTCTTATATATATATATATATATATATATATATATATATATATATCCCTTATTTTAACTAAAACCCTAAACCTAGATCATCCAAACCCTTCCTCTTCCCATCTAGAACTAGAGAGCTCCGCCACCGCAGCCGGAGAACCCCGCCAGGCCATCCAAACCAACCCCGACGTTCGCGACCCCACGCACCCCTCGCACTGCAGATTTTTGCAGCGAGGTACCTGTGTTCCGGAGTTGTTTTCCGTCGCCTCGCTCAACCAAACACCATCCCGTCTTTACTGGTACGCTCACCCCTTAACCATCTTCATTATCTTTGTTATAGTAGACCTCGAACAACGTGTGAGCATAGACGAAAATAGTGCCAAAGTTGGCAGAAATAGATCAAATTCTGGGATCGCAGAAAACTGCGGTGATCACCTATGTTTTCGAGTTCGTATCTCCCACCATAGAGATCCGAATTTGATGATTCTTTTTGTTATCGTAGACCACTTGACCTAGTTTAATTTCTGTTAGATAACCCTAGATTATTAACTGCTGTAGACAGAATTAAATTCGTTGGAAAACCCCGTGATCACACTTTTTCCATATTTTCAAAAGTTGTGAAACGGAGTGCGCCTCACCAAACAGAATCGTCCCGCCGGGTACCAAGTGTATCGAACGGTGTGCGTAGCATAACCGGACACGTGAGAGTTCACGAAAACTAATTCGAACTCTTGTGCGTGCCGAAATCAGCCCGTATCCGTGGACAAACTCCGTGTTGCAACTTTTGTGAAAGTCGTGCACATTTTGTGCATGCTCGTCTGATTGCGACGAAACTTGTGCCACTGGACTCGTGGTAACGCGTTGGTCCTGTGACCCAATTTTCATGCAATTCTGAGATTGTTGACCAAGTCGCCAATTGGCGGGCCCCATGGTTGACTTTTTGGACGAAATTATTTTTGGCTCATCGGAATCCACATTTGGACATACCGTTGGGTTCGTATTGACATCTAGAGTTGTTTGACCTATAATTTGTCTCATTTAGAGACTATTTTTCTTGGCACATTTTTGGTGCAAAGTGGGCCACACTTGGACCCCACTTTTACCTGAAATTATGGTTTTGCCCCTGTGTCCAAATTGGACGAAAGAGAAGTACTTTCTAGCTATTTTGCTTATTCTGGGAATATTGGTGATATTTATTTCATCATCGAAAGACATTCATTCTGAGGCCGTAGCTTCTGACTCTTGGTGTTGACATCTGGACATTATATTTTTTCAGCTTTCTTGCCAGGCAAGATACCTTGCCAAATTGTTTATAGCACTTTGCATGCTTTTTATATTTCTGTTTATTTATTACATGTGTAGTCTCGTTCAGTTATATTCATTGCATGTGTAGTTCGTTCAGTCATTACTATATATATTAGATATGTTGACACACACTTGACACCTAGTATCATGAGAGGACAATCATTAGGCGTATGGGCTTTTAACCACTCTGGTAAACCGTAGTATATAGTTTGCACTACGGGCGTATGTCGCGCTGATCGCTACCCCCGCGGTATGTCAATTTCTGGAGTCTCGCTGGTCGCTACCCCCGCGGTATGTCAATTTCTGATGTCCATTGACTTGTGTGTGAGTTATGAGGTAGATCGAGTAGCCCACCCTTGCCCATACGTCAAAAAGTTGTCCTCATTTGCATTCATATAGATTGTCTTGTATAGCGTACTTATTTATTTTCAAACATTATGCATGTTCACTGTATTCAAATTGGCTTGCTTCTATGTATCTTGTTATGTCCCTCTGAGGACCTGGTCCCTTGCCAGGTATAGACGACCAGGAGTATCCGCAGGAGTATGGGCCTGGACCTGACGCATTATTTTCTGCCGATGAGGTCTTACCTTCTGAGCATCTTTGATTAACTAGCAATGGATCTTTTTAGCTGATACAATGCTGACATTATTTTATATTGGAGATTTTATACTCCTCTCTCATTTTAGTTTTGGATATAGTCTTTGGTAGTGGATTTGTCTCCACCCGACTATTATTTGGATATTTCAGACTCATTATTCTAGTTTAGTATTTCTTTTCTATGGCTTGTTGTGTGGATGAGATTAGCATACCTGTGACTTGTGACATTATATATGCCACATGTGAGTTCTATTCATTTTACAGCGCACGTGTGTATTATGGTATCCATATATTGGAGTTGCCATATATATACCGCTGGCATGCTTACGTGTTCCTAGTCCTACGTATTTTGGGACTGGGACGTGACATAATTTCTTCATGAGAGGCCCCAAGGGGTGTTATAGACATTTTATATTGCTTGAGGGCTAGGGCCGACCATTAGAGGAGGAGAGAGTGTCTCTCTCATTTCATTTTCCATTTAAGCTTAGATCTAGTTTTTTCCTTTCCAAATTTTCTTTATTCCCTCATCAATTTTCCACCAATTTCTTCATAAATTCTTTTCCTATCCTTCAATTGAGGCTACTACATCAAGGATCTATAAGAAGGAAGTAAGGAGCAACAAGGAGGAGGCCAATATCTACAAGGAGAGGAGCTACATTTCAATTTAGAGATTTTAATTAGGAATCCATCTCCTAATAGGTATATTTCAGTTTTTCCTCTTCTAGTAGACTTTAAATCTGAGATTTAACCATGATAAACCAACCAACATACATAGGCTACCCATAGGAATTTGTTTTAAATTCATAGGAGACCTATGGTGGAAGTTATGTGCATTTTGGTGTCAATTTTGGAGGAATTCTGAGATTGACACATGTGGTGTTTGTCATTTGGTCAAATAGATCAATATGACATATGATTGATTATTTTTGGCTAGTGTCATATCCATAATTCGGTACGTGTATGCCGTATCTCGTCAAATTGACGATACGGGTTGATTTTGGGAGTTTTTGTAAACCCCCTAATTTTTCAAGAATTTTTAATTTGGATTTTCATAATTTTCTGTAATTTTTTGGGATTTTTCTGTAATTAAAACTAAGTTATTTTGTAATTAAATAATTTTTAAATTATGTTAATTAATATTAAAATATTATAGAAATAATATTTTATGTGTAAAATAAAAAACTAGACATAGAATAATTTTCCGGGAATTTATTGGACCCCGGAAGCATTTTTAAATCCCTAAAAACTAAGTTTAAATAAACTGAATTAAACCCTAGAAATAAACCTGGTTTATTTCCAAAATAAACCAAACCAACCCAGACCCGGTTTATCTGAACCGAACCCAACCTTAGCGGGTCGGGTCGGATCTAATCCCGACCCGAAACCCGCCTACCCGAACCCACACTTAAACAATAACGGATCGGGTCGGATCCGAATCGAACTAGACCGGGACCCGAAACCCTAACCGAAACCCTAATCCTAATCTCACCCGAAAATACTGTTCCGGCCGCCTATATAGTCGTCTCGAATTCCGTACCCCACCGCCAGATCACCCTAGCCATCTCCTCCCTCCGCCCGGATGCCGCAGCGACCGCTCCCTCGCTTGAACCCTAACTCCTCTCCGTCGTTTTCCTCCTCCAGTTATCACCTAGCCTCCATCTCTCCCATCGACGAACCTCGACCACTGCCTTCCCTCTCCCCCATCTCTCTCGACCATCTCCTCCGCCCAGCCTCGACCACCTGTCACCCCGACTCCACCATCGTCGATCCCTCCGACGAGCTCCACCACCCTCCATCTCTCCCGCAGCTCTGCCTCGAACCCCCACAGCCTTCCATCTCCACTATCTCCTCTGCCCTACGCTCCGCCCTAGCCCAGCCTAGCACCACCACCCCAGCCCTCGACCCCACTCGACCCGTCCCCGACCTCGTCTTCCTCGACCACCACTCATCGTCGACCTCCCAGCCACGCGCAGAATCGACGACCCGCTGCCCTAGCCCCGGACACGGCTGACCCAGACACAGCAGCATTCCAGAACCCGGACATGGCTGACTCAGGACACAGCACAGTGACCCAGACACGAGAAATCCTGTTCCACGGAGCCCTGTTCAGGTAACCCATTCTCTCTCCTCGTTGTTCTGTTTTTTGTTCCGTCAGTTGTGACACGTAGACTGTGTAACCCGCTCGGTGTATCGCGTCCTGTGGCGATCGCGAACCGCGATCCAAAAATAGGAAAAATAATGCCCCATTTTCACCCAAAACTGAGTACGCCCCGCCAAACGGGACGACTTGGTCGCGCTTGGTCTTCACCAAAACGTGCGCGCCGTTGATACGGACGTGCGAGATTTCGCAGAAGTTGATTTGGATGTGCGTGCACACCAAAATCAACACGTATCCGCCGACAACGTCCCGTATTCGCCAGTTCTGGATCTCGTTGTAACTTTGTGTACACACGTCGGATCGAAATAAAACTTGTACCATCGGACTCATAGCAATACGCTGGTCCTGTGATGCAAGTTTGGTTCGATTCGGAGAACGTTGACAAAATCGCGTATCTTGGGCCCTACGGCTCCACTTGACGGGCGATTTTGTGATCGGCTCATCGGAATCCAGTTCTGGAAGTTTCGTTGGGTTCGTATCATCGTTCTGGACTTGTTGACACTAAGTTGGACGAATTTGGAGACCATTAGTTCTGATACGTTTTTCGGTGCAAAGCGGCCCACATGTGGACCCTGCTCCATCCAGAAACTGTCATTTTTGCCCTTGTATCCAAATTGGACTCAAGGATAGGCGTTTCTAGTTATTTGATATTTTCTGAATCTGATAGTGATGTTTATTTCAGCAACCGGAGGAGTACCTACAATTCCCACTGAAGTCAGAGCTACAGTTGGGGCCAGAACCCCAAGCAAGTGTACCTTGCCAAATCTTGCAATTCTTGTTACATATTTCCTTGCCTTATTTATATTGTTGTACATGCTTGACCTAGAACCGTGTGACTTATATAGCGTCCGATTAATAGTCGGGTGCCAACACCGTACGCGGAGTTGTGTAACGTCAACTAGACATGGATATCGTGATCCTTTATATTCTCGTACTTGTCTTATCAAGTACATCATAACCCAGGACACTTGACACTATTTATGAGACAGAGTCTTCCTGAGATATTCATGGTGATTCTGTATAGGATACATGTTACATGACATATTCTTTTGCTTAGATATTACATGACTGGTTGCATTAGTTTTGATCTTGCGTGACATGGACATGAGACGTTGTGGACATGAGACGTATGATTACATTGGGTGGGAAGAGTCACACAGGCTACAGGTTGACTATATTATGCCGGCGTCTTAGTCTCTCTTCGAGCTAGACATCCACATGATATCACTGCTACCGGCTCCTCGACACAGAGCTTGTAGTTATTTCAGCCTGAGTTCTAGTGCTGCTCTCATCTATCATTTCACTTAGCTGGTTATTTAGTATTACCCTATTTACTCATTTATTTTCTGCACTGCATTTATATTGGCTTGAGTTATTTTGTACCTTTCTATGTCCCCTGAGGACCTGGATCCGGATTATGTCCCCAGGATTAGCAGACGAGATCGATCCCGAGGTATACGGGACAGGAGCATTAGCAAGAGCAGGAGCAGGAGCAGGAGCAGACACTGGAGCAGTACCAGATCCAGTAGACGAGTGATCCCTGAGGGTATCTTCTGAGTATATACTGTTCCATACTCAGTATTTGCTGCGGTTATCTTTATTGTTGTATCTTGACAGATGTATCAGACTCATTATCGGGTTATTTCTCGAGTTTATATTTTATTGAGATTGATCTTGCTTTATGATTCTGATATTATTGTATTCATATTTGTGGATAAGATTAGTATATTTAGACCATTATTGTTGTACTACAGCTTAAGTGCGCACCGATGGATCCATTAAATTGGGTTTGTCCATCGGTGTGTGCTGCTGGCCATTGCCACGTGTCTAGTCCCTCGATATTTTGGGACTGGGGCATGACAGTTTTCCTCTGATATGGGGACTTGTGCATATCATATCTTGACATGGACACGTAGTTGATCTAATTATTATATGTATTTTTCATATTTAGTATATTAGACTTGCTCGTGTCCTTCAGGATGCATTTGGTTGTGTGTTGGAGTCGTATCGCAATCGTATCATAGAATGAGTGTGGTACGGGTGTAGTACACTCCACGTGTGTGGTTTTTGGTCCTCATTTGTATATGTACATGTGTATGTGATATATTATATGATATATGTATGCTTATGAGTTTATGTACATATATAGATATATGTATTGATATATATATATTTATATGTGTTTGTGTTATATATATATATATATATATATATATATATTGAATATATATTGATAGTATATAGGTATGAGTGTTTATATATAAATACATATATATGCATAGTGTACGTTATATACATGTGTTTATATACATATAAATAGATTAGTATTTATGTAATAGAGAGTATATATAGCTATATAGATATTGATATATACATAGAGGGATAGATGTGTGTGAGTGTTTTATGTAAGTGTTTGCGTTTATGTGTGTGAGAGTGTGTGAGCTAGTGAGTGAGAGTTCAGTGGCATTGCAGGGAAGTATCAGTTAGCAGTCACTGCAGTAGAGGTATCAATAATGCTCTGTGCTCGTGATAGCATGAAGAGAGCAATAGCAGTAACAGCTTCAACTAGAGGTGAGAACAATCTGTGCTCGTGACAATATAAAGAGAGAAATGGCAGCAGCTAGCTGCAGCCCTCAAAGCAGTACTCGTGGAAGAGGAGAGCAATGTACAGCCAACTGCAGGGTGTACAATCGGGTACAATGGCAGCAAAGATGTACAGTGATCAACAGAGTTCATCAAGGTAGCAGTCATCTGTGTACTGTGCAGTCACCAACTTCAGTTGGGCAAGGCAATGTGCCATACCTCGAGCACAGCAAGGCTCAGGACAGAGGCATTTATTGGTGCACAGGATCTGCAGCAATTGGGAGACACTACAGTACCAGCAGTAGGAGCATTCAGCAAACTGGAGGCCAGTACAGTCAGCAAGGAGAGGTTCAGACTCGTGCACAGTGAAATCAGCAAGGAGCCTTCATTGTGCAGTCAGTGCATAATATCAGTATCAATGTTCAGTTCAGGTATCAGTGAATATTTGGGTTTATCAAGGTATTGGGTACTTGAGTGATTGGTTTGGTTTAGTTAGAGTAGTTAAGAGTATTAGTTAGTTAGAATACTAATTAGTAACAGTTAGTTAATAATTAGTATAAATATTTAGTTGGTTATATATATATATATATATATATATATATATATATATACTTGATTATGTAGTTAGTTAGATATGTATCCTAGTATGTAGTGGTTATATATAGTTAGATAGATATGTATATTGGTAAGTTAATATTGTATTTTAATTAGTATCTAAGTATTGTAGTGATATATTATAGTACTTAGTATATACTGTTATAGTTAGTATATTAGTTTTGGGGTTATATATATATATATATATATATATATATATATATATATATATATATATATATATATATATATATATATTAGCTATATGATAAGGGTTTGAATTACCTCGGGATACCAAGGTAATATCAAGGTAAGGGGTCGATACCAAGGTATTGGGTTTGGACATCGAGATAGGTGCGATACGCATTGGTGCAAGGCCAAGGTATCCTAATTTTATTGATTTGTTATAGATACTATGTGTATTAACTTATACGTATATCTAAACTATTATTCTCATATATTGAAACTTGCGTATCTTAGGATACGATTTTTTGAGTGTCTCTTAGTATCCTAGATTAGCTAGTGTAACTTAGTTTCATAGTACATTGACCTAGTATCCTAGTTTTAGACTCTTGCAACTTATATTTAGTCGGTTTGACTTAGAAATGGCTTATTGCCCTAGAATTGCATCAATTTAACTTATTTTTATTCCAGAACTTGTATTGATGCAACATACCATATACAGGTCTGTGTGACACCAGCTTGGGCATCGAGAGACACACCTTGGTCAGGACTTCAGGCGAGTACATTTCTCTGTTTGTTTTTAATTCATAATAGTATATATATGCATGTTCTAGAATTGTATACTTGATTCTGACATAGCTATTTCACGGACTTGTACTAAATGGATCCCGTCAGGAGATGTTATCTTCTACCGTGTTCAGAGTGTACTCGTGTAGATATATTTTATCGTGTATATTGGGTATTGATTTATATTTCGTATTCACACACTACCCGTGTTCAGTGTGCTTATTCGTGTACACCCACTGCTTGTGTTCAGTGGTTATTATATTCGTGTATACCCACTGCTCGTGTTCAGTGGTCATATTCGTGTTCGTAGCGTGTCGTGATTGGATCCATTGGTATTAGTTGGGGATGGAAGAGTAGGAGTTGATTATGTGATCAAAGCCCCATTGTCCATCGTGTACATTCTGATTACATACCTCACTTGTAATCATCTTACCTTATTGATCATGTTCACCCAAATCGATCACATAATGAACTTGTATTCTGAGGCACATTAGTAGATTGCAGTTATTTCATCATATTGCAGATATTCATATTGTTGTTCTATATTCTTGTACATTACCTGTATACCTATTGTTCATCATTCATATATTTAGTGATCTTGTATTTTATTTCTATTATTTGTTTTATATGCTCGATTATGTTATTGGAACTGCTTTCAGAGGTATGTACTTTGCTCCAATCCTGACAGGATATATTTTTCCAGTTGATTGGCTTATAAAGCAGTATCCCATATTCTATGGGCCGCTGGACAGCGTACCTATAGAGGATACTCCTATAGACCAGAAGGACCTAGTTGTAGAGCCCGAGGAGGTCTAGTTATTTGTGTTGGCTTGTATTAGACTATTATTTTATGGAGATTCACAGTTTGTATATTATTTCAGATTATGGATTGTACCTTATTATTTTTTTCGCTATTCCATTTGTGCTTTATCTTTCTTAGTTTGTTTTGTGACTAAGATTAATTATACTTCTGAGATACCATATTGTTCCTCCGTTTGGAGTTGAGATAATTGACCATTACCATATTATATTATTGAGATGTTAGATAGTTGGAATAATCCAGACAGCGTTCTACCGCCGATTCTGTGGCGTAGGCTGGGCGTAACCACGTACTCGTACCCGAATATCTGGGTGCGGGTCATGACAAAGACTTTGTATGGCTCAGGACAGACAGAAGCAGTGGACCGATAGTTACAGGAGATCGCTAGAGTTTGAGGTATCAATTTGTTTATTTAAATATCGATTACGTTCTTAGTTTATGTGTTAAGTTCCTGTTTTAGCATAGGTTGGCGACTTAGAGTTCTTGAGGATCTCTCCGATACGTGGTATGATTCGTTTCGGTGGACGTGGGAAGCTTAGTCCAAGATTCATCGGACCTTTCAATATTTTGGAGAAGGTCGGGGTAGTAGCCTATCGACTAGCCTTACCACCTACATTAGAAGGAGTACACAACATGTTCCATGTGTCCCAGCTAAGGTGATACGTGGCAGATCCTAGCCATGTATTAGATCATTCGGAGCTTGAGGTTGGACCAAGCCTCCAATATCCTGAGCAGCCTGTGGAGATCCTAGACCGCAGAGATAAAGTGCTTCGTAACCAAGTAATTTTCCCGCTGAATCCTGGACCAAGCCTACAATATACGTGGCAGCCTTTGGTTCACGTTGCTTGGAGGCATCATTCTCCCGCTGAATCCACTTGGGGGTGGGAAGATGAGATGCGAGAGCGTTACCCCTATCTTTTTGCTCCATGAGGTAATTTTCTTCTTGTATTTATTCTATCTTAAATTTTGAGGATAAATTTTTTAGGAGGGTAGACTTGTAACCTCCGTATCATGAAATTCTAGCTTAAATATTGTTATTAGGTTTATTTGGGGCTATTGGAATTTTTTCACAATTTTTGGTTAATTAAAAACTAGTAACACTAATTTCCTAGGAATTTTAAGAATTTATTTTAGGGTCAAAGATAATTAAAAATATTCCAAACTTTTATTCTATGTTCTAAATAATCAAATATATTTTCAGGAATTTTTTAAAAATTTTCTGATTATTTTAAGAGTATATTTTGAGTTAATTATGCAAAACTGAATTAAAAACTAATTTTTAGAAAAAGAAAACCCTAATAAAACAAACATACCCAGTCAACAGCCATCCTGGCCCGCGTGTCAGCCACATCGGCCCAGACAGCGGGCCCAGCGGTCTGTGAGAGAGGGGGGTGAGTGTGAGTCGAGTCGGGTCACCGAGCCGACCTCGAGTCGGGTCACCGAGCCGACCTCGAGTCGAGCCGAGTCCGAATTCGACTCGAACTTAGCCGTGCGAAGCCGGGCTGAACCCTGGCCATTCGATCTAAGTGGGAGTGTGTGGATGGATGCCATGTGGCGTACTCCGAGCCGCGGCTATTTCTCTCTCCTCTATATATATAGTATTAAGGTTATAATTTCTAGGGTTTTTCTTTTAGCCAATTTTGAGGAGTTCTCACTAGGGTTCCTTCATATTCCAGAAGCTATTACCCATAGCTCCGGACTCCAAATGTGGCCCAATTTCTTGCGTTAGAACTTTATTGAATTTATTTTTCTGAATATGTAAGTTGTTTTATGAAATATAGAATATTAAATTCTGAAAAATTTGTCGAGCACAGCATGTCCGGAAATAGATGCGTCTCGGTATTTTTACCATTTTGGGAGAACCAGGAATCAGAATCATGAAATATTTGAAGTTTCAAAAATTTAATGTCGAGATCAATGACATATATTTTTTCCATAATTTATTCTGAAATATTTCTATGCTATTAATTCTGTAGAAATTCTGGGTTAGAAATCAACCACCGTTGCACAATACGATTTTATTACGTACAATAATTTCCAAATGAATTTGAATTCGGATGAGTCATAAATTCTAGTATATTGGTGATGCTGAAATCTACAAAAAAGATGCATAAAAGTCAAGTTTGTATCGGTTGAGTTTTCGGTCAACAGATGCCTCGATTTGCGTGCCATGAGTCTCGAGTTGATAAAATTCAGTTTATTTGGACAAAATTTAGGATTTGACCTAAAAATCAGAAAAATAAGATTAAAATAGAATTTTAGAGTAATTATTCCAGAATTAAATAAATTAAAATAACTTAAATAACTTATCTCTTGACATGGTAACATATCATACGTAGGATTTGGACTCTGAATTAGGACCTGATCCAACCACAGCTAAGGACCACAGGCGAGTACATTTTTGTGATTACTTTTTATGCTTGATAGTCTCTATAATATATGCTTAGTATTGATTATTTCATTCTTAACACTTGTTACACGGATTAGTATGATGGATTCTTATTATGAGATACATGACTGTTCTGGATTATTATAATTTCATCGTGACTGGTTCGGAATCCATGTTGTACTCGTGGAGAGGAAAATACTTAGTAGACATGTGAACTACCCTTTCCATCCCATGGTCTTACTAGAATAATAGCAGCCATGTAGGACACGTATGGTTTGCCAGATTTTAATCCTTAGTCGTTCACATGTCAATAAGGTATTTCAAATCACATAGAGTAGTTGTTCCTATCTGTTCTTTCATACATTTCAGTTATTTCCTTTGTTTCTTGAAGATATTGTACCATATCTTTGCCATGACAGGACTTTAGCATTTAGTTATTCTAGTTGCCTTATTATGATTTTAATTTTGTTGCTATCATATATTCTTTACTATTTATTATCTTATAGCTTCTACCATGTGTTTGAATTATTTTCACTGTGATGTATTCATTCCCTTCCTGACTGGATAACAATATTTTAGGGGACTACAATGAGGATAAAATTCCTACACATTATGGACCGTATGCTAGCAATATAATAGAGCCTGATTTTGCCCTTTCGGAGGACCAGGGAGAGTTAGTAGCTCAGATACCGTCTGCAATGGAGTAGTTTAGTAGAGTAGTTGGTTTTGTTAGTTATTTTGGACCAGATTGTACTCCGACAATTTTTTTAAAGTCTTTTGAATATTGTATTTGGATATTTAGTATTTGGGAAGACTTCTTGGACCCGCATCGAGACTGTTATTTTATTATTATCTTGGTGTATTCATTTAAACTAGTGCCTGTGATTGAGTATAGTGTGGAGATGTATATATGTTGTGAGTTGTAGATTATACTTGTGGCTTATTGTACAGCGTTCTATCACCGATACTGTGGTGTAGGCTGGACGTACTCATGACTCATGCCCAAATCCAGGGTGCGGGTCGTGACATGAGGCTCTTGGGAGGATCATCTTCACCTGGTAGAGTTTGCTTATAACAACAGCTACCAGGCCAGTATCAAGATGTCACCATTTGAGGCATTATTTAGACGAAGATGTCGCACTCCATAATCATGGGATAATGTTGGTGAGAGAGCTTTATTGGGACCAGAGATGGTCGTGGATGTAGTTGAGATGGTGAAGCGTATCAGGGATAGACTTCGGATGGCGCAGGACAGACATCGGCATTGAGCCGATAGCCACCGGAGACCATTGGATTTGAGGTATATGTTTTATTTATTTTTCTTGTTATTATTTTGTTTTTGTTGGAGTGCTTAGGCTTTGTTTTGTGTTAGGTTGGGGATCTGGTGTTCTTGAGAATTTCTTCGACACGGGGCACGATTCGCTTTGGTGGAGGCGGAAAGCTTAGTCCACGGTACATCGGACCCTTCAATGTTCTTGAGAGGGTCGGTGCAGTGGCCTACAGGCTAGACTTGCCGCATGCACTAGAGGGAGTGCACAACGTGTTCCACGTGTCGCAGCTGAATGGTACGTGGCAGACCCTAGCCATGTATTGGATCACTCGAAGATCCAGGTAGGGCCGACACTCAATTATCCAGAGTAGCCATTGGAGATTCTAGGTCGCAGGAGAAGGTGCTGAGGAACCAGACTATTCCCTTGGTATGCATCGCGTGGAGGCATTACTCTCCAGGAGAGTCTACCTGGGAGAGGGAAGCCGTAATGCATGAGCAATACCCTTATCTTTTTGAGCCGTGAGGTATAATTTTTTTTTCGCTTGCTGTGTTTCCTTGTTGTAGTTAGTTCCTTACTTAAATTTTGAGGACAAAATTTTTCTAAGATAGGTAGGATTGTAACTACCATATTTCTAGATTAGGTATATTTTGGTCAATTTTGTATTTATTAAAATAGTTTATTATATGATTTAATTAATTGATGTAAAATTTCTCACCCAAAAATAGGTATTTTGTGTGTATTCTATATTTATTGTGTTTATTTAGATTATTTTTAAAATCAATTTAAATCTAATTGTTGCATTAAGATACTTCATCATAGTCTAAAAATTAATGACATAGAACGACCCCAAAATCTACATCGCCCTTCGTAGAAATTAGCCTACATGGGAGACACTACCCGTAGGATCTTCATGTGACACAAAATTCGACCATTTAGCATTAGTATGGCGCTAGCGTAACAACCGTAGATTAATGTGTTTAAAATTTAGATATTTTTATATATATAATTCCTATGTAATTATTCTCCAATCCAACCTTCTTTATTAAGAAATCTATAAATTTTTGATGCAAAATTAGGCCACTTCCCTCTTTTACAGAATTTAATTAATTATTTATTACTATTTTAAATTCCATAGAATCAAATCAAATCTTTGTCATTAATTAATTAATTGATTAGTTGTTGAATTTTAAATAACTAAAAATCTAATTAGGAAATAATTCAAAATAAACCTAATCCTACTCCTACCCAAACCCTTGACCAACCCCTCCTACCCGCGGCTACCCCTCTCCAAAACCCGTGACCCCCTCTCTCTCTTTCTCTCTCCACCTATATGTATATATACATATACTCTCTTCCTCATCTTCCCTTCTAAAAATCCTAAACAAAATTCTCCTTCAAAATCCTAATTTCTTCCCTCCTCCAAGAACCCTAGCCGCCACCATCACCACCAAGGCCAATCCCCCTTCACGTGGACAACATCACCTCCATCATCCAAGAATCCTAGTTCTCCATCCTCCTTCTTCTATTATGTGTCCTTCTTTTATTATGTGTCCTTCTTCCTCAAAACCCTATCTAATGTGTATGATTGCATGAATAATTATTGTATATATAAATAAATGATTTGTATATTTATTTGTAACTCATTGCCATGTTCTTAATAGTAGAGTTTTATTTTAGGGTTTGCATGTAAAGAATTGAACCCATGAATGCATGTATGCACACATAGGTAGAACCTTGATTAAACCTTGTTATTAATATAGAAATATTTCAATTTTTTATTCATATTTTTACTATTTATTCTATATTATTAAATTATTATTATTTTTTGAATAAATTGCATGTACAATGGGAATGGTGAACTAGTTTTATGTTTTCTCCAAAAGTCAGTATCGAACCCTTTTAAAACTTTATAAATAATTAAATTTTGATGTTATTAACCTATATAAAATTCAGTTTTTAATTTATAACTCAAAAAATTTTATTTTTAATGTAAATAGTTTTTATGCAGAAAAAGTCACATAGTTGACCTAGTTTTCATATAAATCTATTATAACCTGTTCTTTAACCATATATAAATATCTTTCCTATTATTTATGATTAAAAATATAATTTCTCATAATTAGTTATGATTTTAGAAATTTATACAAAGCATAATAGTAGGGTTATAATGGCAAAATTTTGCGAATACTATTGCTAGAAGACTAGTAGGTTTCCAATGGAAAGGCCAATAAGTAAAATTGATAAAGATGCATGTAGGAACTCATTTAATCATTATTTTCTAATATTTTATAATTATTCTAAGAATTTAACATTTTATGATTTCTTCTTTTGAGAAATTACATGTCGAAAAAACCTTGTTTAGCACCTATATTAGCATGACTAGTTGCCAACCTTCGTAGAAATCCTTTGTATAAGAAAAACCATTATTTTGTCTATTTTTTTATTAGTTCCAGAATTATTATTTTTATTAATTAATGCCTTTAAAAACAATTTTGGTAATGATCAACAGTTAGTATTATTTTGAGGCTAGTTACTTGCATATGCAATCAACGTAGAATTAATAACTAGTTAATAACCTAATTTTTTAATAGATAGTAAGAGTCTAATTAGTGTAACAAATTGGTAGGTGTTCTTAACGTTCCTGTGGAGATCTCTGACCAGATTCGTTGTTCTCGCATTTTGGCTTTCCAGGCAAGTACACCTTGCTTGTTTGTATGGTACAATTTATATTATGCCTAATTTTTTTTGTTGTGTTATTTGTGTGCACGCATCCAAGAAGTAGTTGACCTACCTGATATGGTAAAGATACATCGTATCTTTTGACCTGACATAGTTTCAAACATGTTCCTGAGTGAGAGAGTGCATGGACTGGCGTATTGATTGGCCCTTGATACGTGAGTTCGCGTCTGGTGTAAGTAGTTGGTGTTAGTTTTGGTTCTAGATTTTATTGACGTCTTATATTATGTCTGCACCACGTATACGGTTCAGATAGTACATTGGGAGGGGAGAGTCTACTAGTGAGCGTATGAGATTTTTATTTCTAATGGTGTAAATGGTGTATATCATGTACCCCCGAGTTCTGCGAAACGCCTAGTGGGATAACTATTCTTCTATTCCCCCCTCATGCGCTATTAGAGATGTCTCGAGTGCATATCACATAGATGGTTAGTTACCCTATTATTGTTTACTGCTTTACTTTCATTCATGTCGATTCTTGTGTACTTGTTATGTCCCTCTGAGGACCAGGCACCTTTTTCAGATGCCGACGAGCACTTATACCCGTCATAATATGGAGTTGGAGATCTTACTGACGAGGACCTTGAGATGGAGCCATTGGAGTTTCCTTGGGTGTCCTAGACGATAGTTGCTTAGACTCTTGGGTGTCATTATCTAGTTAGCTGATGCCTGGACTATTTTTATTATTTCTTTATTACTTAGTTGTATTCTTTCAGTAATCAATTATACTCATTTTTCTTGGATTGTTCTCTTCTAGACTTTATATGTAGTGGACTTGAGACTTATCTATTTATTCAGTTCCTTATTTTGTGATATTTGTGGATGAGACTAGATAATACCTGCATGTGTTATTGTGACATAGTTATATTTTACTGCGTACTACGATTGGTTAGGTTCATTAAATTGGGTTCCTACACTTGTTCATACAGCTGGCATGTGTACGTATACCTAGTCCTACGTATTTTGGGACTAGAACGTGACATATTTTTAGTGGTGGCCCATGCAGTTCCAGTTGGCCATTTCAGTTACATAACTGTACCGAGCGGGCATGCAGTTAGGATTAGAGTTTTAGGTCTCATCCATATTAACTCACCTTTCTCCTAATCCGTCCTATTTGAATAAATGCATGCATCATGCTTGATTCATATACTTTTCCTAATCTTTCGTTCATCTCTTGTAGATAGATGAATTTGCGTAACAGACGTGTCCCTACCGGGGGCAACACGTCTCCTGGGGTCGATGGCCACACATAAGGAGAGACCTCGACGACTCCTCTACTTCCAGAACCGGACGGGCATACTGACAATCTGGTTCTACCATCTCCTCCTGTAGTGCCTAATGGAGCTCCCCAGCTCCAGCAGCACTACAGAATGACCAGACGTAGATATTCTAATTCTTTCAGATGAAGATGAAGGAACAAAGACAACAGGCTGCCGCACTGACTGTCAAGCAGAGGCAGCAAGCGACAGAGCAGAGGCAGGAAGCTGCCGAGATGAGGCCGTGATTCCTAGTAGTAATTGAGAGGATGGCTACACCAGTACCTGCACCAGCCTAGGCACTAGCTCAGTGCCACAAGATCGTGTTGGTTCAGTTAAGGACTTTGTGTAAATAAACCCCAAGCCATATAAAAGCAATGAGAGTCCAGAGTAGACCATAACTTGGATAACCAGCACCTGGAAGTTTTAGGAGGCATGACAGCTGCCTAAGAACTTATGGATGATAGGCGTGAGGACTCAGTTAGAAGGGAATGCTCATCACGGGTGGGTATCGATGGAGCGCAAATGGGATACACACTAGACTTGGGAGCAATTCATGGAGTACTTTGAGAAGAAATACTTTTCTGCCACTATGAAGGATGAATTTTACAATCAATTCCTCCATCTAGAGAAGGAAAATAAGACGATCGATGAGTATTACTCAGAGTTTAGCCACCTCAGTAGATATGGCGTTGTTCTGATACCCAATGACTTGGAGAAAGCTAAGATATCTTATCATGGGCTGACTCAGGAGCTTCAATACTTTACCAGCTCATAATATCAAATTTTTTATGCTAAAATATTGACAGAGGCCAGAGTTCAGAAGGCCATCAACAAGGGAAAAGAGAATCAACAAAGAATTTAGCAAGGACCAGCAAAGACGCAACAAGGAGGGCCTATCAGATGACCAATGGGACATCAGTAGCAACAACAAAGGACGAGACCCTACCAGCTTAGAGAACCTCCGACTTGTCACTTCTGTGGCAAGAAGGGGCATGTGCAAAGGGAGTGGAGGAAGAGACTGGAAACTTGCATGATTTGCTGATCGAAACAGCATCAGACTCGGGAGTGTCCGCAGCATAGAGCTATTATACCAGTTGGAGTTCAAAAACCAGAAGTACTGGCACCAGGAACAACAAACCAAGGAGAAGGTTTACCTTGTTTAATAGCACCAGGAGGCCAGCAGAGAGAACCACCCTAGGCATCACAGGGAATGCAGTTTGAGAGAGCCAGACAGCAGGCAGGAGCTCAGAAGCAAGGACAGGTGTTTTCAATGAATCAGGGAAGAGAAGATACTGAAGGAGAGGCTATTATAGATATTATTCTAGTTGGATCAGTACCTGCCACTGTTTTATTTGATTTTGGGACCACTCTTTCATTCATATCATCTAGATTTATAGCAATGCATAGAATAGCTACTTCACCCTTGCATAAGAGTTGGACGATTCTTACAGGGGGTAGAATAGTTCCTGTAACTAGTACCTGTAGGACTTATTCAGTTATTTTTTATGGTCGGTAGATAAGAGCTCGACTTTTGGTATTCCCAATGCCAAATTTTGACGTAATTCAGGGGATGGATTGGCTTAGCCAATATCATGCAGTGTTAGATTTCTATAGAGGTTATGCTATCTTTAAACCACCAGGCCAGCCAGAGTTTGAGTTCATGAGAGAAACTACGGAGAAGGGAGTAGGCCAGTATGGTGGAGCTTGCATGGCGATAGACGTTGTGCCACCACCGATTATTAAGGAGTTTGCAGATGTCTTTCCAAATGAGTTGTCAGGTTTTCCACCGGACAGAGAAGTAGAGTTTACTATTGAGTTAGTGTTGGGAGGAGCATCGATATCTTCTATTGTGTATCGGCTGGCAAAGAAGGAGCTAGATGCGCTGAAGGTACAGTTTCAAGAGTTGCAGGACAAGGGATTCATTAGGCCAAGTGCATCACCTTGGGGAGCCCCAGTTTTGTTCATGCCAAAGAAAGATGGAACGATTCGCATGTGCATCGACTATAGAGCCCTTAATACAGTGACCATCAAGAATAAGTACCCTCTGCTGCGGATTGATGACTTGTTAGACCAACTGATAGGAGCACAGGTATTTTCTAAGATTGAGCTAAGGTTGGGATACCATCAAGTGAAGGTGAGGCACGAAAATATTCAGAAGACGGCCTTTAGGACTCGCTATGGTCATTACGAGTTCTTGGTAATGCCTCTTGGGTTGACGAATGCACCAGCTGTGTTCATGAACTTAATAAACCAAGTATTCCACCAATATTTGGATATGTTCATGGTAGTCTTCATTGACGAAATTCTGGTATACTTGAAGAGCCAGGAGAAGCACGGAGAGCATCTGAGGAAGGTGTTAGAGATATTAAGGCATCAGAAGTTATATGCTAAGCTGAGCAAATGTGAGTTTCTCCTAGATCATATCTCTTTTTTTGGGCATGTTATCTTGGGAGAAGGCATATTCGTGGATCCAACTAAGATATCAGTAGTAGAGACGTGGCCGACCCCAACCGACGTCTCAGAGGTGCGGAGTTTTTTAGGATTTGTCGGATATTACCGGAGCTTTATAGAGAATTTTGCGAGGATTACAAAACTTATGACTAGGTTGACCCGCAAGTAACAGAAGTTTATTTGGACAGAAGAGTGTGAGATGGTGTTTGATGAGTTGAAGAAACGCCTGACTACAGTACCGATCTTGACCATACCTAGGGCCGGGAGGATATTTATAGCGATACTTCTGAAAATAGATTAGGTAGTGTCTTAATGCAGCATGGAAAGGTGGTAGCCTAAGGTTCTCGACAGTTGAGGATCCATGAGAAGAACTACCCCACTCATGACTTGGAGCTTGTATCAGTAATCTTTGCTCTGAAGCTTTGGAGGCACTATTTATATGGAGAGACTGTGGAGATCTATACAGATCATAAGAGTTTAAAGTATGTCTATACTTAGAAGGATCTGAATCAGAGACAAAGATGATTGCTCGAGTTGATGGAATATTTTGACATTGAGCTGTAGTACCATCCAGGCAAGGCTAATGTAGTAGCAGATGCGTTAAGTAGGAGATCGATGGCGTACTTCTTGACAACACAGAAAGAATTGTTATATGATTGGGATCAGCTGGGCATAGAGGTGGTTATGCCAGGAGAAGTCGCAAGATTGATGAATCTTCAAGTACAATCATCATTAGTGGAGCGTATCAAGGTAGCTATGCCGACTGATGTGAGATTTTAGAGGCTTAGACAGAGGACTAAGGCTAGGTTACAGACTGGGCTGAGGATACATGAAGGTGGGATTTTAAGGTGTGGGGATCGCCACTATGTTCCTAATGAAGAGCTTCGGTAGGAGCTAATATTGGAGGCTTACAATTCAGCATACTCTATTCATCCAAGAGGTACGAAGATGTACAGAGACTTGAGACAGTATTACTGGTGGCACGGGATGAAGCGAGAGATAGCACAGTTTGTAACAAAGTGCTTAGTATGCCAGCAAGTTAAGGCTGAACATCAAAGATCAGCAGGACTACTACAACAACTTCCAATTTTGGAGTGGAAATGAGAGCACGTCACTATAGACTTTATTACGGGTTTACCGAGGAGTTCAGCTGGCCGATATATAATTTGGGTGATTGTGGATAAATTGACTAAGGCGGCACACATCTTACCCTTTAGAGTTGGGCAATCTACAAAAGTTTTGGCAGAGATGTACAAGAAGGAGTTGTACGTCTATAAGGAGTACCAGTCAGCATAGTTTTTGACAGATATTCGAGGTTCACGTCACACTTTTAGAGGAGTATATAGGAGAGCCTAGGAACTAGATTAAAGTTTAGCACTTCTTATCACCCGCAGACAGACGGACAGTCAGAGTGCACTATTTAGACGTTTGAGGACATGTTGAGAGCATGCATGCTTGACTTTTAAGGATCTTGGGAGGACCACTTATATTTGGTGGAGTTCTCTTATAATAATAGCTACCAAGCAAGCATTCAGATGGCTTATTTTGAAGCATTATATGGAAGGAAGTGTCGATCGCCAGTATGTTGGAGTAATGTGTGTGAGAGACAGATACTTAGACCGGAGTTGGTAACTCACACAGTGGAGAAACTCAAGAAGATTTATGGTCACCTTCGAGCATCACAGGATAGACAGAAACAGTGGGCAAATACTCATCGTCGACCCCTATAGTTCAAATCGAGAGATCATGTGTTCTTAAAGATCTCTCCTACTAGAGAAACCATCAGATTTGGTGGTAGAGGGACGATTAGTCCGATGTACATCGGACCGTTTGACGTATTGGAACGAGTTGGAGAGGTTACTTACAGACTAGCATTACCGTAGACCTTGGAGGGTATCCATGATGTATTCCATATCTCCCAATTGAGAACGTATGTGGCAGATCCAAGCCATGTATTGGATCATTCGAGATCATTGTAGGACCAAGTTTATCGTATGAGGAGCTGCAAGTTGAGATTCTCGACCGTAAAGAGAAGGTGCTAAAGGGAAAGACCATTCGACTAGTCCGCATTGCTTGGAAGCATCATTCACTGAGAGAATTAACTTGGGAGTTGGAGGATTCGATCTTAGAACATTTTTCTCACTTACGCGACTCTTCAGGTATGGACTTTACATACCACATTATTGTTTTTTTAGATCATGCCATATTCTTAATTTTGAGGACAAATTTTTTTTAGGTAGGTAGGTTGTCAAATCCTTCACCAAAAAATAGGTATTTTATGTGTATTCTATATTTTTGTGTTTATTTAGATTATTTTTAAAATTAATTTAAATCTAATTGTTGTATTAGGATACTTCAGCATAGTCTGAACATTAATGACATAGGACGACCCCAAAATCTATATCGCCCTTCGTAGGAAGTAGCCTATACGAAAGACACTACCCGTATGATCTTTATGTGACACAAAATTTGACTATTTAGCATTAGTATGGCACTAGCATAACAATCGTAGATTATTGTGTCGACAATTTAGATATTTATATATATATAATTCCTACGTAATTATTCTCCAATGTAACATTCTTCATTAAGCAACCCATAAATTTTCTATGCCAAATTAGGCCACTTTCTTCTTTTGTAGGATTTATTTATTTATTTATTATTATTTTAAATCCCATATAATCAAATCAAATCTTTGTCATTAATTAATTAATTGATTAGTTGTTGACTTTTAAATAACTAACAATCTAATTAAAAAATAATTCAAACTAAACCTAATCCTACTCCTACACAAACCCTTGACTGACCCCTCATACACGCGGCTACCCTATCCAAAACCCGCGACCCCCTCTCTCTCTTTCCCTCTCCACCTATATATATATATATATATATATATATATATATATATATATATATATATATATATATATATATATATATATATATATATATATATACACTCTCTTTCTCATCTTTTCTTCCAAAAACTCTAACCAAAATTCTCCTTCAAAACCATAATTTCTTCCCTCCTCCAAGAACCCTAACCGCCACCATCACCACCAAGGTCGACCCCCCCTTCACGTGGACAACATCACCTCCATCATCCAAGAACCCTAGTTCTTAATCCTTCTTCTTCCAGTAAGTCTCATTCTTCCTTAAAATCCTCTCTAATGTGTATGATTGCATAAATAATTATTTTTATATATAAATAAATAATTTTTATATTTATTTGTGATCCATTACCATATTCTTAATAGAATAGTTTTATTTTAGGGTTTGCATGTAAATAAGTGAACCCATGAATGCATGTATGCACCCATAGGTAGAACCCTTGATTAAGCCTTGTAATTAATATAGAAATATAATATTTAAATTATTTTTATTCATATTTTTACTGTTAATTACATATTATTAAATTATTATTATTATTATTTTAATAAATTACATGTACAATGGAAATGGTGACCTAGTTTTATGTTTTCTCCAAAACCCTGCATCGAAACCTTCTAAAACCTTATAATGAATAATTAAATTTTGATATTATTAACCTATTTAAAATTCAGTTTTAAATTTATAATTTCATAAATATTATTTTTAATTTAAATAGTTTTTATGCATAAAAAGTCACCTAGTTGACCTAGTTTTCATATAAATCTATTGTAACATGTTCTTTAGCCATATAAAAATATATTTTCTTTTATTTATGATTAAAAACTTATTTTTCTAGAATTAATTATGATTTTATAATTTTATGCAAAGCATAATAGCAGGGTTATAATGGCAAATTTTGCCAATACTATTGCTAGAAGACTAGTAGATGTCCAAATGAAAGGCCAATAAGTAAAATTGATAAAGATGCATGTAGGAACTCATTTAATTATTATTTTAAAATATTTTAGAATTATTTCCAAAATTTAACATTTTTATGATTTCTTCTTTTGAGGAATTGCATGTCAAAAAATTCTTTTTTAGCACATATATTAGCATGACTAGTTGCCAACCTTCGTAGAAACCCTTTGTAGAAGAAAAACCATTATTTATCTATTTTTATAATTAATTCTAGAATTATTATTTTTATTAATTAATGTCTTTAAAAAGAATTTGGTAATGATTAACGGTTAGTATCACTACCCGATTCTAGAAAATAGGGTAATTTTATTTTATTTTTATTTGGTAAATTGTGTATTGTATATAATTAATTATATTTATATTTAAATAGTGATTGTATTATTTTTAATTAATTATTTTAGGGTTTTGGCTAGCCTGGACCCAGTTCAGATCCTAGTGGACCCATGTCCGACCCAACCCACACCCTTGTGAACCTATTTTTGGGTTTAGAATATTTATTATATTTTTAGTAGGTTAGTTGGAGAGATTTGGAGCTAGTTTAAATGCTTTTGGAACCCGAAACCCAAACCAAGTGAGAGGGGAGCATTTTGGGCATTTGGAGAATTAGTGAAACCCTTTATTAGGCTTGGCCGACCAAACCACAGCCCCCAGACCCGTGCATTCCAGCAGGCCCTTCCCCCATTTCCATTTTTTACTTCTTCTTCTTCTCCACTACTTATTTCTTCTTCCTTTCTACTTCCTACTTCAAGTAAGTACTCCTATTTCTCTTCTTTCTTCTTCTATTCTCCATGGTTACTAACCCTAACCTTGCTTTTTTTCTAACCTAGGTGTGTGGAGCCTAGACATAGTAGGCTAGATTTGGTGGCTTGGAGCTTGAGGGAAGTGATTTCAAGTGGATTGGAGACTTTGGCCTTGGAATTCTAACTCCCAAGAGGTAAACCCTAACTTTTCCCTTGCTAATTACTTTTATGTAGTATAATTAGTGGTTTAGAACCTTCCTAGACCCGAAGGCTACCCGTGGGAGGAAGTTGGAACTAGTTTGGTTGAGTTTGGAGACTTTGACACTAGGTTTTATGTCAATTTCGGGTGGAATCCGAATTTGGTCCAATTTTGGGTGATGCCCTAGGTTAGACGGACCTAGGTAGACGTTGTCGGGTGTCTTGAGGGTGAGTGCGTGTCTCTGTTCGGACACGGAAAGTCGTATCGCGGAGAAATAGACGTTTCGGGCGAATTTGGGGTTTTCGTCGTCGCCGATTCTAAGTGTGTGCGCATTTTTGTCACGGACCTAGAATTGATACGGTAGCATTTTTTCCAAGATCTAGGCGTCGTTTAGAACCCGTGGGTAAATTTTGGGCCGATTCCGAGTTGGTTTGGTGTGTGTTTCAGAAGGTTTTTCGAACCGCACACCGCGTGTTCTTCGAAATGACCGAACGGCCATTTCGATTTAGTTTCCTAGTTTCGGGCTTGTGCGCGCATTGGGTTAGCATCGGAAAGTGTGTGCTAGAATTATCGGGTTATATTTTATATATATATATATAGGTGTTTGTGCGTGTCGGGGCCGTTGGGCATGCGTTGGAGAGTGTTGTGTGCGTGGTTGTGTGTAGTATTGTGTTTGTGTTAGTGTCTATATATATATATATATATATATATATATATATATATATATATATATATATATATATATATATATATATATATATATATATATGTATGTGTGTCTCTATATATATATTTATGTTTATGTGTTTGAATATCTATATATGTGTGTGTATATATATATGCTTGTATATATATACTAGTGTGAGTGTGTATATATATATAATATGTATACGTAAGAGTGAGTGTGTGTGTTGTTGATATGTATATATATATATATATATATAATATATATATATATATATATAATATATATATATATATATCTGTGTGTGTGTGCATACATATATATAAATAGGTGTGTTTATATATATATATAGCTATGTGCATATATATTTATTAGTGTGTGTGTGTTAGAATATATATATATATATATATATATATATATATATATATATATATATATATATATATATATATATATATATATGTATGATTGTATATATATATATATATATATATAGTGGTATATATATATGTATATAGATGTGTGTGTGTCTGTATGTGATTGTGTTTGTGGTCGTGTGTGTGTGAGAGTGAGGGGGGGAGGCAAACAGCAGTAGGACAATGCAGCAGCAACAGCAGCATAAAAGCAAGCAGCAGCAGCAGTATAAGGCATGCAGCAGCAGCAGTACAAGGTAGCAGCAGCAGCAGCAGTAAAAGCTAGCAGCAGCAGCAGTACAAGCAAGAACAGCGGGTAGTAGAGGGAGTGATAGGTTAATAGATATTAGATCAATAGATAGATAGTTAGATTGCTAGATAGATAGATAGTTAGATTGTTAGATAGATAGTTAACTAGTTAAATAAGATAGATAGATAGATAGTTAGATAGATAGCTAATTAGTTAGATACATAGATACATAGATGGATAGATAGATAGTTATATCTATCTAAGGTATAGATATATATGTACATATAGCTAGATATGTATATATGTAGGGATATGGGTATATAAGTATTTGTGTTGTAGATATATATATATATATATATATATATATATATGAATATAGATACTTAGATATGTATAATATATGTTAGATATAGATATTTTTGTCTAGATTATTAACTAGGTATATATTTATAAGCCTAGATAGCTAGTTAGAGGGGTATTAGAGCGGTATCTCAATACCTTGAGATATTCAAGGTATTGAGTTTCGAGCGGGGTATTTGAGCAATAGCCTAGGAATAGTATTTGATTGATTTTTATATGCTTATGTATATATATTTACGCGTGCTAGCATAGGTTTTAGCAGGTTTAGGCGGGGTGCGTGGCCTAGGGCGAGGTATCAGATACCGAGGGTATCCCGGTATCTCGAGGAGGCGAGTTTGAGAGTTTTCTAGCTTAATGAGCTCGATTTGACCTAGAATTTCAGGGGCACCCTAGTTTGACCTAGCTTTGACCATAATTATCCTCGTTGACCGTAAAAGTCAACGTTTTACCTAGTTTTGACCTAGAGTTGACTTTTTGGACCACTTGTTGACTTTTTAAACCGAATTTTACCTGTTTGACCCGTTCGACCTAGAATATCCCTAGAAGCCTGTTTTTAATTATTTTATATCATTTTAAATCCTTAGAACCCTGTTTAATTCTGCTTTTCATAATAGGTTCTTGTGACACCGGTTCGGATCTCGATCCTTATCAGTTGCTTAAGACATCAGGCGAGTACCTACCTTTGATAGTTTCCATTTTATGATATCGTTTATATCACCTATTCTAGAACTGTAATACTTAATTCTGACATATTGTTACACGAGCTGGTACTAGTGGATTCCGTCATGAGATGTTATCCCCCTTACCGTGTTCAACGGGTACTCTATCACGTATATTTTATCATGTGCTTCGGATATTGATTCTCATGTGCTATCATATGCTTCTTGTGCTCTCGCCTTCGTGTGCGCGAGCTATTATCATGTACATAGCATGTTGTAGTTGGATCCAAGAGTATTAATGGGGGAGGGGAGTAGGAGTTGGTTATGTGATCAAAGCCAAACAGTATTCATGTGTATGTCGGTTATGCAACTCACGCATAACAGAGTTATCGTAGTATTTTTTATGTGCAACCTAAGCCGATCACATAACAAACTTGTGCTCAAGGCACTTAGATAGTATTCATATTTCTCATATGCAGTTACTTTTCCACTACTTGTATTGTTCTTCAGTTTATATTGCAGCTACTTATTCTGCTCCAGCATATATTTATTTCCTGTGCATCTTGTATACTTTTCTATTGCTCGTCATATACACCTTACCATGTATTTGGAGTTGCTTTCAGAGTTATGTATTTCACTCCAGTCCTGACTGGGCATATTTTTTCTAGAGGATTTTGAGGATTTCTGTCCGACTTTCTACGGGTCGGGTGTTGACGAGGGTTGTGACCCCGAGATTGAGGAGAAGTGCTCCGAGGAGACGCCTTTAGCGCCCTAGTTAGCTAGGTAGGTTTTCTGGGTTGTTCCCAGTGGTTTATTTTGGATGATTGTACTTATTCTTTTGATGCTGTGAGATATTGTAGACTATTGTAGACTTAGACTGTATTTTGGATATTGTCTTGCTCTCTTTGGTTCTGTTTCTTTGTTCATATCATATCGTGCTTTTATTCTTCCCCTAGTTATTGTGATTGAGAGTTCATATATATATTGCGTGGTTGCCCTCCTTTTGGAGAGGATTATTCATATATATATTGCGTGGTTGCCCTCCTTTTGGAGAGGTTATTGACAGATTTTTTTTTGTGAGTTATAGATAGATATGGTTGACCTAGAACGGACCTTTACAGCGTTCTACCGTCGATTCTGTGGCATAGGCTGGACGTACCCACGGTTCATGCCCGATTTTTTGGGTGCGGGTCATGACACATTTTTGGTGGCGGCCCACACAGGTATAGTTTTTAGGTTTACTTGTAATAGGATATAGGCTGAGAGAGAGTGTGCTCAATCACAACTAGGACCCTTCCTGATTTCTTTTGCTATCTTTAATTTTCCTGAAATTGTTATTCTTTTGCAATATTACTGTCCTTCTTTGATGATATCATTTTTTGCACTGTATTAACTTCTTTGATCTGTGCTCTTCTTGATTCCATTTCAGTACTTGCTTTATTTGATTCCGGTGCTTCCCATAGCTTTGTGTCTGTATCTTTTGCTATTAAACACCATCTTGTTGCTGAACCTTTAGCTAGATTCTACAAGATCACGACCGGGGGTGGTATCATCCTAGTCAGTGATGTCTGCAGAGACCGGAGAGTTACCTTGGGAGGCCGGGAGTTGAGTGTGTGCCTACTCGTAATGCCCCTTCCGAGCTACAATATTATACTCGGGATGGATTGGTTGAGTATGCATTATGCTAGTATAGATTGTCGTGGAGGCAGAGTGTTGTTTAGTCCGCCGGGTGAGCCAGAGTTTCAGTTTGCCAGAGGAGCAGCGGAGCAGAGCGAGGGAGTCTTTTGTAGAGCCCTGGTGGTAGAGCCGAGGTTGCTACATCCACTGATAGAGGAGTACATATCTTTCCAGAGGAGTTGCCAGGGTTACCTCTGGACAGAGATATGGAGTTCTCTATAGACTTGGTGCCCGGCACGGAGCCGATATCCCAGCACGTCTATAGAGTCAGCAACAGTGAGTTGATAGAGTTGAAGAGGCAGGTGGATGAGCTTCAGGACAAGGGATTTACCAGATCTAGTTCTTCTTCGTGAGGTGCTCCGGTACTTTTTGTGCCAAAGAAGGAAGGGTCGATACGGATGTGTATCGACTACAGGTCTCTGAACAATCTCACAATCAAGAACAAGTATCCGCTGCCGCGTATTGATGATCTTTTTGACCAGTTGAGCGGAGCGAGGGTGTTTTCCAGGATTGATCTGAGGACAGGCTACCATCAGGTGAAGGTTAGGAAGGAGGATATTTTGAAGACAGCTTTTCGGACCAGGTATGGACAGTATGAGTTTATGGTGATGCCGTTTGGGTTGACTAATGCCCCGACAGTGTTCTTGAATCTGATGAACAAGGTGTTCCATCAGCATCTGGACAGGTTTGTGGTGGTATTTATAGATGATATCTTGGTGTATTTGAAGACCCCAGAGGAGCACAAGGAACATCTGAGGATAGTGTTAGAGACTCTCAGGAAGGAGAAGCTTTATGGAAAGCTTTTGAAGTACGAGTTCTTCCTTGACAAGGTTGAATTCCTTGGTCATGTGGTGACTGGAGAGGGTATCTCGGTGGATCCGAGAAAGATTATGGCAGTTGAGGCATGGAGTGCTCCGAGTTCAGTAGCCGAGGTCAGGAGTTTCCTGGGACTGGCAGGTTACTACAGAAGATTTATTCAGGATTTTTCCCGGATTATAGAGCCGTTGTCTAGGCTGACTCGGAAGGACTTAGAGTTTGTTTGGTCAGAGGAGTGCCAGAACGCCTTTGATGAGCTGAAGAGGAGGTTGACGACAACTCCAGTATTGACGTTGCCATCAGGTTCTGGAGGATTCACTATCTATAGTGATGCATCGGGGAAGGGACTGGGTTGTGTGTTACAGCAGAATGGGAGGGTGATTGCCTATGCTTCCAGGCAATTACGTCCTTATGAGAAAAACTACCCTACCCACGATTTGGAGTTGGCAGCGATCATCTTTTCTCTGAAGTTGTAGAAATACTATTTATACGAAGAGCGTGTGAAGATCTTCACAGACCACATGAGCTTGAAGTATGTGTTTACCCAAAAAGAGCTGAATATGAGGCAGAGGAGATGGTTGGAGTTGATGGAAGACTTCGACATATTATTGCAGTACCATCCAGGGAAGGAGAATGTAGTTGCGGATGCGTTGAGCAAGTATCCGGTAGCTATGTGCCTGACTACAGATCGTTATCTTCTGGCAGATCTAGAGAGCTTGAGCATTGAGGTGATAGTGCCTGGAGTTGAGATGCAGATATGGGGACTGCAGATTCAGTTAGAGTTGGTAGACCAGATCAGGGCTACACAGATTGAGGATGAGTCCCTGAGGAGCATCAGGGCGCAGGTTCAGATGGAATTGTCAGATGACTTCACCATTGCTGATGATGGTTCTTTGCAGCACGGTACCAGGTTGTGTGTGCCGAGTGGGTCGTTGTGCGAGGAGGTTCTTTAGGAGGTGCATCGATCCCAGTACTCTATGCATCCAGATGCCAACAAGAAGTATAGAGATCTGAGAGAGCATGTATGGTGGTACGGGATAAAGCGGGAGGTAGCACACTTCGTATCCCGATGTTTAGTGTGCCAGCAGGTGAAGGCGGAGAGACAGAGGCCAGGAGGATTACTCCAGCCGTTACCCATTCCAGAGTGGAAATGGGAGCATGTGACCATGGATTTTGTTTCTGGACTTCCCCGTTCTCCAGGAGGAAAGGATACGATTTGGGTCATCGTGGACAGGTTGACCAAATTGGCCCACTTTCTACCATTCAAAGTGGGTACGTCTACAGAGAGACTAGCAGAGATGTATGTGCGCCAGATAGTCAGACTGCATGGAGTTCCTGTGAGCAAAATATCAGACCGGGATAGTTGCTTTACTTCGTATTTCTGGAGGAGTCTGCAGGCTAGCTTGGGCACCCAGCTCAAGTTTAGTAGTGCATATCACCCACAGATAGATGGTCAGTCAGAGAGGACCATCCAGACACTTGAGGACATGCTTCGTACTTGTGTTTTGGATTTCAGAGGCTCTTGGGAGGATCACTTATACTTGGTAGAGTTTGCTTACAACAACAGCTACCAAGCCAGTATCGAGATGTCACCTTTTGAGGCGTTGTATGGACGGAGGTGTTATACTCTGTTATTATGGGATGATGTAGGCGAGAGAGCTTTGCTTGGCCCGGAGATGGTGGTTGATGTAGCGGAGAAGGTCAAGCTCATTAGAGATAGACTTCGGGTGGCGCAGGACAGGCAGCGGCATTGGGCCGATAGCCACTGGAGACCTTTGGAGTTCGAGGTATAGCTTAGAATCTAGATTTTGTTCTTGTGTTTGCTTGTGATTGCTTGTTTTAGACTAAGTGCAGAGACCTTGTTTGTGCTAGGTTGGAGATCTGGTGTTCCTGAGGATTTCTCCGACGTGGGGCACTATTCGCTTCGGTGGAGGCGGGAAGCTTAGCCCACGTTTCGTCGAACCCTTCCGTATTCTTAAGAGGGTTGGCACCGTGGCGTATAGGCTTGAGTTGCCGCCTACGCTTGAGGGAGTTCATGATGTTTTCTATGTGTCGCAGTTGAGACGGTACGTGGCGGATCCTATTCACGTATTGGATCACTCGGAGATCGTGGTGGGCCCTACTCTTAGCTATCCAGAGCAGCCGGTGGAGATTCTGGATCGGCGGGAGAAGGTGTTGAGGAACCAGACTATTCCCTTGGTTCGCGTCGCGTGGATGCATCACTCTCCAGGTGAGTCGACCTGGGAGAGGGAGGATAAAATACGCGAGCGATACCTTTATCTTTTCGAGCCCTGAGGTATGGTTGCATTCCTGTCCTAGTTTCGTCTTTTAATTTCGAGGATGAAATTACTTTAAGGAGGGTAGGCTTGTCACTACCCGATTCTAGAAAATAGGGTTATTTTTTTTTATTTGGTAAATTGTGTATTGTATATAATTAATTATATTTATATTTAAATAGTGATTATATTATTTTTAATTGATTGTTTTATGGTTTTGGCTAGCCTGGAACCTTGTCAGACCCTAGTGAACCTATGTTCGACCCAACCCACACCCTTGTGAAACCTATTTTTGGGTTTAGAATATTTATTATATTTTTAGTGGATTAGTTGGAGATATTTGGAGCTAGTTTGAGTGCTTTTGGAACCCAAAACCCAAACCAAGTGAGAGGGGGGCATTTTGGGCATTTGGAGAATTAGTGAAACCCTTTATTATGCTTGGCCGACCAAACCACAGCCCCCAGACCCGTGCATTCCAGCAGCCCCTTCCCCCATTTCCATTTTCTACTTCTTCTTCACTTCTTCTTCTTCTCCACTACTTCTTTCTTCTTCCTTTCTACTTCCCACTTCAAATAAGTACTCCTATTTCTCTTCTTTCTTCTTTTATTCTCCATGGTTGCTAACCCTAACCTTACATTTTTCCCTAACCTAGGTGTGTGGAGCCTAGACATAGTGTGGAGGCTAGATTTGGTGGCTTGGAGCTTGAGGGAGGTGATTTCAAGTGGATTGGAGACTTTGGCCTTGGGATTCCAACTCCCAAGAGGTAAACCCTAACTTTCCCCTTGCTAATTACTTTTATATAGTATAATTAGTGGTTTAGAAACTTCTTAGACCCTAAGCCTATCCGTGGCAGGAAGTTAGAACTAGTTTGGTTGAGTTTGGAGACTTTGACACTAGGTTTTGTGTCAATTTTGGGTGAAATCAGAATTTGGCCCAATTTTGGATGATGCCATAGGTTAGACGGACCTAGGTAGACATTGTCGGGTGTCTTGAGGGTGAGTGCGTGTTTCCGTTCGGACACAGGAAGTCGTGTCGCGGAGAAACGAGCATTTCGGGCGAATTTAGGGTTTTCGTCGTCGCCGATTCTAAGTGCGTGCGCATTTTTGCCACGGACCTAGAATCGATGCGGTAGCATTTTTTCTAGGATTTATGCATCGTTTAGAACCCGTGGGTAAATTTTGGGCCGATTCCGAGTTGGTTTGGTGTGCGTTTCAGGAGGTTTTCCGAACCGCACACCGCGTGTTCGTCGAAATGACCGAACGGCCATTTCGACTTGGTTTCCTAGTTTCGGGCTTGTGCGCGCATTGGGTTAGCATCGAGGAGTGTGTGCTTGAATTCTCGGGTTATATTTTATATATATATATATAGGTGTTTGTGTGTGTCGGGTCCGTTGGGCGTGCGTTGGAGAGTGTTGTGTGCATGGTTGTGTGTAGTATTGTGTTTGTGTTAGTGTCTATATATATATATATATATATATATATATATATATATATATATATATGTGTGTCTCTATATATATATTTATGTTTATGTGTTTGAATATCTATATATGTGTGTATATATATATATATGTATATGTATATGTAAGAGTGTGTGTGTGTGTGTGTGTTGATATGTATATATATATATATATATATATATATATATATATATATATATATATATATATATATATATGTGTGTGTGTGTTTATATATAAATATAGCTATGTGCATATATATATTTATTAGTGTGTGTGTGTATTTATATATGCTAGTGTGTGTGTGTTAGAATATATATATATATATATGTTAGAGTGTGTGTATATATATATATATATATATATATATATATATATGTATGATTGTATATATATATATATAGTGGTATATATATATATATGTATATAGGTGTGTGTGTGTGTCTGTATGTGATTGTGTGTATGGTCGTGTTTGTGTGAGAGTGAGGGGGGAGGAGGCAAACAGCAGCTAAGCAGCAGCAGCAGGACAATGCAGCAGCAGCAGCAACATAAAAGCAAGCAACAGCAGCAGTATAAGGCAAGTAGCAGCAGCAGTACAAGGTAGCAGCAGCAGCAGTAAAAGCTAGCAGCAGCAGCAGTTAAATGCAAGTGCAGCAGCAGCATTTTTACAGAGCAGCAGCAGCAGTACAAGCAAGAGCAGCGGGTAGTAGAGGGAGTAATAGGTTAATAGATATTAGATCAATAGATAGATAGTTAGATTGCTAGATAGATAGATAGTTAGATTGTTAGATAGATAGTTAACTAGTTAAATAAGATAAATAGATGGATAGATAGATAGTTATATCTATCTAAGGTATAGATATATATGTACATATAGCTAGATATGTATATATGTAGGGATGTGGGTATATAAGTATGTGTGTTGTGGATATCTATATATATATGAATATAGATACTTAGATATGTATAATATATGTTAGATATAGATATTTTAGTCTAGATTATTAACTAGGTATATATTTATAAGCCTAGATAGCTAGTTAGAGGGGTATTAGAGCGGTATCTCAATACCTTGAGATATCCAAGGTATTGAGTTTCGAGCGGGATATTTGAACAATAGCCTAGGAATAGTATTGGAGTGATTTTTATATGCTTATGTATATATATTTACGTGTGCTAGCATCGGTTTTAGCGGGTTTAGGCGGGGTGCATGGCCTAGGGCGAGGTATCGGATACCGAGGGTATCTCGGTATCTCGAGGAGGCGAGTTTGAGAGTTATCTAGCTTAATGAGCTCGGTTTGACCTAGAATTTTAGGGGCACCCTAGTTGGACCTAGCTTTGACCATAATTGTCCTCGTTGACCGTAAAAGTCAATGTTTGACCTAGTTTTGACCTAGAGTTAACTTTTTGGACCCCGAGTTGACTTTTTGACCCGAATTTCACCGGTTTGACCCGTTCTACCTAGAATATCCCTAGAAGCCTATTTTTAATTATTTTATATCAGTTTAAATCCTTAGAACCCTGTTTAATTGTACTTTTTGCAATAGGTTCTTGCGATACTGGTCCGGATCTCGATCCTCATTAGTTGCTCAGGACATCAGGCGAGTACCTACCTCTGATAGTTTCTATTTTATGATAGCGTTTATATCACCTGTTCTAGAACTGTAATACTTGATTCTGACACATTGTTACACAAGCTGGTACTAGTGGATCCTGTCCTGAGATGCTATCCCCCTTACCGTGTTCAGCGGGTACTCTATCAGGTGTATTTCATCATGTACTTCTGGTATTGATTCTCTTGTGCTATCATGTGCTTCTTGTGCTCTCGCCTTCGTGTGTGCGAGCTATTATCATGTACGTAGCATATTGTGGTTAGATCCAAGAGTATTAGTGGGGGAGGGGAGTAGGAGTTGGTTATGTGATCAAAGCCAAATAGTATTCATGTGTTTGTCCGTTATACAACTCACGCATAACGGAGTTATCGTAGAGTTTTTTATGTACAACCTAAGACGATCACATAACGAACTTGTGCTCAAGGCACTTAGCTAGTATTCATGTTTCTCACATGCAGTTACTTTTCCACTACTTGTATTGTTCTCCAGTTTATATTGCAGCTACTTATTCTACTCCAGCATGTATTTATTTCCTGTGCATCTTGTATACTTTTCTATTGCTCGTCATATACACCTTACCATGTATTTCGAGTTGCTTTCAGAGTTATGTACTTTGCTCCAGTCCTGACTGGGTATATTTTTTCCAGAGGATCCTGAGGATTTCTGCCCGACTTTCTACGGGCCGAGTGTTGACGAGGGTTGTGACCCCGAGATCGAGGAGGAGTGCGCCGAGAAGACGCCTTTAATGCCCTAGTTAGCTAGGTGGGTTTCCTGGGTTGTTCTCAGTGGTTTATTTTGGATGATTGTACTTATTCTTTTGATGCTGTGAGATATTGTAGACTATTGTAGACTTGGACTGTATTTTGGATATTGTCTTGCTCTCTTTGGTTATGTTTCGTTGTTCATATCATATCATGCTTTTATTCTTCCCCTAGTTATTGTGATTGAGAGTTCATATATATATTGCATGGTTGCCCTCCTTTTGGAGAGGATTATTCATATATATATTGCGTGGTTGCCCTCCTTTTGGAGAGGTTATTGACAGATTTTTTTGTGAGTTATAGATAGATATGGTTGACCTAGAACGAAACTTTACAGCGTTCTACCGCCGATTCTATGGCGTAGGCTGGACGTACCCACGGCTCATGCCCGATTTTTCGGGTGTGGGTCATGACAGTTAGTATTATTTTGAGGCTAGTTACTTGCATGTGCAATCAACGTAGAATTAATAACTAGTTAATAACCTTTTTTTTACTAGATAGTAAGAGTCTAATTAGTGTAATAAATTGGTAGGTATTCGTAACGTTCCTGTGGAGAGTCCCGGACCCAATTTGTTGTTCTCGTATTTTGGCTTGCCAGGCAAGTACACCTTGCTTATTTGTATCGTACAATTTATATTATGCCTAGTTATTTTTATTGTGTTATTTATGTGCACGCGTCCTAGAAGTAGTTGACCTACCTGGTATGGTAAAGATGGTATCTTTTGACCTGACACAGTTTCAAACACGTTCACTAAGTGAGAGAGTGCATGGACTGGCGTATTAACTGGCCCTTGATACGTGAGTTCGCGTCTGGTGTAAGTTGTTGGTGTTAGTTTACGTTCTAGATTTTATTGACGTCTTATATTATGTCTGCACCACGTATACAGTTGAGATAGTAAATTGGGAGGGGAGAGTCTATTAGTGATCGTATAGAATTTTTGTTTCTAATAGTGTAAATGGTGTATATCGTGTACCCCCGAGTTCTGCGGAACGCCTGGTGGGATGACTATTCTTCTATTTCTTCCCCCTCATGCGCCATTAGAGATGTCTCGAGTGCATATCACATAGATGGTTAGTTACCCTATTATTGTTTACTGCTTTACTTTCATGTATATCGATTCTTGTATACTTGTTATGTCCCTCTGAGGACCTGACACATTTTTCAGATCCCGACGAGCACTTGTACCCGTGGGACTACAGAGTTAGAGATCTTCCTAACGAGGACCTTTAGGTGGAGCCACTGGAGTTTCCTCGAGTGTCCTGGACGATAGTTGCTTAGAGACTTGGGTGTCATTATCTAGTCAGCTAACGCCCGGACTATTTTTGTTCTCTCTTTTTTACTTAGTTGTATTCTTTCAGTAATTATTTGTACTCATTTTCGTGGATTGTTCTCCACTAGACTTTATATGTAGTGGACTTGAGACTTATCTATTTATTAAGTTTCTTATTCTGTGATATTTATGTATGAGACTAGATTATACCTGTATTTTTTATTGTGACTTAGTTATATTTTGTCACATCCCAGTCCCAAAATACGTAGGACTAGGACACGTAAGCATGCCAGCCGCATGGATATGGCAACTCCAATATATGGAAACCAAAACCCATACGTATGCTGTAATATAAATAACAATTCACAAGTGATAAAAACTATCATAAGTCACAGGGTATAATCTAAATATCATCCACAGAAATCGAATATAAATAAATAACCAATATCTATGAACTAGATCTCAATATAAAGTATCTAAGGATGATAGTTGGATGAAAATAAATCCACTACCAACTCGAATATATAAGTGCAATATAACAAACACAATATAAGAATATCAACTAACTATCACGGGGCTCGAAGCGAAGACCTCCTCGAAATATAAGTAACCAGTCAGGATCTGTGCTCCTGCGATTACTCATGATATCTACACCTGAAAAGGGACCAGGTCCTCAGAAGGATATAACAAGATACATAGAAGCATGCCAATAAAGTACTAAAATAAATATCCAATGGGGTCGCCTAACCATCTATGTGAATGCAGTTTGAGAACAACTTTCTAACAAGTGGGCTATCTGGCCATAAAATGGGATTGGCATGATTCTCTCGGAGAATCAGGGGCCAAAAAAGCATGTCGTCTTTTGAACAACAGAGGCCGCCAGGTAATATAAGGGTCATCACGACCGCGTATCTCCGACGGAGCGCACGTGCTACATAAAAAGGAAAGTACAAAGGAGCCCAAATATCGTACTTGTTGTTCTCCCCACCCCATGCTCTAAGCATGTCATATCTATGACACGATTTGGTTCATAGCCTATCTTTAGTACAATAGCCCAACCATGCAACCAAACAAGGACAAGGATTAGACCACCATACTACAATAGGCTATGTCCATGGACTACTAATAACTGCTAAGTCTTCTAGCATGCAAAGTTTCTAACAACAGTTATCCCTAACGTACAGCTCATACGTACAGGAGGCCAGACCAGTCATGCAATCCGTGATCTATATGAGACTCACACTCGTCTAATAGCTGTGTCACAGCCAATGAAACCTAATGATGCTTCATGATAATAAGGTGGTCTCATAAACAAGGTCAATGCATATACATAATAAAAATAGATCACGACGACACCGTCGTTGCACCCAAGTTTCCTTGGACGCGCAATTTATATAGAAGTTAAAATATATGAACTAAAGACAGAAAATAAAGATGCATACAACATATAGAATATGAATAACAGTACAATGGCAAGGTATACTTGCCTGGCAAGAGAGCTACAAAATATAATGTCCAGATATCAAACACCAAGAGTCAGAAACTACTGCCTCAGAATGAACGTCTCCGGATGCTGAAATAAATATTACCAACGTTCCCAGAATAAGCGAGATAGCTAAAAAACACTACCCTTTCGTCCAATTTGGACACAGGGGCAAATTGGTAATTTTGGGTCAAAGCGGGCTCCACCATGGGCCATTTTGCACCGAAAAGCATGCCAGGGATAAAGGTCTCTAAATGGGACAAAATTATAGGTCAAACAAATTCTAAATGTTAATACGAACACAACGGTACATCCAATTTTGGATTCCGGTGAGCCGAACATAAATTCGCCCAAAAAGTCAACCATGGGGCCCGCCAATAGGCGACTTGGTCAACTATCTCAGAATTGCGTAAAAATTGGGTCACAGGACCAGCGCGATACCACGAGTCCAGAGGCACATATTTTGTCGCATTCTGACGAAAGTGTACTAAATGGCACCGAGTTTTGTAAAAGTCGCGATACGGGAAATTTTTGCGGATATGGGCTGATTTCGACGCGCACAGGCGTCCGAATCAGTTTTTGCGAAAGCCCACACGTCTGAAAATACTTTGTGCACCTTTTGGTATACTTGGTACACGACGGGGTGGTCCCGTTTGGCTGGGCACGCTCTGTATCATAATTTCTAGAAATTAGAAAAAGCAGGTTTTTGGGATTTTTTATCTGATTTAATTCAACACACAGCAACTAATAAATTATTGTATTTAATAAAAAATAATCTAGGTTAGGTGGTCTTCGCATATCAAAAAGAAAACTAGATTCGGATCTCTGTTGTTGGAGATACGAGTCCGTAAACATGGATAGTTACCTTAGTTTTCTGCGATCTCAAAAGTTGTCATTTTTTCACTACTAGAATAAGCGGTATTAGCGACGTATTTTAGCGACGTCTAGTTAAAACGTCGCTAAATTAGCGACTCTGTAAAAAGCGTCGCTAGGCGTCGCTAAATGGCGACATTTAGCGACGTTTAGCGACTTTTGTTAAGATTTTAAAAGAATAGTCGCTATAAGTTCAATTAAGGTCGCTAAACGTCGCTAATATATCTGATTTAGCGACGTTTAGCGTCGTAATTAGCGACATATATATCAAAAAAAATTAGCAACGTAGTTAGCGACTTCATTTGCGTCGCTAATTTTAATTTTAGCGACGTTTTTATGTGACGTCGCTAAACGTCGCTAATTTTTGTTTAATTAGGGCTCGGTTTTCTTTTCTCCGTCTGTCAAAAATTTCGTCGAAAATTTCGAAACGTTTCGATTTCCCCCGCCCCCCCCCCTCTCCGGCGACCGGGTTTCCATGGCTGCGTCTACTCTGGCTTCCCCCTCCTCCTCCTCGAGCTCTAGGTAATCTCTCTCTCTCTCTCTCTCATGTGACACTGACACAAGACACACTTGACAGACATGACACACGCACACAGACACGACACACGCACACAGACACACACGACACACACACACAGACGCAGACACACACACACGACACACATACACGACACACACACAAACACGACACACACACGACACACACACAGACGCAGGGGTTAGGTTTAGGGTTAGGGTTAGGGTTAGGGTTAGGGTTAGGGTTAGGGTCAGGTTTTTTGACCTGGGGTTAGGATTAGGGTTAGGGTTTGCTTTGCTTGTAAGTGTTTTTTTAGGTTACTTTTTGTTGTTGATTTTTAAGGGGCTCTATACATAAATCAATTTTGAAGGAGGGGGCAAATCAGACTCTCAATTGATAGCTTACGCCCACTTGACTTTTTAAGGGTTCTTCTTGTTTTGTATTGTCTCAAAAGAAACGAGAGAGAGAGAGAGAGAGAGAGTAACCTAATCTAATGGTAGAGTGAAAATGTTCCCCTCATGGAAGTAACCTAATCGAATGGTAGAGTGAAAATGTTCTTGTAGAGAGTATTAAACATATTACAACCCCTTGCATTCTAATGATCAGCTAAGCAATAAGGGTTGCGTGGTGTGTTAGGTGGAGTTATTGTTAACATGCATCATATGTAACAGGGACACATATCTATGAATAATTAAGAATAGTCAATTTGATCTTGACACTTTTTTTTTGTAAGCTTTAGAATGATTATTAAAATTTGATTTCATATTATTGGTTTGGCTATAATCTACTTGAGAAGTATCAGTAGCTTTGAGTGAGTGCAAGTGTCCATGTGTTTTAGGGTAGATGTAAGCTTTAGAATGATCTATACTGCTATATAATCATCTAATTCTTCCGTTCCGCTCCAATAGCTAATTCTTTGCTAATTCTTTGTTTTCATCTATCTTACCAGATGGCACCCAAGAGAGCGACACCTCCTACTGTTAAGGAGGAAGTTATGCCTCCTACTGTTAAGGAGGAAGTGATGCCGACTACTGTTAAGGAGGAAGAGATACCACCTGCGGGGAGTTCCAGTCACCCAGCACCTATCGCGGCTGTATCTCAGACGGGGAGTTCCAGTCACCCAGCACCCATAGCGGAGATTGATAACATAAACGCTGCTTATGCGCAGTATTTGACGGACTGGTATCTGCCCCATTTTGGAAATCCTCGAGATTGATACTATAATGTTTCATATACTTATATATTATGCATTTTGTGTTACTGTGATACTCTGATACATATATATTATGTGATGCTGTTTATGTCCATTTTGTGTGAGTGTGATGCTGTTTATGCCCATTTTGTGTTACTGTGATGCTGTTTATGCCCATTTTGTGTGACTGTGATACTTTTATTGTCTGTCTATAATATTTGTGTGTATTAATTGTATGACTGTGATACTTTTATTCATATTCAATATTGTTAATCCGGTGTTGAGTGTTCCACCGAAGGGGTCGACGAACCCATAGAATTCAACGGAGGGTTGCTCCGGGTATATTTTTAATTAGAAATTTATAAATTGCAGGAATAATAGTTTGGAACAATTCAGGTTTTTTTTTAATTTTTTTGTAACTTTAGCGACGTATTTAGCGACGTCTAGCGATGTTACTATAAGTCGCTAAAAAAGTCGCTAATTAGCGACGTGTAATTAGCCGTCGCTAAAGACGTCGCTAAATATGTCGCTGTACGTCACAAATTGCTGACATGGCAGTACTGCCAGGTCATTAAAGACGTCGCTATTACGTCGCTATATAAGTCGCTAATTAGCGACGTTTAGCGACTTTAATAAACGTCGCTATTTAGTGACTCGGAGTCGCTAAACGTCGCTAAATTTAGCGACATAATAAAGTCGCTAAAATACGTCGGCATAGCGACGTTTAGCGACGTTTTTCCTTTCAGCGACTTGGTTTTTTCCGACTGCGTTAAAACATCGCTAATTACGTCGCTAAAAGTTTTTAGCGACGTTTTTTTGTTATTTAGCGACGTTTTTGGGCGTCGCTAATTTGACTTATTCTGGTAGTGTTTGCCAACTTGGTCGCTGTTTTCGTCTAGGGTTACGCGTTGTTTGAGTTCAACTAATATACAGATATGGAAGGGGGATAGGTCATGAATATACCAGTGAAGGCGGGGTCGAGTTTGGTCGAGCGAGGGCACGGGAAACGAAGCGTGAACACAGGTACGCTGCAGTTCAGTTTCTGTCGCGGGATTGTGCACGGTCACGCGAGCGGATGGCGGACGCTGGTGGTCGGCGGTGGTAGGCGTCGGGCTGGCGGCGGTCGTAGCTGAAGGTCGGCGGTCGCAGGGGGTTTAGTTTGGAGTATAGATATTAGGGTTAGGGTTATGGAGAGAGAATTATATATATAAAGTGAACGCGTGGGGGGGTTCGGCTACAACTGGTCGGGGGTTGGCCTGGGGATATAGCTACTGTTGTTGCTTTCTTAATGGTGCGGGCCGGGTAGGTAGTTAGGCGGGTAGGGTTAGGAATTATAGTTTAGGTTTTTAAGCGGGTACTAATGGGTTTTAATCTATTTTAATTCTTTTTCTTTTTCTTTTTCTTTTCTTTCTTTTATTTTCTATTTCTTTTCTAATTTCTTTTTCTATTCTTTTTTTTCTATTAAACTTTATATATATATATATATATATATATATATATATATATATATATATATATATATATATATATATAATTCTAGAAATTGATCTTAGTGCATACAATTATTCTATCAACTATCCACAAGGTCTCCTACATGGAATAAATTATAAAAAAATTATAATTGCTCCAGGAATCCCCTATATGCACAAACATCTAAAATAAAATTTTAATAAATTCTATTTCCTATAATTAGCTCATAATTACTATAAATTAATTAAATAATTACTTAAAAAAGTTAATACGGTTTTTAGAATTAGGGGTTTTACATTCTACCCAACTTATAAAAATTTTGTCCTCAAAATTAAAATAAGGCATAATTTGTTAACTCATTCACATTCGCATATAAGGCAAGTTAATCGTAATCCCATCCAAAATTTAAAATCTATTCAAATCTATTGCAATCACTTTCAAAATTAAAGTAACCTCTGTTTAATAAAAATTTAACATATTGTAATCTCTTCTCGATTTTTTTTTTAATGATCACATCCAAATTTAAGCGAAATCTATATGACATCTTCAAGATTTAAATAACCCATATCAAATTTTATATCACGATCTCCAACTATCATAATCTCCTCTAGAAAATAATTCTAATCAAATATTATTCCTATTTTTCACTTAAGAATTTCGTACTCTTCAGATTTTTAAATTCAATTCACATCCTCAATATTTCAAATAGGTAATCCAACAATTTAAATTTAAATTTTAATTCAAATCATCAAATTGTAAAATTTTATATCTACTTTACCAATTGTTCAAGCCCAGAATTCTATATTTATCCTCAAGGTTTAAATCAATGATTCAATCTTCAACATTCAAACTTTAAATCATGTGCTCAAAGTATAAATATTTGGTCCTCACTATCAAGATTTCAAAATTCATTAAATCCTCATCGTCTTAGTCATTCTTAAAAATTCCTAAAATTGAAATGACTTAAATCTCTCAATTTAATCTTACTTGATCGCTTGATCACAATCAAAGAATCACCTCAAGTTGACAATGCGACTTCTACCCAACTTAGAATTTGCCTATCTAGTACCCAAGGCTATACATTTAATAAAAATATTCTTTAATTTTTTTACTCATGTTATTCAATCCTCAAAACTTTAACACCAAATATATCATATATGATATGCCCTTAATCAATTATAAAAGATAGTCACCAAATAATGTTATTGGCCTATGGGTATATCTTGTACTCTCTGTATATCAAACTTATACCAAGCACGAGCTTTCGTCTTAAGGGAAGACGGAGAACAATAATGAAGAGTTCAAGGGGGAGGTAATATAATACAAGTATGGAGGTCAAGGCGTTTAAAGGATTCAAATGGGAATTGTCAAGGCAGTTGTGGATTGAAATCTATTTGGTAAATTCTTATTCGTATGCTCGTATTAATACAGTTATATAATCGATACGATACGCTCAGACATGTCTAGAGGGCAAGTATATTTGTCTAAGAAGCTAAGTAAATTTTATCTTAATCCACGTAAGTAGTCATGCGAGGGGCGAACCAAGCGCACTATGGTTGATCAGACCATAATACACTGATTCTAAAATATATTAGTGTGTATACCTAATAATACATATATTATGATGAAGCTTGATAAAAGAGTAAGCTTGCAATTCTAGGCTATAATAGCGGCATAAGTTAAGGTAGTTCAGAACATATAAATACGCTAGATTTATGATAAGAGAATTTACAAAATAATTTAAGTTACAAAGAAGATAAGACTCTACAATCTTTACAGTTGTCATACAACTCCTTGTCTAAGTCACTAGTCGACCAAATAGGGTATGGACCTCTAAGTTCTTATAGTTTGGATAACAATATCTTCTTATGCAAGCATATAGTTAAGGTCATTCAGTTATACTTCATCAATGGATCATAAGGACTATGTGATACTAGGTTATATAGCATACTACCCAATCTTAAAAGAATAAACTAATACTGTGACAGTCTTAAGGTTATAGTAGAAACTCCTGTTAAGGTCTATGAGAAAGGGTCTTGGTACTTATTAAGGTATTCTATTATATTATATAGGTAATGGTCATCTTAAGTCTTAATCATAGTGCTTATAGAACAAGTGTTAATTCTAAGAATGGAAAGTTATTGGCCTTTAAGAGAAAAGGGGATATAACTCGTATTGAGGTGTGGTTACAAATTATGCGATTCAAAACTAAAGGATAATCATCAAGTTACAATCTACAATAACAACTCAAAACTATCAAGTTCTAACTACCAAGCACAACTTTTTAAAGTTTAACATTAACAACTATTATCCTAGCAAACCATATTTCCTTAACATAAGATAAAATCACTTGGCCTACAATCATAAGAGTTATGTGGCACAAATTTGAAGGACGAAGAAAAGAAATTTAGTCGTCTCACTAATAGTGAGCGCTAAGGGTTCAGAGGAACAAGTCATAAAACTAAATAGAAAGACTCTAGATAATGTCATGGTTTCTTGAGGGAAGGTGGTTGCTAATCTCTGTGTTCGGGGTATGATCGAGAAAAATGTTATATTCGTTCATCTTGGCTTCCTAAGGTGCTATCTACTTAATAATAAGACAAAAATCTAAATGTATAGTTCTATAATACTATCTCACCATACAAGTTAGGTTTGATCATAATATTCAATCTTGGGTTTCTAGTGGTTCCTCAATACTAGGGTCAAACACTATGATCAAATTTCAAACTAATCCTAGTAGTATTTATACTACTCTCAAGTCTTCATAATTATATCAAGGGATAATGGTAAATCAATCTACAAGTAAGGGATACTAGGGTTCATTAAGTATTCTAACTTAGTGATGTGTCAATGTTCTAGTTGTATTTTTAATAGGTGTGTTACCCTAATTATCATCCTAACAACAAGGATTCCTATATTCTAGCAGAGGCTATACTCAAGGAACTATTAGTGAAGTATATGATTCAAGCATGATGCAATTATTCAAATAGAATGGATTGGAAGGAAAGTGAATCATAGTCAATTGTGGATGAGATCCTATACTCTAATCCTAGGTGTAGGCTTGCTCGGTATAGTAACGTAACCGAGACAATATGCTCTCGACCTGCATGGGCCACCATAAAAAACATGTCATACCCCAGTCCCAAAATACGTAGGACTAGGACACGTAAGCATGCCAGCCACATGGATATGGAAACTCCAATATATGGAATCCAAAACCTATACGTTCGCTGTAATATGAATAACAATTTACAAGTGGTAAAAACTATCACAAGTCACAGGGTACAATCTAAATCTCATATACAAAAATCGAATATAAATAAATAACCAATATCTATGAACTAGATCTCAATATAAAGTATCTATGGATGATAGTTGGATGGACTGCCAACTCGAATATATAAGTGCAACATAACAAACACAATATAAGAATATCAACTAACAATCACGGGGCTCGAAGTAAAGACCTCAAAATATAAGTAACCAGTCCGGATCTGTGCTCCTGCGAATACTCATGAACATCTACACCTAGAAAGGGACCAGGTCCTCAGAGGGACATAACACGATACATAGAATCATGCCAATAAAGTACTGAAATAAATATCCAATGGGGTCGCCTAACCATCTATGTGAATGTAGTTTGAGAACAACTTTCTAACAAGTGGGCTATCTGGCCATAAAATAGGATTGGCATGATTCTCTCGGAGAATCTGGGTCCTACAAAGCATGTCGTCTTTTGAAAGACAGAGGCCGCCAGGTAATATAGGGGTCATCATGATCGCGTATCTCCGGTGGAGCGTACGGGTTACATAAAAAGAAAAGTGCAAAGGAGCCCAAATATCGTACTTGTTGTTCTTTCCACCCCATACTCTAAGCATGTCACATCAATGACACAATTTGGTTCATAGCCTATATTTAGTACAATAGCCCAACCCTACAACCAAACAAGGACAAGGATTGGACCACCGTACTACAATAGGCTATGTCCATGGACTACTAATAACTGCTAAGTCTTCTAGCATGCAAAGTTTCTAACAGCAGTTATCCCTAACAGGTACGCTGCAGTTCAGTTTATGTCGCGGGGTTGTGCACGATCACGCGAGCGGATGGCGGACGCTGGTGGTCGGCAATTGTCGGCATCGGGCTGGCGGCGGTCGCAGTTGAAGGTCGGCGGTCGCAGGGGGTTGAGTTTTGAGTATAGATATTAAGGTTAGGGTTGTGGAGAGAGAAGTATATATATATAGTGAACGCATGGGGGGTTCGACTACAGCGGGTCGGGGGTTGGCCTGGGGATGTAGCTACTGTTGTTGCTTTCTTAATGGTGTGGGCCGGGTAGGGTTAGGAATTAGAGTTTAGGGTTTTAAGCGGGTATTAATATATTTTAATCCATTTTAATTCTTTTTCTTTTTCTTTTCTTTCTTTTATTTTCTATTTCTTTTCTGATTTCTTTTTCTATTCTTTTTCTTCTATTAAACTTTATATATATATATATATATATATATATATATATATAATTCTTGAAATTGATCTTAGAGCATACAATTAATCCATCAACTGTCCACAAGGTCTCCTACATGGAATAAATTACGAAAAATTATAATTGCTCCAGGAATCCCCTATATGCACAAACACCTAAAATAAAAATTCAATAAATTCTATTTCCTATAATTACCTCATAATTACTATAAATTAATTAAATAATTAATTAAAAAGGTTAATATAGTTTTTAGAATTAGGGTTTTTACATATTTTACAGCGTACTACGACTGGTTAGGTCCATTAAATTAGGTTTCTATACTTGTTCGTACAGTTGGCATGTATACGTATACCTGGTCCTACGTATTTTGGACTGGGGCATGACAATTATGCAAGAGTTATGTATTATATACAACTATAGTGTTATGATTAGTAAATGGACTATATGATTTGTCATGACCCTAGTGGACCTAACTAATTTTACTTGACCACCTAATTAACCCATTTGGTTAGACTTTAGTTAGCCTCTAATTGGACTAGAATCATTAGTTAGAAAGTTATCCTAAAAACCTATTAGGGAGTGTGGCTCCTTCTCTTAATTCTTCATGACTAAAGAGAGGGGCTTTATTGACACTTTGCTTTTAGCCTAACCTAACCCTAAACCTAAGTGGCCGGCCCCTCCCCCTTTAAGTAAACTTTATCTTCTTCTTCCTCCCTCCATTTCAAATAGAACCCTAATTTAGAAGCTTCTTCCACTGTTTTTCCCTACCACCAAAACTCCATCAAATTGACCCTAACTTCTCTTATTCTCTTCCCCAAGAAGATTAGAAGACACTAGAAGCTAGAGTTGGAGAAGATGAGCACTTAGAGCTTGTGTTCTTGGAAGCTTTTGGGTGTTGGAGCCATAACGTTGGGAATCTATCTCACAATAGGTAAATCTGTGATTAATCTCTCTAAAATGTGTTTAGTTAGAGTTAATAAATCATTTAGTGACCCCCTTGCATAAGGGCTACCCACGGGGAGGAGCTTTGGCTTCTCTTGACCCATTTGAACTTTTTTCTTTGTGTTTTATGCTATTTTGGAAAAAATTTGAGAATGACAGTCTTAGGATTTGAGAATAGGTTTGTTAAGCCCTAATTGTGACTTGGGTGTCCTTTCGGTCGAGTTTGGATACATTTGGGGTACGTATCATGGGCGTATCCCAACGTATCGTGATACGCATGCCAAGAATTTAACAAAATGCCCAAATAGATACCCAATGCTCTAATTTTAGTTTGGACACTTGTTTCTAGTTGATATAGATTATCATTTATATATTTATAGTGATAGATATAGATTTATGTGCATTCATTAGCTCATGGGGGTTTATGTGTGTTTCTATGTGGCATTGTGGTCGGGCTAACTTGCTGTTGTGGAGTTTAGTGATAGCTTGTTGTGATCTGTAGTATTGGGTTTTTAGCAGAGGTGTAGTGCCAATTACTTACAGTTAGCATGGAGTAGAGAAGGGTGACTATCGAGTTAGGGAGAGCAGTGAGTATTGCTCACTATTGTAGCTGCAATATTGTAGTAGCAACTATTGTGGGTTGATTAATATGGGAAACAATTGCTCACTGTTGGTTATAGAATTGAGAAGTATCAGTAATGCACTGTCTTTGCATTATTTATTTGTTCTGTACATTATTGTTGGTGATTTGAATTGAAGAACTAGCTGTGGTCGAGTTTTATATTATGTGTGTTTTGGTTGTATGTAGTTAAGCAGTGTCGGGTTTCAAGGGGGGAGATAGCTATCTGATGTGGGGCTCGAAGAGGGGGGTCTATCTGTAGGAGGTAGTAGTGTGAATAGCTCACTGTGAGTAGCAGTTAGCTGTTGTAGCTGTGATACTCCTATGATCAAGTGAGCAGTGAGTAGTTGCTCATTGCAGTTGAGTTTAAGTAAGGGGGAGCATTGTTAGTTTAGAGGTGGATATTGGTTTGTTAGTAGTTAGATGAGTTATTGTTATGAATGTATATTAGAAGTTAGTATTGTAATACTTGATGTTAGTACTTAAATTAGTTAGATGGCAGAATGTAGATATTAACTATCATGTTAGCATGTTAGTATTGATACTTGATATTTTTATGATAAGAGTTATGTTAGAATTGATATTTTTAAGTTAGTATTATTTAGATTTGGTATCATAAGTTAGTATTAGTATCTAATTAAGTAGTGTGTTTTGGTATCTCTTTTACATTGAAGTTAATACCAAGGTTAGTGAGCGGTGGTTGAGTATCAATGCTTGATACTTAAGATAGGTAAGGGTAATCTAGTATGGTATATTGAATCTTTTGTATTTGATATTAGATAAATGTATATTTATATATATGGTATGTATATGAGATAGAGGTGAGTTGGATACCTTGGTATCCTAGTTTCCCATTTACCCTAGTTGTTGGTATTAGTGGCTAGTTAGATTAGTTTGACTTGTATTAGTTAGATAATGACTTATGACATGTAGTTGACCAGTTTGACCTAGAGTTGACCAGTTTGACAAATTTGACTTTGAGTTGCCTAGCTTGACCCGTTTGGCCTAGAAAAGACCTAGAAGCATATATTTTATTCTTTTAAGTTTGATTATCTTTCTAGAACATCAAGTAACTCTGTAAATTTATATTAGGTCTTTGTGACGTCGGTTCCGACATCAATTCTTACTCGTTGCTCAGGACATCAGGCGAGTACATTCTCTGATATATTCCTTATTTGATAGCCTCTATGTTTCTTGTATTTAGTATTGAGATATTTGATTCTTGACACGATGGTCATACGGATTGGTATACGTGGATCCTTGTCATAAGATGTTATTATCATGATAACTCAGTGATCACCGTGTCATGCTTCATGATTACTCAGTGATTACCGTAATTTCTTCGTGATTATATAGATCTTGATCATAGTACATGATATTATAGACCATGTAGTATGATATACGTATTATAACGTGTCATGATTCGGATCCCTGTACTAGTCGAGGAATGGGGAGATATTAGTGGATATATAATCATACCTTATAGTCTGTGATATAGTGTAGCCCGTGATAGTTAGCAGATCATGCAACTCATGTGTGATCATACTAGCTCACATTTTATATAAAGTCGTGTTAGGACCAAGCCGATCACATTATCTTACTAATATTTTAAGGCAAATTCATTATTGTGGTTTTCTTTATTCCAGTACATTACCTTATTGCTCATCACCATATTGTTCTCAGTTTCTGCCATTAAGTACTATGATACTCTTGCTCGGGATATCTGTTATTTTAGTTACTTCCATCATTTATTTTCATTGCTATTGTTGTTTTATAGTTTCTTTTACTTTTTGGAACTGCTATTGGGTTGTATTTCACTCTAATCCTGACTAGATATATTTTTTAGATGATTCATTAGATTACTGGTATCCTACATATTACGGGCCGCAGGATGGTAAGACAGTTGAGCCAGTACCCGTAGAGCCTCTTGAGATAGTACCACCAGATGGAGAGACTTAGACTTTTCTTTATGAGTTGTATTTGATTCTTAGTAGACTTTATGACATGTATTATTATTTCGAGACTTATGTTGAGATTGGACTTGTATTGAGATTCCTGTTTTCCTTTTACTTCTAATCCATATCGTGTCATTCTTTCTCTAGTTTGTTATTATGATTGAGTATGGTTTACCATTACCATATTATCATATTGTCCTCCATCTGGAATTGCGATAGCATGACAGGTACTTTATGTATATATTGTGTGAGATGTGTAGATAGTTATGTTGACTCAGACAACGTTCTACCATCAATGTTGTGGCGTAGGCTGGACGTTGTTCACCACTTGTGCCCTTATTCAGGGTGCGGGTCGTGACAACAACAATAGAATAACAATAATTTTGTGACATTTAAAAATATTATGTTTATCGATCTAAAGTGCAATAAAAGATATCTCGATGTTTTATAGATGGGACCGCCACTAAAAACTTGTGGCTAGATCCGTGGATTGAGCACAACATTCTAATGAAGAACTGTGGGATGAATGCGCTTGTTTGGAAAAACAATAGGGAATAGGTCAGTTTTATCCTTCAGAATGGCAGGTGGAGAGCAGAGCTACATGGCTTCACACGGCAATTTATGACTGACATCAGAAGGACGGCTATCAACAGCTCCATGCATGCGAAAGTGTGGATATGGGACTGTACGAGTAAGATACATTTTGACCACAAATCTATTTATGATCAGATCTGGACGACTCACCCTACGATGGATCAGGCGGACTTAATCTGGGCAAAGGAGGCTACTACATAAATGCAAATATGCATGTATAAGCTAATGCACGATAGGTTACTTACGCTAGATAGGTGATCTCGATTTAAAGTGAATACAAGAGACCAGAAATATATCCTGTGTCGACGAAGTAATTAGATCATGTGGCACATCTTCTTCAATTTCACTGAGGTCTGGACTGTGTGGCAAATTCAATGTAGGAAGCTTGATCTGAGTAACCAGGGCTCTCGTGTTCTTGACGACGTAGTGGAGAACATCCAGACCGAGAAGAGGAAGGGACCCTACTTCATCGAAGCTCGGATCAGACTTTTTGTTGTGGTTTGGCACGTGTGGAGAGAACGAAATAATCGTGTCTTTGAGGGGCTATCTACTTCTATAGTAGGAATAATTCATAATATTGAGTATAATGTGAGCATGTCAGAAAACAAGAGTGTCTAATTTGGTGGCAATGATATAACCGTTTTCCTTTAATGTGTGTATATATATATATATATATATATATATATATATATATATATATGGTTGGTAGTTTTATTCTTTTAAATTGGGCCAGAATTAGTTAACTATTTTGATTAACAAAAATACTTAATGGCCACCAACCCATGGCCCCCCATTTGGTCCCCGCCTACGTGTCAAACCTACATCACCTTCCTATTAGCTTGGGGTGTCCACTCTCGAAATTTTTGGACCCTCCCTCCAATCCAAGCCGGCCAAGTCATTATGAGACCATGGCCCCCGGGGGCCATAAAGCACTGTTGATTAATTTTACGATTTAATAAATTTGAAACGATGCCATCCTGGTAAAGATTTCTATCGAGTGATGACAAAGATTTCTACCAACTTCACGAGGAAGTTGAAGAACAATCTGAATTGTTTTGACAATAAATTAAATTCGAAGCTAATGAGTCATGCAAATATGCTGCAATTATAAATATATTTGAAGAACATACATATTATAAGATCAATATTAGTTTTCTCATCCCATCATGGATTTTTACTTTCTTATATACTTTTTCTACATTCTTTAATTTTGTGGCACACTATCACAAGATGATCAACTATTAAGAAACTTTTTCAGATTCTTCATGAAAAGGTTAGGTGTGGCTTCTAATTAATGAGAGGGAAGTATTATAGTTGTTTTGGCTTTGCTTTGAAAGAAACCTATGTGATTCAATAAAGATATCTCTTATTTTTAGTCCCACATGGGAAAGGAGAAGTCATTCTCCTTTCCATATATTGTTTTACCCATCTTAGTGGGTAAGTGGGTTTTGTAGGAGATGGGCTAGATCTCATCCAACCCATAAATGAGTGCGTGATTTAATGCAAGTTTTTTACGTGTTTATTAGTCGCGTACTTAGCACTTTGCACGCTTGCACGTCGAGGAACAAATATGGGTACAAGGATAATTTCACAACTTATTTTATTTTATTTTTATTTTCATTGGTTTGGTCTGGTAGGTTGCTGGTCTTTCACGAAACCGTTCTCATGTAATCCCGTTATGGAAAGAGTGGGAAAGGTTACGTGAGAGATATATCCAGGATACGATCCTGAGATCAGAGAACAGTAATATGTTTTTCTCTTCTCTCTCTCTTACTCTCTGTTCGGAATGAAAGAAAAATCGTACAGAGATATAAAAAAAAACCACAAGAACCTAAATTTCTCCAAAAACTCCTCTGTCCAATCTCTCTTCTTCGGGCAATGTTGTGATCGTTCGTGAGATTCGCCACCAGTGAAAGGTGTAGTGGATCGAAGAGATTCGTTGTATCTCGGGAATAGATCGCCAGGAACCCGTTGTACTGTTCATAGGGACAAAATTCTATTCTAAGGACAACATGTAACGTGCCTCGGATCCTCTACATATTTTCTGTCTTTAATTTTACATCTTCTAATTTGCATTCTTTAAAAAAATTTCCAATAATCTTAGAATATAATTTTATAGCTTTTGTCTACTTTCTGTTTTATGTTTGTGAAAATTTCTATCTTCAAGATGAACACCACCATAGAAGAACTGTCCGCCAATATTCATATCTCCTCCAAACCAAAGAAATTTGATAGCCTGAACTTTAAGAGATGGCAACATAGGATAACCTACTGGTTGACTTGCTTAAAACTGTTTAAGGTTCTCAAAGAACCAGAAATCCTACCTAACTTACACAAATCTTCCAGGACCTATGAATTAGAGTCCTAACAGGAACCCTGCAAAAAAATAGTTTCTTAAGCCAAAAGCTATGATTGGAAAAGACAACAGACCTAAGCAGGATTATTATAACTGTGGTAAGCCTGGTCACTTTGCTAGGCAATGCCGCCACAGGAAGAAGGTTCAAGAATTTTAGAATCCTGATTGTCGAACTCCTGTAGACGCTATAGTTGTTCCACAGGCTCATATTATCATAGCCGGGACCGAATCTGCCGATACCGATGATCAGAGGTCTATAACCGTATGTTATGTTTTTTGAGTCCTCGTATCAGCCTACTAACTGGTGGGTTGATACAAGGGCAAATGTCCATGTATGTCCTAATATTAATTCTTTTTTCTCCTACCGACAGGTTGAGAAAGGCGAATCAGTAGCAATAGAAAACTCGAGTGCTGCCAGAGTGCATGGAAAGGGAAGAGTGAACCTCAAGTTATCTTCGGACAAGATTCTCCCTTTTCATAATGTGCAGCATGTATCGGACGTCAATAAGAACTTAATTTCGGATTATTTGGTAAATAAATATGGTTACAAACTTTTATTTGAGTCTGATCGAGTTGTAATCTTCCCGAACGGTAACTTTATTGGGAAAGGCTATGTATTTGGGGGTCTGTTTAAACTTTTTGTGGACATGCCTTGCAGTACTTTAAATTTCTGTTTAAATAATATTCCATCTACTTCTGATTCGAATGCTCTCTTTTATAATACTGATAGTTGTGATATTTTGTCACGACCCGCACCCGGTGTAAGGGTACTAGTCGGAAACAACGCCCAGCCTACGCCGCAGAATCGGCGGTAGAACGTTGTCTAGATAGTCTATCTAAAGTAATGAACCACCAATAATGATAGAATACTCAATCACAGAACTAAGATAGAATGAGCACGAATCAGATAAGAATAGAATAGTCATCATACAACTCATGAGTTTAAAATAATACACCAATGAGTCTGAAGAGTAACAAAGTAAGCTGGAGACAAATCCAGTACAAAAGAATACTACAATACTACAAAGCTACAACTCCAGGGTCAACTGTCTCAATTGGGATAAGTCCCTCTTGAGCCAGGGTCTCAGAATCTAAACCCACAACATCCTGGGGTCCATAATAGGTAGGGTACTCCTCAGTGTCATCTAGAAAAATATATCCAGTCAGGAAAGGAGCAGAGTACAACCCTAACAGCAGTTCTCAATTAATGATAAAAACTATGTAATAGTAAATAGCTGTGGATAAACAAGATGCACAAAATAGATACAAAAGATATATAGACAATAAGGAAATACTGGAAAGAAATACAATAATGAACAATATGTTAAT